>VFFE01008969.1:1092549-1167598 GCA_008921705.1 Burhinus oedicnemus
CAGTTACGATTTAGCAGCAATATGATTTATTTGTGATTGGAGGTAGATCAAGGGATTGAGTTCTAGCAGCACTTAATCATTAACTGAGTTAGAAGTTTACAGAGTGATTTAACTAAATAAATGAACAGCGACGTGATTACAGATTCGAAGATGGCAAGATTCACACTAACTTACTATAAGGTATCCCAAACCAATAGAGATATACATATGAGAGTAACACACAGATTTCAGATTGATATATATATTAACAAAGCATATGAGCGCGCATACACACTACTTATTGAATCAGTGGATATATCCCTTTTAACCCCTACACGTGCACGGAAAATAGAAGAACATCCACATCCATAAAGCCAAAGCACACAAACATATAAATGGAGAGGTGGATGAAACGAGAGAGACCGGTCTATAGTTAAAATTCCCCTTTTGATTTAGAACAAATACTCACATACAGCAGCATCCCTCAACGGGCGATTGTTGAGGCTCGAGATAAAGAGAGAGTCGCTCGCCCTGGTCTTGTACTCGCGAAGTTTTACCTGACAGGGGAGGTCTTGGCCACAGCCCGCTGCGATCCAGAAGCGCTCAAAGGGCCTTCATCAGAATCGCTGCTTATAGGGTCCGAGATAATTGACTTTCGTCAGGTACTTTTCCACTCCAGCCCAGCGTGGACAATGGAATAGTCCAGTACTTTCCGCTGGTTGCACAAGCCCAGAACTCGTTAGCACTTGTGGTCCTGGTAACCCCCCTCTCTATGGCCACGATCCATATGTTGTCAGGAGTGATTGATTAAAGTTATTATGTTCAATCGGTAGGAGCTATGGAAACCAGGTGCACTAGGGAGTTGCCTTAGTGTTCTGGTCCATTGTTCTCCACCTTTTCTTTCTTTAATGTTAGGCCATTCTGTGATGTTCTGGTCATGGTGTTATTATGTGGCCCAGGTGGGGAGGGCATCACGCCAAGTATCGAGAGGCCTGAGAGCGGCAAGGGGGGTTGCACCACCACAGCCACTAGAGCAGGGAAAAATAAGAAAAGGCGAACTTGTGAGTTCGGTCTGAATTCTGTGCCAATGTTTCACCCTGTGCTTGAATCTCCCCATGCCTTTCTTGGATTGCTGTATTGCAATTGGATTTAGATACATTCAACGACTGGGGTGAGCTCATTAAACTGTACTGTGTGATACATGTTTGTTTTCCTTCTGTTTATAAATGTATATAAAATACAGGCATCCACTCATACATGTTCCCTTTTTGACCCTTTTTGAAAATATATGGCATTAAATGGAATTAAAGGAAATTACCCCTTGTCATTAAATAATCAAGGCAGTGAGAGCTCAGCAGAGCTCTTGGCAGCACTGGCACTGGCTTGCATTGTCCTGTCAGCGTAGCGTCACGTTCCTCCTCATCTGCTGAAGAGTTCTGTGAGCAGATGGCGGCTGGACCTTACATGGGTATGAATTGTGTGAAAGCAGGCAGCAGTTTCTTCTCCCTCCCCATCACACGGCAGCCCCAAGGGGAACCGCAGCTTCTGAGCTAAGGAAATGTAGGGCACTGCTGCCAGGATACCCTTCGGCAGGGTTACCGAAAGACGCAGAGAGGGGCAGGGAGCAGATAGGATCATGTCTCTGTCCCACAAGTACATAAAAGGGGTGGCCAAGCGAGCCAGCCTTGTGGAATGCAGAGTGAGGGTTATTTTGCACCTTGTACACACAGAACTGTTTCATCTGGGTTAGTTTTGAAATGTGGTGTTAGCCAGCACATGCCAATTCACATCGTTTAAAGGCTTGGACAGTTTGAGCATGAGCTTTGGGGTGGTTGGCGTGTCCTAGCATCACACCTTTTAACTACAAGTCTACAGAAGGTCTGAAGCAGAAAGTCTTCCCAGTGCTGGAGTCATATGGCTTAATGCCATGCTGTAGCATTTGGCAAGTGCTTGCAAACATAAGCAAAGCAGTTGAGTCAAGAGTATGGCATTTTCGAACATGGCCCTACAGAGCTAAAGACACAAATATTTACCGTTTGAGCTTAAATCCATTGTCTGGGAAGAGGAGAAGACTTTTGGGTTTTTATGTCGACCAGGCATAAAGTTGGGAATGGAAAAGCTAAGAGTCCTAGCAAGCGTTGGCACAGATAGGTCTTGTTTGCAAGCCTGAAATCAGATTTACTTCCTCTGTTTCAGTGTACACTGGCTAATATTTTTATACTTTGTTTCTGTTGCCAAACACTAGATGTTATCTGTACAACTCCTCAGGTTATTATGGCTAGGAAAAGATAGTGCTCTGCAGAGCTCACCTACTGCTGGTAGGTCATGGCATTAATAGAGCCGTTAAATACTGTTTAAATATTGGAAAATAAACATATGTTGAAGGGGTTGACAACTGAAGCATGAGAGATGCAGCTTGTGAACTTTTTTTAAGAGAAACATGCAAAACGTGGTACTGCAGTACTAAAGATGCAATCCCCCAGAATGCCATAAAATCCAGTTTGACAAAAGCAACAGTAGCTTTATAATGCAAATGTTAAAATGGAGGGTGCCACAGTTGTCCATCTGGTTTGCCCCATTTCTGCGATCTGCTTAATCACAGATGCCAGCCAGAGATATTTTTGTGTCCGGGGAGACAAAACCCCGGGCCTGGGAAGGGGACAGGCAGTATTGCAGAAGCTGCTGCCTCTTCTGAGGCTGTCTCTGAGTACGGGGGCTCCCTTCAAACACAGTAGTGATTAATTTCTGAACAGGAAAACTGTTGTTAGTAGTATAAGGATATGAGAGGACTACAAGGCACTTGACAACTATTTGTTTTGACAAATGTGTTTATATGTGCTTAAATCACAGCTCTGTGGAACCTTCTTTTGATTTTGAATTCATCTGTACATGAAAGGTATAGGAAGCAGTAGAAATAATATGAAAATATAAATTATCTAAGCCTACCCATAAGGTTGAACACACATTTAAGACTCCTTCAGTTCAGAAAGCACTTAAGCTTGTGATTAAGACTTAATGCTTTTAATGGAACTAAAGTGTGTTCTTAAGTGAAAAGCGCAGAGCTTCTTTTATGAACTTAGACTTTAGCTACAGAAGAGGAAATGGAAAGAGCCCATTCTAATATTTTACTACTCTTATGCTCCTACAAAAATATTTTTTTCTAGTTTCATGTGTGGTATTTTCATTATACAGAGCTTAAAGAAAAAGATAGTTTAAAATATATTAAAATAACCGTTTTAGTTGTCCTAGTGTGTATTTTACATCATGTTCCTGAACACGATTCTGGCATTCTGTGCTTGCAAATCATTTATATTATGCTGTATTTATTTTTCTTTTATGGTTTATTACATTGGGGAGCAATAAATTAAGTTTTCTGTAGTATTTATTTGAATATTAATCAGTCATTTAATCCAGCTGATGATAAGATGAGTTAGAAATTTTGCAAGACAAAAGAATTTATGTTCTGGTATTTAATATTAGTGAACAGTGTTCTTATGATATGTTAGAAAGATGGGTAGGCAAAGAGGTCTTGTATTGAACCTGTTTCTGTATGTGGATTTTATAAAGCATGTTATAAGGCTTTAAAGCACTTTGACAATTTGCAAATTTAAAAGGGCATAAAAACACAAGTTAATTTGCATAAATAGAGATTGAAAGATGATTTGTCATTGATGAGCGGTCAGACTTTATCTGCTAAGAGGTTCTATCGACTGTAAGATATTAGAATGAGAATGAATTTAACACAGATGCTTTCTTTTTGCTACCTGAGACGATTTAAACATGTCAGCACTGAGTAGTGGTGTTAACTGACAGCAGAGTCCATGGAGAGAATCACAATGTTTCACGCTTAGTTGAAGAACAAGAATTTGAAAATGAGGACTGCTGACTACAGGAAAAAATTGGCCACTCATTTAGTTTAGAAGGGCAAATGAGAGTACTTAAGCACTAAAACCCAAACCTAAATATGTCTGAGGAAGTGTTTAAAACCATAGAATGTATCTTGGCTGTAGCCAAGTTGTTGAAGTATCTACTGCCTGAACTTCAGCGATTATTACAGAAGACAGACAGTGAAGATGGGAACACCAGTGCTGTAGTTTTATAGCTCTTCTGAAGTAGCCCTGGAATTTGTGGTTTATGTTAGAGAGAAGTAAGTTTCACCTTAATTTAGCCATCTGTCATCTCTTCAGTTTATTTATTGCAGGTGAACTGGATTTGACCAAGTATTGCTGTACTTACATAAGACTTTTTTTTCTGGTTATAAAACATGTGGTATGTTTTCTGCACTACTCCAGATATTTACCAGTTGTCTTGTCATTCTGTAGGCTGAAAGTCTGAGTAGATTCCTGATTACCTGGATGACTTTCATTCTTACTGATTAAACTGCCTTGTGTGTGTATGTGTGTGTGCATTGTGGCAGTTGTTTTGTTTTGATTTGAGAACCTTAACAATTTGCATTTTAGCAACTAAGTGTAACTGGATGATTTGTAATTTGCAAAACTACAAAAAAAATAACTTTACTGTGATCCACTTTCTTTAATGACAGTTTGGACATCTTCATGGTTATCTTTACAGTTCTTATCAATTTACAGAAACAATTCCTTAGGATAGTGGTACAGGCAATGTCATAAATGCAATTAAGTGAGACACAGATAAATATTATGGTGATAATGGGGGCTTTATGCATGTCAGCATAACTGAGGGAGAGATCAGTGGTTTTCTAACAGCTTACACCATTTGGAGATCACTCTTATTTGTGACATTGATTGGGGCAAGGGAGCAGTGTTTGAATGAATTTTATATGGATGGACAACATTGAAAAACATTTTATTTGAAAACTAAATTATTATGAACTTAAAAAAGCCATTTTTTCATACATGTAAAGCCCCCCAAATGTATATTTGTTCTAAAATTACAAAGATTAGTCTTTCTGATTATGGATGTTTGTTTTGTAACATCACTTTTAGAACAAGGAATATATTGTATTGGCAGTCATAACTACTGTGAAAATAAATGCCATTGAAATTTTTATCTGACACCATTGGATTTATGAGATTTCCACTTTTGAGAGTCACAGATGAATTTGCTAAAGTAAGCCTCAAGGTTTGATAATGTTGCCTGTATGTGATCATGGCAGTGTTTTTTCATATGCATTCTGACAAAATTTATACTGAATCTGAAAATTATATGTACTGATGTGTCAGCAATTCAGTACTCAGCTATATTTGTTTAGTTATAAGTGTAATAAGTTCAAGGAGAGTTAATGGTGACCTTCAAGTGTGAACAACACTGAAACATTCTCTATTTTGAAGTTACATCTCAAGATGTATAGAACACTTACAAGCTGTGAGCTTTCTTTAAGTATTTCTGTACTGTGAGTTGATCTAATTTTGATTTTGGGGGTTTCTGAACCAGCTAGATGTCGTTATTTTTTTTTTGTACAATAGGTGAATTTTTTCAACTTGGGGCAAATGGATATTCTTGACATCCTTATCTTAGGGCAAGTTTAGTGAGGCAGATATTATCTATGCTTTCTTTATTTTAAAATGTACATTTCAGTATGACCAAAATTCTTCTTTAGGGCCTGAAGGCATCATCTCACTTGACACAGTAATTAGAAACAGAACAGTTAATTATATGCTGTTGTCGCGGGATGGAAGTATCAGACACAGTTATGATTTAGCAACAGCTCAATTTTATTAATGATTTGAGGTAGATCAAAGGATTGAGTTTAACAGCACTTAATCATTAACTGAGTTGAAGATTTATAAAGTGATTTAACTAAATAAATGAACAGCGACTTGATTACAGATTTGAAGATGACAAGATTCACACTAACTTACTGTAAGGTATCCCAAACAAATATGTACACATATGAGAGCAAAGCGCAGATCTCAGATTAATGCATATACATATAAACAAAGCATATGAGCGCGCGCGCACACACACACACTTACACAAACACGCACGCACTGCAGTTTATAACTGCTGAGATCGATGGTTTCTTAATATCGCATGACTTTATTGAGTCAGTGGGTACCCCTTTTAACTCCTACACGTGCACGGAAAACAGAAGAACATCCACATCCAAAGAGCTAATGCATACAAACATATAAATGGAGAGGTGGATGAAAGAGAGGCTAGCCTATAGTTAAAATTTTCCTTCCGAGTTAGAGTAAATACTCACGATGCATCGGCATTCCTCAGCGGGTGGTAATTGAGGCTCAAGAAGGATCATCTCACCCCGGTCCTTAGTCTTCGCAAAGTTTGCCTGAGACAGCGTCCCGACTCAGGGGAGGTTCTGGCCACAGCCCGCTGCGATCCAGAAGAGCTCAAAGGGTCTTCACTAGAATCGCTACTTATAGGATCTGAGATAATTGACTTTCGTCACATACTTTTCCACTCCAGCCCAGCTTGGACAATGGAATAGTCCAGTACTTTCCATTGATTATGCAAGCCCAGGACTTGTTAGGACTTGTGGTCCTGGTACGCCCCCCCTCTGTGGCCACGATCCATATATTGTCAGGAGCGATCGATTATAGTTCTTATCTTAAAACAGTAGGAACTACGAGAACCAGGTACACTAAGGGGTTGCCGTAGTGTTCTAGTCCATTGCTCTCCACCCTTTCTTCCTTTCATGTTAGACCATTATGTATTGTTCTGGTCATGGTATTATTATGTGGCCCAGACGGGGAGGGAATCATGCCAAGTATCGAGAGGCCTGAGAGTGGCAGGGGTGGGGGGGGTTGCACCACCACAGCTGTGTGGAAGTGTCTTGCCACATATGGCATTTGTTTAAAGTTTACAATATGTACTTCACATTGCACAGAAACTGGGGCAACTTTTAATTAAAATACTTCTCATTCACAAGGCTGATTCTGATCCTTTTACTTGTGTTGGGAAGAACCAGACCCAACATATAGCTCTACTTAGTGTAATACTTGGGGAAAAGGTTCGTTCATTCCCCAGTTAAGATGTCAGGCACAGTATTTCTAATTGAGCTTCTTGGAAAGCATTGGAAATACAACTGACGTTTTGGGGACTTTGGGTTTGGAAGAAGCAGAGACCCCACAGAGTTCTGAGGTCAGTGGCCTCATTGGCCAGTGCCTGGGAGAGAAGCCTGAGAATGGAGTCAAGGCACGAATGTCATGCTCAGGGTGTGAAATGTGACAGATCTGCAATAGTTGTCAAATAACTTGACTACCAATAAAGGTGAGAGACAGTGAAGTGTATCTGGCAATGTTAATTATATCATTTGGTGAACTACTCAAAGATGCTGAAATGCTACATTGAGGGGTCCCAAAAAAATTCAGACTGAAAATATCAGACAGTTATAGTGGTTTAAATGGTAATACGGTAATAATCAGCAGAGCTCAATTGTTATAAAACCAATCACGGGTGTCTTCAAAGAGCAGTTCTCTGATTTGAACTTTCATCATCACTGGACATCACTTTTGTCATCGCTTTCCTTAAAAAAGACAGCTTGCGGTGTGTTGTACATAACATACTTGATCATTGATATAATTAATTAGACCACTGGAGTTACTCTAAGGTCCCTTCATAATCAATAGAGGAAAATAGTCATTTTTAGTGCACAGTTTACATCAACCTGAATGTAAAACTCTAAGATGTCTAAAATAGTGCAAAATAGGTGAGCTGTACCCCAGGGGTTTCTGGTTCTGTCAGTTACAGTGTGAGTGTGTGGTCTAGCTCATGTGCCCCTTTCCACATTGTACTTACTATGTATATGTTATTTAGATAACTGTATAGAAATGCAGAGCACAGCATATCTCAGTGGTGGTGTAACACTCAAACGTATACGTTAGATGTGTTTAAACTAATCTTTCAGGCAAATTAAATGGAGTATTTGAAATTCTGTGAACTTATTCCTGCTTCACAATAGAAAGGCTGTGTAACGCATTTCATATGGGTATTGCAATGTCAAAGGGTCATGTAGAACATCCAACTAGGGAGCCCATTAAAATTAGAAGCTCTTTCGTCTTGAAACAAGCTTGAACATCTTAAGTATGTTCAACAAGTAGAACAAGACTTATGAGAGGCTCAGCTCTGCCATTTTTTACTTCATTTTGTCAGTTAAAATAAGACATACTGAGGAATTTATGTTCCAAAATAAAGCCTTCATAGCCTTTTTCTTTTGTCTATATCTTTACATTTTGATTATGAATCTTTGCTGACTAATTTAGTCTTTTCTCTTTTTTAATACTATTAATTGTGATAGGATCCCTTTATCTTTTTATCCCTTTTCTAAATTAAAGGTCAGTGAAGACTGATGCCAGCAGTATATTAACTGCTTTGGGATTCTTAGACTCATCCTCTGTAGCTCTCCCTTGTGGTGGAGTAGTGGACTGAGACTTGTCTTGGTTCCTTGCTTTCTGTTAATGTGTTTTTGGAATGATTTCTAACTACTCTTCAGGCACCTTCAACCTGTTTGAATTTCATTCCCTTCCCCCCCACCCTGCTCCATGCTTTCTGTTTCTATATTCTCTTTCTGTGTTTGTATTCTTTCTTAGCAAGTTGTCACTTCTGTTTCCAGTACTTCCCCTCATGTATCCAGAAAGGCCCATGGTTTGGTCAAGATCATCTATGAACCTTTTTATCTTTCATGATAGAAAAATGTGTATTTGTTCTCATAATATTTGCTTTATTTTTCGTCATCTCCTAATTCTTGTTAACTCCTTTTCCTTTTAGAGATTTTTCCAAGATCTTACTTACTGTTTCCTGAAATATATCCTGCTGTAATCCACTATTTTTGTTTTGCCATTATACTTCCTTCTTGTATTATAACCATTTCCCTCTCCATTTATTCACAAGGTTCTCATTTTCCCGACTCAGGCAATTTGATCTGAAATACATAAAATTAATTTCCTGTTGCTCTTCAACTGTTTTGTAAACAAAAAACTGGATAGATGATTGAAATTAATTTATGAAATATGATCAATAAAATATAAGCTACATTTCAGTCAGATAGAAGCTCAGAAGAATAATTATAAGACTCTCTTACAATGAAATTTCATGTTGGTAGGGTTGATTCAAAACATGTTATAAAAGGAATAGGGGAAATATTACAATAATTTTTTCCAAGGCTAACAGAAGCTTTCAGTTTCTAAAGGCAATCTTTCCTTTGCCATTTCAGTTTTTAATAGAACTATCAAATAGGAGTGATATTTCTTGACTGGTGAATGATAGATGTATTAATTCTGTTTCAAGAACAGTACACAAAGTTTTAGAAAAAAATTTGAAGGAAAGAATAATTAGACAAAAAGAAATAAAATACATTGCAGCCTAGTGCAAGACTAATTGTATATGAATAGGAAGGACAATAGAGTTAATTTACCAGAGCCCAATAAAACATTTGATATAATGTCATCTAGGAAATTATTTGTTAAATTGGAAAAGATTGTTGTAATTGAAGAAATTGGTTTAGTGGAAGACAACAGTGTGGAGTTCTGGTTTCCAAATGTTTAACTTTTACTTTTTTTTTTAATGTAACTCCTCGGCTAGTCCAAGGGAATAGTTATTCCTTTCCTCTTTGAAGCATTACCTATCTGAAAACTTTTTTGTATAGTGAAAGTGTTCCCAGATTGAGAATAAACAATCCAGTTCCTTCAGTCTTTTCTCACGAGCTCTTTTCTTGACTTCCCATAATTTATTACCACATGTTTGCCTGTGATGACTGGGTCCTTAATCAATCATTTGCAAAAGAAGTTGCCTCTCAGAAACAGTTCCTGTTTCTTATGTTTCTGTGCTTTCAAAATATACTTATTTATTCATTTTCTAGGTGGAAAGGTGTTGTGTTAAAAGGAATGCAGTTTCGATATTTGTCTGTCAGAGTCCCCACAAAGGACGTTCACTGAGTCAGATTCACAAAAATCGAAATGAGTTATTTTATTGAGAGCGACAGAACAGATTTGAGATTGCCGTTGATAAATTCACTGACTACAATAGTGCTAATTAATTAAGGTTAATATTGCTAGCAAAACCAATGATAATAATACAACAGCCCGGGGGTACCATTCACCAGAGGGTGAGAGGCACAGCGCTTACCCAGAAGGCGTCCCTGCCTGGGGTGGAGGAAGAGAACGCAGCCCGTCGGCTGGTCCGTCAGGTATTGAGATTCTTCTCTCCCAATGTAACAGTCATTTTCTCCGTCTTTTATCCCCAAAGTTACAAGGTTTCCCTCCCCTAGGTGACATATAGTATGATTTGGGTAGAGAGACAAGTGCTATAGTCATATATGTTTAGCATGATCTCTATAATCTTCATTAGCATATGCAGGGGTGTCAACTGTAATATGCATTTCACAGGTAATGAGGCAGAGGTCAGTCATCGGGCACGACAGCCTTCGAAGAAACAAAGAACTACACAAGTTCCTGTTACCTTGTCTTCCCTGACGAAAAGCAGGGCTGTCCTGCCTCCACAGGGCCCCCTCCTTACCTGCACCCTGTGCTGGCCAGGCAAGTCTCCACTCCCTCAGCCTGCACAAGAGAGAGCAAGCCCAGTCTTAATTGTTCTTTGAGCACAGAGACTTTACCTCATTATCCAAATTCCAGAAAAGGGACGCTACCTTTATAATGGTAAATGAAACAGCTTCTGGAAACATTCCTGATTACTGGAATTCAATAGTCTATACTATTAAATTGTTCATGGAGTCACCAAATCATAGAACAGTGTGAACTGAAAGGGACCTGTGTAGGTCATTTAGACCAAACCCCTGCTCAGAGAAGGTCCAACTAGATTGTGTTGCTCATGGCATTGTTCACCTGAGTTTGAACAGTCTCAGTCTCCAGAATTGGAGATTGCACAAATTCTCTGGCCAGTCCGTGCCACAGGGAAGAATTTTTTCTTGATACCAAATCTGAATTTTCTGTGTTGCAACTTCTGCCTATTGCATCTTGTCCTTTTACTGTGCATTTCTGAGATATGTCTGGCTCAGTTATCTTTATATCCTTGCTGTAGGTCTTTGTAGAAAGCAGTAAGATCTCCACCTCAGCTTTCTCTTCTTCAAGCTGACTAAGCACAGTTTCCTCAATCTCTGCTTTCATTTCTTGTGCTTCAGCACCCTGAGCACTTGCTGGAGTTGCCATAGTATGTCTGTGTCTTTTTTTTGTCCTGGTGAGTCCAAAACTGGACACAGCACTCCGGATATGCCCAGCAGCGTCTCACCAGTGCCCAGTAAAGGGGAAGGATCACTTCTCTTGACCTGCTGCTAGCACTTTTGCTGATACAGTGCTGTACATGGTTGATTGCCTTTGCCACAAGGGCGTATTGCTGAGTCCTCTTCACCTTGAGGACCTTCAGATCCTTCCTGGAAAGCTGCTTTCTATCCAGTTGTCCTCCAGCTTGTTGCATTGGGTTAGTCCATCTCAGACATAAGACTTCACAATTGCCTTTGTTGAAGTTTGTGATGTTCCGTTTGTCCCATTTCTCTAGTCTACCCTCTGAATAGCAGCCCTACCCTGCAGTGTATCAAACACTCCCACCATCTTTCTAAAGATATGCTCTGTCTCACCATCCATGTCATACATTAAATGCCATTGGCACTAGTATGGTTCCTGGAGGGATGCAGTGGTAACCAGCTGCAGTTGGACTTTATAGTGCTTATCACTACCCTTTGAGCCCAAAAGTCCTGGCAATTTTCTGTTCACATTATGTCCCTCTCTAATCCATATCCTGCCAGTTTATCTGTTCCACTGTGGGATCATGTTGAAGGCCTTGCTAAAATCAAGGTAAGTGGCAGCCATTGCTCTACCTCAGTGCGGTGAGCCCATCATCTTGTCACAGAAAGCAATCAAATTGGTCAGATATGATTTGCCATTTAGTAAATTGATGCTGGCTATTCCCAGTCACCGTGTTACCCTTCACGCACTGGAAATGTCTTCCGGGAGAGTTTCCCACATAGTCTTCCTGAGGAACTGAGATTGGGCTGATTCACCTACAGCTCTGCATATCCTACCTCTAGGGAAGCCCTGCTTTGAAAATGGATGTGACATTTGTCTTTTTCTAGTCATCAAGAATCAGGAACCTTTCCTGATTTGCCAAAACCTTTCAAAGATAGTAGAGGGCAACCTTGCAATGGTATTGGTGAGCTCCCTCAGCAGCTTTGGATGTGTCTGATGTGGTCCGTTGGGCTTATGTATATCCAACTGGCCCAACTTAATCTTCTTGTAATGTAGATAATGCTTCACTCCTCCAGACTCATAGTTGGCTCAGGGATCTGAGAGGCTTGATGCAAACCTTGCTGGTAAAGACCGAGGCAAAGAAAACACCGAGTACCTCAAACTTACTCATGCCACTAGGTTCACTGCACCATTGAGTAAAGGACCCACATTCTCTTTAGTCTTCCTTCTTCACCATTGTATCTGTAAAAGCCTTTCTAGTTGCTTTCCACATCCTTTGCTAATTTTAACTTTACCCTGTGTGGTTGGGCAATATCTTTGTATTGCACTCAAATAGCTTGCTCCTTCTTCCAGTATCCCTATGCTGCTTTTTTGCACCTGTGGTCAGTCAGGATTTTGTTGTTCATCTGTGCTGGTATTCTACCATGCTTGTTTGACTTTTGGTACATCACAAAGGACTGTTTTCATACTTTTGAGGAGGGTGTCCTGAAGATCAAGAAGTTCTCCTTGACTTACTTGCCCTCCTACAGGACGCTGCCAAGCAGGTCTCTGAACAAGCTCATGTTTGCTCTCCTGAAGTCCAGGGTTCTAATTCTGCTGTTTGTCTTGCTGGCCTTCTTTCAGGGTTTTGAACTGCACAGCCTCACAGTCCCTGCAGACAAGGCTGTCGTTGACTTTCGTATCTTTAACCAATTCTTTGTTTGTGAGTAACAAGTTGGAAAGTTCCCGAGCGTGCTTTTTGCTTAAGCCATCTACAGTCTACCAAACAATTCCCTTCACAGTTTGGGAATTAAGAGTGTTGCTGGAACTGTTCCCAGTTGTTGGTTTTCGTGCAGCCACTCTGTTTTCAACAGTGAGAGGGCTTACTGGAACTGAGAACAGTGGTCGTAGTTGTGGTCTACTAGATGCCAACTGGCATTAGTGACCTGAAACATTCATGGGCATTTTTACTAGTGTAGACGTAGCTGAGGATTAGTCTCAGAGGCCTGCGAGTTGACTAAAATTGTAAAACAGCTGTGCCAGCTAGTGCTGATGAAAAGAACACATTTCTTTGTTCTGCCAAAGCAGACTTTCTTTAGCTCTAAAGAGGGGAAAGATACAGAACAAATGATAGAGAAATTCAGTTGTGTGCGTGTATGTGTCCCCAAGCACTCAGCTAGTCCTGAGCTTGGAAAGTTGTAAATAGAGTTTGTTGCTGGTAAGAGACAAGTGGCCTGTCTGATCTCCCAATACCTCTGTTGCTATACTGGTTTTCCTTCCTCCAGAAATTTTCCATTGAACTTAAATTTGCTCCATGCTGATTCTAGAAGGAAAGCCTGAAGAAGTAGCTGATACTCTTTTACTCTGTCTAAATGGGTCAGTGAACACTTCCAAAGCCCTGCATCTAAAACATGCCCTGGAAGCTTCCAGGATCACAGTGTTTGTTCTTCCCCTGCCTCCAACTTCCCCACACCCCTCCTGTCTTCCTTTGGTTTTATGGGAAAGAAGCTCTCATGTGCAGGTTGGGAGGGAGCCATAACTCTCTGGAGTTTACTCAATGCTGAGTTTTGACTTAGTCTTAATAAATACATCTGCTATGACAGTTTAATTTAGCTGGGTATTACAGCCAAAATATAACAGTTGAAAAAAATAATCTCTGACAATACACTGAAAGGGAATGTATTTATAGTTGTACGATAGCAGTGTAAATGTGATCTTGAATCCTTCTAATAAAATCAAAATATGTCATGGTAAAAAAAGAGAGAGATTGGCCTGAGGGACACTTACGAATTTACTGTATGGTAGTATTTAATTGAGAAGTTATTCACAGTGTTCTAAGTAGAATTTATGTTTTTTTTTTTTTAATTTCTCTTTTTTTTACTCTTTGCAGTGTTTCCAGTGTATGTTTTACTTCCATTAACTCCTCTATATGGTACTTAAACAGTACCCCTCTATATGGTACCATCTCTATAAGTTTATTGAAACTACTTACGAAGTTTTTGCATTTGTAGTGCTGAGGTTTAAACCTGTGTATTGATGTAGTTCTGCAGTGATGGGCATCTCAGTCTGGATGAAGATACCCTACTCTGCCATGGCTTGTAGTACACTGGAGCTCGTCAGCCAGGACAGATCAAAGCTGGCTCCTGCAGAATGGCTGTCTCAGCTCCAGTCAGCATTGCTGGAGCGACATAGTAGCTGGATACTGCGTGATATGTATGTACAGGCCCATGTTTGCTCCATTGCTGGAATAATTTCTCATGTATCCCAGAGTGCTGCAGGAGTCCTATGGACTCAATAACTTCAGTTATTGGTAGCTCTAGGTTGGCTTTGTGCAGCACAAGCTGTATGTCTCTGTAGCACACTCCCACTGTGCATATTGTCACAGGTTTTTCATTATCTTCATAATCTCAGAGCACTGATATGCTGCTTGTGGGAGGTTGGTTGTATTAACTATGTAGAAATACTAGTTTGCAGAAGACAAAAATTGCTTCTGTGCAAAGGATCATGGAATGAGGTTTCCTGAAGATCTAAGTAGCAGCCAGATCATGACTGAAAGAAGTATAATCCACAGGTCAAGACGCATGTGGGGTTCATAAACTGTTTCTTTGTGCTGTGGAAAACTTTTTTATGGGAATTTTTGCTTGGTAAACACAGATTACCTTCTTACTGTTGTATGTGGTATGGATATTCCCCTTGTTAAAACAAGTAAACCAGAAAATATTCTGAAAGGGGATGTTGAGACAGGTCATAGGTGAAGTCTGAAAATAGTACTAGAAACAAGGCTCATCAGTCTAATGTTTAGTTGATCCTGGAGGATAGAGAAACTTGCTAAATGGATAATGATGAGTCTTGAAAAGCCCCTCAAAAACACCAAATTAAGCTAACTGAAACACAGAAGTTACTCAGATTAAATAATCTGAAAAGCAGAAGGCTGAGGGCTAATGCTATAATCAGAAAAGAACTGCTGCAGTGAAAGTCATCAGCTTCCCAAATCACTGACTTCCAATATTACTATCAAAATTCAGACCAGTAATAGATGCATAAAAGAGAAGAAAAATACAGAATTTAAATCGCAACATTTTCTGAAGGAAACAGGGGAAGATAAATTGAAAATAAGACAGTAATTGGTAATATCTAGTAAAAGCTATAGAGCAGGTAAAGAGTATTCTATAAAAGAAGTAAAGAGCATGATGTCCCTCCAAGGCAAGTTATGTATTCTTCTCAAGCTCCTTTTAAAATGGGATCCCAGATAGAGAGGATGAACCTCATTCATTTCTCTGCTTTCAGATTGCTATACTGTTTTGTTCATTTATGCTTTTTGATCTCATGTGCCAGGTGCAGTGAGTTGTCGGATCACAGGGAAGGCTAAGGAGCTGCTGGATCCTGAAGAGAATGATAGTCTTCGAGTGCCTGCAATACAAGTGATTTCCCAAGAAGATATAGACTCTTCCCTTTTAATGCAGGAAACAAGAGCTGAAAAAATTTGTTTTATGCTCAGAATAGGACGTGGGACAAGCCCCATAGCAGGGGGGTTGGAACTAGATGATCTTTAAGGTCTTTTCCAACCTAAACCATTCTGTGATTCTGTGATTCTGTATTACATAAGGCTATAGAGAAACAGAATGGCAGGTGCTGTCTGCTGCATGCTCCATTGTCCTGGTCCTGTCTCTCTCTGGACTGAGGATCTGTCTGGAGCATGCTGTGGTTGCCTTTCAGCCAGCCAGCAGACTCTAATTTACTTTCTTTTACATGGGTGTGAAATCTGAAGAAAATTATGAGCTCTTGGGTCTTGTTCTCATATGGAGTTACAGTATTAGTGGAATGCACATCTGGGAACTGGGAAGAGCTCTAAGGCTGTATCTGCACTAAAAAATGAAGTTTGCTGGGGCCACTGATATAAGCTGATGCTGAACAGCTTGTGGCCATTTATTAAACTCTGTTAGTTACCAAAACAGGGTGGCAGCATTCAGACTACCTAATGGAAATTTTCTATGGCCTGGGTTAGCTCCTGAGCAGTGTGTGGGAATATTTGGGAGTGCTAGCTGGCTAAGCCCAAAAGCATACCAGGGACCATGCTAACAATTTAGCTGTACAGACGACAGAGTTCTGCTGCCCAGGAACATTCCCTGGCACTTACTCATTTATTAGTACAGACATAGCCTAAGGACTGTAGTCATTGAGCAGGAACCCTTTGTGTGAGATGCTGTCCAGACACATAAGAAAACATACTACCTTTGTGATCAACAGGTTTACGAGAGAGACAAAAATATAAATTTTGTTTTGATTCCCAGTACCTACTGATTCTGTTTGCAGGTGTTTTGTGAAACTCTTGGGTACTCACAAAAAGTTGAAAAAGGCACATTGGGTCCTGAAAGAAAAATGTGGAGAGAGCAGATGCCCAAGAATAACCCTAATAAAGCTCCTGTGTTTCCAAAACAAATAATAAACCTTGCATATCCCAGGAAACATGGCTAGCTGAATGACAAGGTTTCCCCCCCCACCTCTATTTCCAAAGACAAGTGATGGAATGAAACAAAGAGGGGAAAAGAATGTAGTGCTGTTATTGATGGATTTGAGAGGAGAGGGAGACAAAAAAGCCTAAGGTCTCACAGCCATTATGAATGCATAATGTTCCTAAAGCAAAAAAAGTCCTTTCTACTAGAAGTAGAAGCAGCTTTTTTTCCAGTCGTCTTTAATTCTTTTTTAATCAGTTCAGATTTACGCCTGTTAGAAAAAAATTGTCATCTATTTTCTTCTGGACATGCTGCTTGCAATGTAAAAATGTAAAGATTACTTTACAATTAAAAGATAGTTTGTAACCTAATAAAAGAAGAGAGGAGTCTGCAGTAATGTATGTGTGAAACTTGTAGATTCTGTAAACAGGAGGGAATTTGAAGAATGGGAAATTAAAACAATTAAAAGAAATTGAAACTTCAGCCAAAAATGGTATCTCTAAGACTACAATTTTTAAATGATATGTTAAGATATTTTCTAGAAAATGAAACAGAAACTGAGAAAAGTGATCCAAAAAAGGACAGCACAGTAATTTGATCCTAACTAATGGCCATGTAAAGATCCTTTGGGTATTTTGAATCCTCCTATGTACGTGATTTGCAATCTTTCGCTTGTTCATGGAGGTAAGCACTGGCTGAGTGGCAAAATAGAGCAGTAAGAAGAAACAGAGGCTTTGAAAATGTTCTTAAATGTGAAATCAAAACAAAACTGTAAGGAAAGGAATGTTTTGGTGGGGCAAAAGATTGTAATTAATATGTTATTGATAAGTGGCAGTTCAGTGCCTTAATTCAATTAACGTGAAGGTAGCAGAAGAATGGAGCATACACCTTTAGTCACTGGAGATTCTGCTTTTTCCTCATGTAGTAGAAACAGCCACATTGAAGTTCTTGGCCAGACACATTAACGGACATCAAAAATGACACTCTGGCATCTGTATAATCTTTGCCTGCAGGCGAGCGTTCGTTCTGCTGACTTTCTGAGCTGGCCTGATGTGAACCTCCACCAACTGCAAAGCTGAGTAACCACAGCTAACCCAAAAGTTCAGTCTGAGCCATCTGCCAGCTTGTAACAGCTGAGCTTGTAACCCGAATGCTGCACCATGTCAATGGCATAAGAGCATATCAATTGGTAAGAGCAAGTTTAGGCCAAGCTGGCATCCACACGTAAAGGACTGTGTATACATATCCATGCAGAGGTTTTCTGTGGGAACAGCAAGCCATTTACACTACGCATACAAAATTCCTAATTTTGTAGATAGGCAAAAGCATTAAGGGCATATGTGTTAATAGTACCTGCAGAATTAAAATGAGAATGCCAAGTAATTTCTTATTAATATAGACCAAGAGGCTACTAATAATTGTGAAGTTAGATTCTTGAAGTTCCATGAAGTATGACATTTTTAGCTGGGCAAGGATCTTTCCCACATTTTTTGATAGCATAGAGTGGATTTGAATTGGTTATACAGAAGTATAAATCCTTGTATCCTGTCACCACAGAATCTGATCGGTGCTGTGTAGTCCTCAGGGAGTGGTTTTGGGGAAGGTTCAAGAAACCTGCCTTCACTTTTCAGGTGTGAATTTACTGGGGGAGGAAAAGAGTGTTAACTTTCTCATTGCCTCAGTCTCATACTTTATTGCAGTGCTGCTTGTTCTTAGATTACCATGAAACACTGCACATACTCAAATCCAGCCACTTGTAATAGAAGTTATTTATATGAAAGGATGAATCTTAAAAACTTTCTGATTGAAGTTCTTTATACTTATCTGCTATCTGCTGAAACCAGAGTCCTAAGATAGTCAACCACAAATGCCTATGAAAATTGTAAACTAAAAAAACCTACTTTTGAAATCTGCAGTTTGAAATTAAAGAAAATTTTTAAATTTAGATCAAAGTATTTCATAAAGTATTTGAAAATCTCTTCTACAGGGTTTGAAAGAGGGTATAGAGTAGTGTAGCTATTTTAAACACTGTGAAAGATACACTAATTGATTGTTTCATTGACAAAGCTTATTCTCTTGCCAATCTGTGTTAGTAATCACATTTTAACTTTTTTTTCAGGAATTTATCAGTTGTCTTTGTCTCCTGTAGAAATCTAGTAAAAAATATACCAGTAAGTTTTTCCAGCTCAGTAAAACTGTTAAAACTCTGGTTATCTGTGAACATTTATATCTTAATTACAGGGTTAAAATCAAGTGCACACCTCTACCAAAAATGTGATATGCAAATTTTTTTCTAAATTTACACAGATTGACTCATGTTTTACATAGTGCAGCAAAGCAGAATAAGTTTGTCTTTTAAGAGCTGTAATTTTGATCATTGCCAAGTCATACGGCAAAATCCCGGCCTCATTAAAGTGAGCAGCGAAACTTTTGAACATTTGTCTCTGATGGAGTAAGAGTTTTATCCTTGTTGGGTTTTTTTGTTTTAGTTTCTTTTAGGGTTCGTTGGTTGTGTTTTTGGTGTTTTATTTTTTTATTTTTTTAACATTGATGTACGCACTAATTCAGTGTGGTAACTAAAGGAAGATGGCTGCTTATTTTAGCAGTGATTCATCTCTTCCGAACAGATAGTATTTCTTCATCTCATTACAGGACTTTTCAGACTCTTTTTGACCATTAAAGGTCCAGAGCAGTTCCCACAAAAGTCAAGAACACTTGGATCAAATCCAAAGACATGTTTGGCTTTATCTAGCTTATGCTGACATGGTACAAATGCAACTGCCTGGGGAATTTTCACAGCATTATTTGACCTTTTGCAAAAGCTTAGATTGAATATCAGAAACTGTGTTTTTAAGAGGGCATTGGTTCTTATGTAAACTTCTGGGATCCATGCTTTAAATCAAATTTCTGGTATGACTTCAAGCATAATTCTATGTATTCTACTTTATAGATAGAGGCACAGTTTGAAAAATTAGTATCCTTCAGGTTCCAGAGGCAATGTTGTTATAGTCAGAATGGTTTAAGGATGTTGGCAAGGTAAGGTTTGTGGACAGAGGTGATACCTTTCTGGAGTAATTAGTGTAGACCTGAGTGAGAAGATGAAAAATTCTTAATCTTCTGAGGTAACTTTAGTGAAGTATATGTAGGTATCTACATCTCAACTAGGCATGCTTAGCTGATTTTATAATCAGTGGGGATAAATAGGCACTTCTAATGTGCAATTCTATTTAGACATTTACTTGGGGTGATGAATCATGCTGTGGAAGGGCTTATTTCTGTCCCTCAACTGTGGTGGAGGTTTGGGGTGCCTAGCTCAGTTGCAGATGTCTGCATTGTGTACATCTATATTTAGTCAAATCAATCCCATCTGATTGTGTTACACATAATGGGTATGATTAGACATTATCTCATTTTCCAAGTCAGTTCTGGTGTCAACATGAGTATACTCCATTAGAAGCCATCGGATTATTTTCTCCTGTGCTGAATGACTAATGTTTAAATTTTTTGAAGAAAACTACACCATAACAACATACAGTATGTTTCTTACTAGTGGATTTCTTGTGCAGCTTGAGTCAGAAAGATCTAGTGTAGTAACGTAGACTGTGCATGACAGGAGAGAGCACGCTTGACAAACGAGTTCCCTCCAGATCTCATTAGTAGTAGAAACGTGAATGAGTCATAGTCCTGAGTCCTTTCAGGGAGTATTTAGAAATGCCTGGGGCATTCTGCTCAGATGTGTTGAAATCTTCTGTGTAACAGCATAAGGACCAAAGTCTAATTTGGTCCTTCTAGGCAGAGTTGCTGGCGTCCAAACAGTCCTTCAAAAATTCTGCAACCATTCAAAGGAAAATGATAAAAGATTAGTTTGAAAAGTTCTATTAAGAACATTTAAAAAATAAAATCAAAAGAGGAGGTGAAAGGCAGTTGTTGTTCTTTGAGTTGTAATTTTAAAAAAAAGCATTAATTTAGAAATAAAATTTATAATGTTACAGACTTAATCATACTAAACTCTGCTAAATCTATGACTTGAATTGGATGATCTATTTAGATATTTCTCCCAAGTTACTGACAAGTGTCTGGACTTCAGCATTGGGAACAACTACAGTGCTTGTTCCCTAGGCACCCGTTTTCACGTCCTAATTCCTGCGCGCTTTGTTAACACACAAATGCATATGCATCCGTTCCTTGCTCATTTTCCCTGTGTAAAAGTGAAAAGGTTCAAATGTAGGTGTTAAGAGGGTAAAATGGACTCCACTGGTGAACAGAAATTTCCTGTGGCCTAAAATATGTGTATATGGTAGATTTAGCAAGGAGCCTATAATGCCCTCTAAAGAACAGATTGACGAGATACTTAGGGAAGTTTAAGCAGAGGGACACTTGTGGGGTTGCCTTGTGTTGCATTGGCAGGTGCTCACGTGGGAATGCACCTACACAGCCAGTTTTTACTTGCTGAATTTAGATGACACTAAGGACACCTCCAAGGTAATAAAAGTAGAAATATGCAAGTAAAAGAGGTTTCAGGTCCGTGAAGAGGATTATATCTCCCCTGCTCTGACTCACCCTGGGGCACTGCAGGGCCTTGTTAAGTCGCCGGTGCAGGAGGTCTGGTGAGGCAGGTCATCCCACCAGGGCCCAGCAGGAGTGGTCACAGTTTGAATTGGGCTCTTTATGAGCTGAGCCAGAAATTGACCTGCTTACTTTGGAAATTGAGATGATAAAAGGTTATCATGGGAGAACGTTCTCTAAAATGGCTCAAATGAAGCCTATAGAGAGGCAAGGAAGTTAACGATCGTACGAGGCCTGTATCGGACAAATGGTAGTCATAAAGGTATAGACGAGATTCCTCTCTAAGTTCTTCTGAGGCTTCCTGGGCATCTTTGGAGCATTCAGCAAGAATTAGGAGGCTTTAGATGCTACATCAGTAAATAATCATAAGGGCAAAACCTTTCTCATAAAATGAATGAAATTTATTTAGTTATGTGTAGTATTTTCAAATAACTTCTGTCATGTCATTGAATTCAGTGCACATGAAAATCATGTGGGTTTTTATTCTGGCATAGTGTCAAAAGAGGTTTCAATGTTCACAGTCGTAACCAGGTATGGGTGCCTCATGGAAAGGGCTGTGGCTGCCTATCACAAAAGCAATTTCAGAAACCCAGGAAATAGAACACGAAAAGTGATGTTTCACAAAACACAGGATGTTTATTAGTTCTTTACCAAGGATAGCATTTAGGACATACTTCTTTAAACCTAGCAAAACAGGTGATTTGGTAACATTATTTAGCTTCTGACAGTGTTCAACAAAAAAACCACCCTAGACACAGCAATGCCTACTGCCGCATAGATGTAAGAGGTTGCATTTTACTCCAAATTTATTTTATGATATCTATTATTCAGTCTCTGGTAGTTTTGCTTTTGCAAAGCCTGAAGAAAAGCACACTGTTGCTTAGGGATCTGGTGACACAATGATACTGTTTCTGGAAGCTAAAGCAGACAGAAATTGATTGTTACATCTCAGGGCTGCTAGCACCAATGATGAGATGCTAACACAAGACTTATTTTTCCTTTTAAGGCACAAACATGGCAGTTTTGCAAGTAGCTTGTGACCTCGAAGATCAGGATTAAAACGTGTCCTTTTGATGCTGAGCAAAGCACTTAAGACTTTTTTAAACTTTGCACTGATGGGCCTGCAGAGAATCCCAAGATAATATTCAGGTTTTGCTCCGTGCCTGCAGTCACTGAAACCTTTCATTTCCTCACTAATGAACTTCAGGACAAAAAGGGAATTTCCCCTAGAAAATAAGCTGCTTCATTCTTTAAGTTTCTTTGGTCCTATCCTGAATGTGTTAACAACAACAGGAATTTTTTCCTTTGTTGTCTGCAGATCTTGGATTTGAGTTGCTGCTGTTTTGAGGGAAGCAGAATCAGCTTAAATTGTTACTTTTTTTGAGAAAAACAGAATCAGCTAATGGATATAAAGTGAAATGGATTATGGATGTCCACGTCAGTTCCAAGTTCCA
This sequence comes from Burhinus oedicnemus, assembly GCA_008921705.1. Taxonomy (NCBI): domain Eukaryota; kingdom Metazoa; phylum Chordata; class Aves; order Charadriiformes; family Burhinidae; genus Burhinus; species Burhinus oedicnemus. Next base: position 1,115,116 of record VFFE01008969.1, read on the forward strand.
GGTAGTGACATCTGCAAGTTTCTTCCTGGCAATTTACTTACTTTCCCATCCCGTGTCCCACCCCCAAAAAGGGTAACTCAGCTGGGAGGTCAGCTTGCAGGTTTTCAGTATTTTTGTTGACGTGATAATATGGTAAGAAGCCTTTCTTGGGTACAAGGTAATGTGAATTTTGGTAATCTAAGAGAACAACACGTTCAGACTGTTTCCTTATGTTTCCTTATACATCACTGACATTGTCCATGATTTCATGTGAAATTAATAACCAAAACGCTTCACCGCCTGTTGTCATTGACTTTTTTGTGCTGCATACAGAGACCCTGAATGGTAGCATTACAGCTGTGAGTAGAACCTGTGTAATCCTGTTATGCCAGAGAGGGACTGAAGCTTCAGTCAGGAGCTGTATACTCATTCCTTTTTTTGCAGTTCATTTATCCACAAGGATTCCTACATACAAGCTTGTGCAGCATGGCTATTGAGGAGTGGCTTTTCAAAGACATGTATCAACAGATCCGTAAATCTTTCACTGTTCTGGAGAACCACATTTAAACCACTTTGCTCATCTCTGTACTTCTGGGAACAGAGAATACAAAAGATTATTTTATTTTTCTTTGTATCTCTGTAGTGGTTTGGTGGTGTAGCATGAGGATTCCCTGCTCTCTGAATATGCAGATGTGATGAGTTTGGACAGGGTACTTTCACTGGCATTGAAATCCAGCAAAATGTTTTGTAGGGCACAAGAAATCTTCAAGTAAAACAAAAAACGTGGGGTTTGAACAGAGCAGATCTGAGTGTTGGGGTTTTGTTGTTTTTTGTTTTTCTTTTTTTTTTCCCCTTTGTGGAAAAATGTTGATTTAATGATGCAAAAGGAGAAGGGGGACATGCAGCCAGAAAGGGCCCGACAGTGCACTTTCCTGGAGTGTGTATGATCCAAATTCAGGCCCTCTCTGACACCCAAGGATTTTCGTTTTGCAGAGGAACATCCAAGATCATATACTGCTTCAGGAAACAGAGTTTGTATTCTTGAGTAATTTCCTGACCTGAGGTCCTGGTTGTTAACTTTTCCTTGAATTTTCTCATACTCTCCGCTATTTAAAGAACATTTTTCCCCTTTGGCTCAACTGACTGCCATCTTGTCATTTTTTAAGTGCCTTAAATAATCCAGGTGCCAGCATGAGAAGTATGTTTATAAGTCAAATTTCGTACATTATTTTCCTTCTTGTCAGCAGTGCTTCCTGATACAGCTGTGGAATGATAACACAACCCTTTTAGGTCATGCAACCAATTTTTTGTGGGCCCGTCCAGCAAGTCCTGCTCAGAAAACTCTCTCAGACTTCATTCAGGTTTTTTTTCGCTAAGAAAAAGTCTTCAATAAAGACTGATATTGTTGTTTCACTGATAACATTTGATATTTGATATTATTTATTTTGAAAATTTATTTTCAATTTTAACTAATTTAGAAATATTTTCCCTTCCCTGCCTTATTTTAATGTTTGCTTCTCTTTTTTTGTTAATTGAAATGAGTCAAAGACTTGAAAAATTCTACCTCTGTGGCAGCAGAAGTGAAAGGAAATATATGGTCCCTGTCCTGGGGTTGTTTTTCTTCTCTAATCAGTTTTCTGTAAGTTTAGCATCCTTTCAACAAGTTCATTATTGCTATTGTAAAACTGTCATGATTGTTCTAGCAATTACAGTAAGCAACAATTTCAACAGCGATACAGTATACATGAAAGGTTATGCAGAGGGACACTGAAGAGTTGGACCATGATAAATAGACTGTTATGGTTGATGATGCAGAGAAAGGGAATGTAATGTATTAAACTTATTTTCTCCCTGCTACAGCAATGAAAACACATTGATTTTCTTGGAAAATACCAGGCTGATGCAGCCTATGAGCATACTTTCGCTATTACTGACCTGTGTATAGAATGAAATAAACTAAAAAGAAATACAAATTCAATTAAAAACTCTGGCCTGATTTTCAGAAGGTTTATAGAACTCATGGTTAGAAACCAATGTAGAAACAGATGAACAGAGAACAGGAAGAAATAGTACAACTTGTATATGAAGGCCTGAGAACAAGGTTCCTAACATTTTGTATTTGTGCGTAATATGAAGGCCTGAGAACAAGGTTCCTAACATTTTGTATTTGTGCGTAATTTTGGGGCACAAAATACATTAATCAGGAGAATGGTAAAATTGAATGAGTTTTTATAAGGAACATTGAATAGTCATCTCTTTGTGTCTGTTGTTTCCGCTGTTCCTACTTTATTTCATCTTTTCCTTTTATTCAGTCTTTAATTTGCTCTGAATTTTTTAACCGTTTGTGTAAATTTTCTCATAATGGATAATATGAGTCTGTTCTCTCCTGCATGATTCTTCTCAGACTCTCTCATAATGCCTGTCTTTTTTCCCCAGTAGTTTTTTCCATTGTTGTCTTATGTTTTGAGAAATAGAAAACACAATATCCAAAAGCATGCAGACCTCAAAAAGAAAGAGCTGAGTTCATCCACCTTATTTTTAACTTACTTCTGTTAGGGCCAGGAATTGCACAGCTTTAAGGGGATACAAAAAGTGCTTCACTAAGAAATTCATCAATTCTGAAACTAAAGGTAGCATTAAATGAATCGATTCACTTTTTTGGATAGCTGAACTAGTTTTTGTACAGTGAACTTGGCCCAGATGCTTCATATCGCTATTACTTATTTATAGGTAAAATGTAAAGTATTTTTAGAAAAAAGAAGCAGTATATTCTTTGCTTACAAGAGTTCTTTATTTAGGTCACATAAAAAGAAGGAAGTGGGAAATTTTATACAATATACATGAAATGGGGATAAAGAAATGTAGTTCTGGCTGTGTTTCCACAGATTACCACTCTAAGTTCCAGCTGCAATGAGATTTGTAGCAAGTTAAGGAGAGAGTAACAGTTACACCAAACACTAGCTTCTTTCAGCTAAATTCAGCAAAGCTCTAGGTGATCTGCTTCCACAAATGAGATAATTTGATACTTTTTTTCCCTTTAGTATTAAGTACTTTCACTTTGGTTTTCTGAGCAGAGATAATTTTCTGTTGCTTGTCTTGTATGTGTAGATATCAGGCACCTCTATAGAAAGTTTTTCTTTGGGCAGTGTGCAAGTGGTATGTGAGGAGATTCTGATTTTTGGCATAATAAACTAAAGTTTAGACTTTGGGATAGTTCGCTTTCTCTGCTTGCTGCTAGAAAAAGCAATTCAGGGTGAGCCTAACTAATGTTAAATAAGCTGGGCAGTTGAATAGGTTGGTTACATACCTTCTAAAGTTGTCCAATACATTTGGTTAATATAATATCAGTGTGGAATTGAAGCATTGCACAAAATCCTAGAGTACAATGACAGGATTTTTTTTCTCATTCTCTCCTAGTTGATACTGCACTTTATTATTTACATATCAGACTATCTTGCATTTGCTGATTTTTCTGTGTACAAAAACCAATGTACCAATGAACATCAAAGCTCAGTGGTCAGCAAGGAGGTGGAGTGGCCGCTCCACTGGCTTCTGCTCCAGCAGTTTTCTGGTGGAGTGACCTAGACCTGTGGTGCTCTTCTCCTTAACAGAAGATTTCTAAGTATTTGAAACCCTGTTTGTCGACAGCTTTTGTGGACATAATTAACTTGCTTCATCCCAGTACGTTATTTTTTTTTTTTTAAGTTTTGGATCTTTTTTCAACAAAACTGGCCAAAGCATAAGTTCACTTTATTTATTCCTGGAAGATTAAGACTCACATGGATTTTGGGGAGATTTATTGTTTGTATTGTGAGACAGATTTTTAGTGTAATCCGGAGAGAAATCTCGTACTAAGCAGAACAGAGCTGGAGATAGACAGCAATGGTTTAGTTATTCTCAAATACAGTTTAACCTTGCACAGCCTGAAGTACTTCAGAGTGCCATTTGCTTGCACAGGCGGTGTCAAACTGATTCTTCTCAGTCTCCATATAGCTACATCTCTATATCAATTGCAGTTACATGTTCATGAAGTATGTTCATGATGTTGGTAGGTAAAATCAGGATTTGCATCAGGAAGATACAATTAGGCACCTGTCGTGTTGTGATTACTCCGCATCACCAGTAATCTGTGAAAGCTCAGTTAAAAAAAAAAAAAAAAAAAAAAAAAAAGAAAATGGAATGCTTTAAAAGGAATAAGTAGTGGATGTATTTTTTATAAGCTTAATTGAACAGTCTTGAGAACTAATTGCTTGAGGTGGTTAGTAAATCTAATGAAGAATAATGATTGTGGTTCTTTTTTCCCCCTTTTTACTCTGCAGAGAAAGTAATGATTGTCTGGGCTCCATATAATACTCATGTTATTACTTCAAAAATGGTCAGTAGCACTAGAAGATGACCTGGTCTTTGTACAGGTTTACCACGGCTTGCTATAAAATGCGTGAATGGAAATTTGGCATTCTTGGAAATGAAAAGTGAATCCAAGCTCTGTATGGCAAGTACATGTAGACCTGTATCTTGTGTTCCTCCTGTGCTGTTTCCAGTTCTTGCACTCCAATGGCTGTCTTTCATTCGGTTGCTGGATTGTTCTAAGGGAAAGAATGGTTCTTGGAAGAGCAACTATACACACTATATATATCTGTAATATTTTAATTTGATAAATTGTTTGTTATATGAACACTGAATTTTCTATAGTTTGAGGAGGAATTGGAGAATCATTGAAAATAGATGATTTATCAATATTATGGAGAGTTTGAAAACAAGAGAGCATGCCTTGTTAATTTTCTGAAGTCCTTTTTAAGTACGGTAAAAATGTTGCATCAGATAAGTGATATTCCTTGGAGACAGCATATTTATGTTTTCTAAAATCATTTGACAAGATTCCTCGCTGGAGATTATGAGCTGTGGTAAAATGGTGTTGAGTGAAAGATGAAATAGGTTATTGGCTAATTCCCAGGAACCAAGGAACAGCCATAGATGGTTCTTTTCATAATGGAAAGGAGCTAAGAATGGAGTAATCCAGCAGCCTGTTCCTGTCAGAAAGGAGATTTTATTATACTGCTGAGCTTCTCCCTGTCTCAGAGGTGAAAGGCAGTTGAAGAGAAGAGAGACAAACGCTGTCCTACATCCTGAAAAAATTGTACCATGTGTTCTGGGAAAGTAAACATACCCACCATATTTCAAAGAATCAGAAATGGAAATGGTAGATGGGCGCTTTTTTTTCTGAAAATGTAATCTGGTTGGGACTGTTGGATTTTAGGGGTAAAACCTGTACATTGATTTCTTACAACTACAAGGCAAGACATTTTGAGCCCTGATTACCTGGGTAGATAGTTATCTGTCTGCCAGAATCTGGTGTATCTCTGTGCAAAGTTTGTGCAACTTTTCTCCTGTGTGTGTTCCCTGAGGAATTTCAAAGTAGGCTGCCTTTTCTGCATGTTTTGGTTTGGTTGATTGTTATTAACAGCTATCTTCTAGGCTCAAACCATGGGAAGTGCAGCCCATTGCTCCCTAAATAGCTTTCATTTTACACATAAAACTGGAGAACACAAAGTATTAGAAAGGATGGTGCAATGTTTTTCAATTTTTGTTCTAGTATTTTAATTTTATGGTATATTATCGTTTCCAGGCAATTTATTAATATCTGCTGCAAGGTTTTGAATATGGATAAAGCAGGTGACAATATTGTCTCTAATGAGTGTTAGTTTAAAAATAAATAAAGGAGTTAAGAAGGTGCTTGGGGAGAAGCATTTCACGAATGAGGTTAATTATCACATATGTCAGTAAGCAGACTTCAGTTTATGAAAAAAACCCCAGCAGAATGAACAAGGACTCTGGTAAAAGGTGGAAAGGTACAATTAAAATAAACTGAAGAGGAGCGAGAGTGTGAACTTTGTTTTTAAAATGTTTTCCCAAATGTGGCAGCTTTACAAGCTGAAGTGAAATTAATCTTTAAACATGAAACTCCACTGTTATCGGAAGACTAATGCCTCAGAACCATAATAGGACATCTCTTCATATCTGAGGCATAACTTAAATATATCTTTCCCCAGCATTGCTCGAGTTTTCTTTCTGCTTTCCTTTTTTTTTTTTTTCTGGTCAACAGTATTTAACCAGGACTTTTTCTTGTCCTTCTGTGCAGTCTCCCACAGATCTGCCTATTCGACAAAGGAAAACAGAACACTCTGTGAGATGCTGCTACTAAAGGCTGCTAAGTTAGGTTTACCCATCATTTCACAGATTTAGGCTGTTTTTTACATGCTGCAATTACCTACAGTGTTCAGCTGTGGTCAGCTGGAGTCATGGCCCCCACAGTTCCGCAGCTGGGATTTTGCTGGAGCTCATAAATGCATAACTGTGCTCAAGTCCTACCTCTTCAGCCCTTACTCTTTGCTTTGGGGGTATGAGCTAGTGACTACTGATGGCGTCACTTCTCTGACCACTGACAGCCTGAAACTGTAGCTCCACAAAGTATGAACTGCCCAGTTATTCCAAATTAGATACCTGAGGTTTCCTGCCTTTATTTCAAGGTCGCCTGGTCCCAGCAATGTTAAGCCTTACAAGTAATAAAGTGCTATTCAGTGGGATTAAATGTACCTCACTGAAACTCCCTGTAGTTGCATCTTGTGTTTTTTTTCTCTAAAGGTCAAGATATGCTATGCAAAATGTGTTTCATACATTATTGTGTGTACTATTCAGAAGAGAGTAACTACTTTTAGAAAAAGGTTCTGAGCTGTGCTGTCAGATACTTTAAAGGACTTGAATTTCAAACTGGGGTTAGAGAACACAGGGGAAAATTTTCCTCAGCTGTACTTTTTACAGTTGATTACTCTTGTAGGTGGAAGTTCACCGTCAGGTGTTCTTTAGCCGTGAGCCATAGTTGTATAAGGTTTTGCAAAGGCAAGAGAGGTTGGATGTAGAGGATGACAGGTGACAGTATAGTAAATCAGTGTTGCTGCAGAGTTTACAGGCTGTTGCTGCAGCATCAAGAGCTTATGCCATTGAACTTTGACGTTTCAACTCTGGAATTTGCTAATGAAGAATGGGCTGCGACAGAACTAATCAATTAATGGTTGATCTCCCTGTCATTCTGATATGTTGTACTCAGATGTTATTGTCTTTTACAGCTGTTGTTTAGTTTCAGACTGATATTTATTAGAAAGGAACCTAAATCAAGATCAGCTGTCTGAACAATCAAGTTCTTCAAATTCGAAAGAAAAATTGTAACTCAGGCCAGTTTCTAATCCTTCCACTTGCTTGCACTAATCTCTTTAGTGTATTTTTCTCTTAGGTGTGAAGTAATTTTATAAACATGAAGCCATTAACTGTAAATTACCGCTATACTAAATCTGATTCCATGTCTCTGGGATAGATTGTGGCTTTACTCAGAGGAGCAATGCAAATGTAATTTTATCTCTAGTTTATAGACATACTTTCCTGTTGCCTAATTTAATAATCTTTATCCATACTCAAGTTTATGTAACAAAACGCTTGTTCAGAAATGAATTTTTATTAAGCTACATCATTACATCATGCACACATCTATGTGATACTTACAAATATTAAAATTATTGGCCAAAATCTGAAGCCATTCTAAGTCCTGGTCAGAGAATGAGAAAAGAAATAGTCCTTTGAAGAGGTTCCTGTGCTTTTCGTTTATGAGGCTTCCAAGGGAAAGCTGTTCACCTCTCAGGGTAAGCTGAACAGCCTCAAAACCCTAGAGAATATGCCACTGTGATATGCTCTTTACTGCTGTGGGCATCACAACAGATTATAACAGAAGCTGTTGGAATCTGCTGTGGGCTATGCAAACAGCTACGGATAGGGGAGTACCTTTACTGAATCTTTCTGCCCAGTGTAAAGGATTCAAAAGACAAGCTAGTATCTCTCCTCAGTTCTGCCTGTGGTTCAAGAAAACCTTTTGAGTCAGGCACGTATATACAATTATATTTATGATTAGGCATGTACATGATTTTATATATTAAAAAAAAAATAAGAGGGCTAAATTACAGACCTCACAGTATCCTGTCTCCAACAGGGGCCAAAAGCAAAGCCTAAAAAAGACTATGAGACTTGTGAAGACAAGAAGCCATACTTTCCTAGCTTCCTGCGGTTTACTGCTCAGAGACTTTCTATTTAATACCAGCAGTGGATTTCTGTTTGCTGAATTTGTCTAGTTGCCCCTTAAACCTGTTGTTAACTTTTCGCACCTGTAGCATTGTGTGGCGGGTTCCACATACTAACAGCACAGTATAAAGAAGCACCTCCTTTTGCTTGTTTTGGAGCAGTTATCTGTTAATTTACTTACTGCTCTATTTTCTTCGATTTCCTTTGTAGGGAAGAGTTACAGACTCTGCTTGCACTTGTTCTTGGGGAAAAAAAAAGGGAGAACAGGCAGTATAAGTCATCAGCTCTCCCAAGTGCTATTTAAAAACATGCCTATGTGTGGTCAAAATCAAGGAAGACATGACAGAAGGAAAATACACACTATAGAAGCGCAATGTGGAGTTGCCAGATAGTTTTAAACACGTTGTTCTGTCAGTTCATTGGCATATGCTCTCTAGAGGGAAGGTGTCTGTGTGTCTGTGTGTGTGTAAATGGGGCTTTGCTCTTTCTAGGCTCCTGACTGTTCTCTTGGATACTCAGTAGCAGAAGTTCTGTAATTGCCTTATGATGACTCAGAGATTTGAGCAAGAGAGCTGTGCATGAGCTGTCCTGGGGGCAGGAAATCAGATAAGGAGACCACAAGCTTCTGCATTTGTGAACTGAAGACAGTGAGCAGATAGTAAAGCATGAAATGCCCATAAAATATCCTGGCCCTTCTGGGCCCATAGGTTTCAACCTGTTTTCTGTTTAGTATTCACTAAAACTGGAGATGTAGTTACTCTCAGGTTTAATGCAGATCAGCTGAAGGACCATAATCACTGATTTAAGTATGAATAATACGCCCAGGTTCTGTTTATGCGGTTGTGACATGGGCGACCACAACACAGCTTGACAGAGAAAGTCCACATGAGATTTCATTGTCTGTTCTGCTTTTCACCTGTCTTCTAGATCATCTGTCTATTCACTTCATCATCATCATAAATAGATCATCTGTCTGTTCACTTGATGAGTGAATACAAAATGTTGATTGAAAAAAAATTACTAGTTTTGCCTTATAGTCTATTGTTCTGACTAATAGAGCTCACAATATAAATATAATATGAAGCAAAACAGGGTGGTGCAGTGGGCAGAGGGGAGAGCACAAGGAAACAACAAAGCCGTACTAAGCGACATGGTAGACAGTAGTCTTTGTGGCACAGACCAGTATTACTGTAGGTATTTGTTAAGTAGCGTTAGTCTATAGGTTTCCATACAATTCGGGGTGACTTTAACAACCACAGTCACCACAAGAATCCAGTCTCCCTCTCACCTCACTCCCTGCCACCAATTCCTGTCTTCACATTACCTCCTACCATGGGCCAGCACAGGGGTTTGGATCTGTTGGGGAGCTGGGCTTAGAGTAAGCACTTTTTTATTTATTTGTTTCCTCAGAAATGTTGATTTCCATTTAGATAAGCTCCTTGATTGGGGTCAACCTGGAGATGCCCTAGTACTTATGTCAGAATAACAAATGGCATAGTGCGGGAGTAGCAATGAACAGCTAAAGCAGAGCAGAGGGTTGGGAGAGTTTCTGCAAGAATGCACATGAAACAACATCCTGACCTAATTTATTAAGCAGTTAGCAAAATTTCTGCACCATATAAATTATGACAGTACAGGAATTAACCTGTTTAGTTGAATAGAAACCAAATTTAATCCTTGTGAAGCTAAACAAATTATTAATGTCCCTCCACCTCTATGGGATCAGCATTTTGTGTCACCAGATTTGATTTGGAAAGATGAAACACTGAACTTGTCTGTAATTTATAGTTAGAAAGACAGTTTCTCTTTAAGAATCTTAGAGTTTCCAACAGGGGAGTATCAAGATAATGTTGCTTGTATATAATAGAAGTTTGCTTTGTTTGTATCCAGTTTTAGCATTGGTACAAGTATCCACGGTCTATTTTAAGTGCTTTTATTTATAACCAGTGGAAGACAGCACTAAAGCACATACTACACAGTAGCATAACATTCCAGAGATCTATATGAGAAGAGAGTTTTGCTTTTATTTGAACTTCTTGTCACTTTGTTCCTAAGGAACTCTGAGAAAATAACAAGGGCTATCTTGTTGATGTCTGCTACTTCATTACTAATGCAATGTTCTGTTTATAGAGGCATGTTTGTCATAGGCAGCCAGCTGTGTTTGTGTTACAGCCATTATGTTGATTGTGATCCTTCTAACTGGACATTGTTTTACCTTCATTTTGAAAAAACCACGACCTGTTAGCTTTAGTGATTTAGTCTACAATCAACCGAGAATAGTCTTATGATAGGAATAATGAAAGAATAGTAATAGAAAGAAGTGACATTAGGAGAGTGATGGAAATTTCAGTGGTGGATCTAAGATGAACTGGATAGACCTTTTCAGTGGGCTCATACCTAGGTAAACAAATGGATCCTAAATTGCCATCTTGGATGAGTCAGACCTTGAATTTCTACATTGCTAACTTCAGTAGTTTATTAACACAGAAACCCCAGTGATCATTAATGGAAAGGAGAAGCTTGCTTGAGGCAGCCAGTTACCTAGCAGTTTTTATCTACAGTAGTCTTTGTGATAGCAGCATCTACTGATAGTCATCTCATAATGAGGTGAGAAATGAAAGCCGATAATTCACAGGGGATTATGAGCACAGCAGACTGCTTGCATAGCACATATACTGTGCCGTGTTAATAGTTCTGTGAAAGATGTGGCTTGAACAGGACAGCAAACACTTGACCAGAAGACTAAATTTCTGAAAGAGGCAATAGTTTCCAGCACTAACAGAAGGAACCTCAAAAAGTACCATCAACTACAATGACAAAGTTAGACACTGCCTGGTCACTGAGGGGTGAACAAGGCACAGGACATTCAAATTTGCAGAACGTGCAAGCTCAGACAGACCTGTACAAATTGTGTAACCCCCAACTCCAAAAGCATATAGATAGCTCCGGAATTGCAGAATGATTACTTTATCTCAAAATGGCTCTGCGTAAGACTGTAGGAATAGATGCAGAATTTAGCATATCCCTTGGAATATGCTGGAAGTGGGATATCTCTATAAACACATGGCAACGAAGGCTGTGATGTACTTCAGCTATTCCATATTTGAAACACAAATTAGCAAAGTAGCCAGCTGTTAAATTTATGCTAAAGTCCTACTTTGTATTTCGTTTGCTTCTAACTTTTCTTTTTTTTTCCAGTCTTGTAGCTAAAATGCTACCTTTAATTTGAATTATTAAGACTTTTTGATCTTTGTTTTACTGTTGCTGAAACCAATAAACTTTGGAGTGTCTGTCTCCAGAGGGGTAGAGGATATAGCAAAATTATGCAGTGGGCACCAAAAGGTACTTCCTGGAAAACATGTAAGGAACATGCAGCTATACATTTTTTTATTGAGAAGTTGGGTATAGAGGGGAATAGTGGTGTTACCAAGTGCCAAGCTTAGTAAGGAGTTCCCTCTGGTGGGCGCACACCAGTATTCTTTGCCACCTGCTGCAAGAAACAGGCCAAAAAAAAAAGCTTCTTGGCTTTAAAGAATCTCAGAGTAACATATTGATCAAATAATCTGTGAAACTAGGCAATTACACTTAAATTAAAATGTGTTTTAAAGGGTGAATGCGTTTGAGCATTTTTTTACAGTTGAGGAAAAATGTTTTAGCAGGTATGTATTAGACATAAAGGAACTAGTTTTGCAGGCATAGCTAGACACCATTCTGAGCAAGATCAAGTACTGGAAAATGCCAATTCCGGTTTTCAATAATGACCCTAAAATTAGACTTCAAAACTTATATTTAAGGTTTATTGTCAAAAGTTTTCAGCAGCCAAGGTGAAATTATGTGTGTGCTCAGATACAACAGGATCTTCAGACCTACAAAACCCATTTCCATAGTAGTCTTCTAAAGCTTAAAATTACACTAATCCCCAAAGAAGAGGATGATAAAAATAAACCCCTGTCTTTTGACACTCCATACTAAGCGTTCTCAGCCCATTTCTTAGTGTTGTCTGTCCTGCCTTACCATCCTATGCTGTTGAATCTGCTCAGGTTTCTTTGCTTTGCAAGTATGGTATATAACAGGTTCTGGGATGGTAAAGCACTCTCTTCTCTCCTTTTTTATTCTTAGGAAAGAATTTAAATCCCATTTCTCGTTTAAAAGCTTCAAGCAATCAGAGTCCTCCAAAGTTTTATTTGTTTTTTCAGATAGATCTCCTTTAACCAGACTCGGTTACAGTTTTCCAGGTTGCCTTTCCTCCTTGGACCATTTTTCTCTGGACACTATTTTCTTCTTCATTTCCCTAAACTTTTCTATTTACTTGTCTTTCCCGCTTCAGTGGTTGGCAGCTGCTTCATCAATAATAAGCCACTGGTTTTATTGCTGGAGTGAAAGAGCAGGGTAAGAAGTAGAGAGAATGACAAATGAAATGAGGAGCCTGGGAAATGGTTGTTTGCCCTATGTTGTGTACTTTCTCTCCATCAACCATTAAATAGCTACTGAACTACTTTCCAGGGCAGAGAGAAAAATCTTTTGCTGTTCCCTGAAGAAAAGGTTTGTCAGACCACTACCCTTCCAGGTTCGCATCAACAGATGTGAACTTCTCACCAAACTGTGGACAAGGAAATACTCTTTAAAATTAAATTGTTTTTAACTGCTGCTATACAAGAGCTTTTGCACACCATAATAAATCAGTTTGGAGAAAACACTTCTTAGCAGTATGTAAACAAAAACCTATGACAGTCCGGGTCTCAGAAGTGCTTCCAGGGCAGTCCCAGAAGGCACATCAGTTTCCATCATAATTTCAAGTAACAGTCTTAAGGATGACATATTTCATACTTGGTGTTAGATGCGTATCTTCTGATAAAAAACCCACACAGATAGAAATACTTTTATTTGTTCCTTTCAAGTGCTGCAAGATGAAATACTTAAGGGACGTTCATTAACGGCTTTTCTCACTTCTAGTGCAGCCACTCATTGGTTATTTGGAAATTTTATTGTAAATGTCCACAGCTGTTTTTAGCTTGTTATTTACAGAGTGCTTCACCTGTAGCCCACTTACTTTTTAGCACCAGCTTTTAAGGGTTATGGAGAAAGTGTGAGCCTTTATACCAAAGTGGATGTTACTAAGAGGCCTTTCCCATTATCATTAAATAGAGCAAAGAATGATCAAAGATCATTCCCGTTAGAAAACACCAGCAAAAGAAGCCATCTTGCTACCTGCAAAAGATAGACATCTCTCTGATGCTATATGGATGGTGGCCCCACAAGCTCTCCCAGCTGCTCTGTGCTGAGCTCAGACGTGGAGACAGCAATAACCAGCCCCCTGACTCGGTGTCCAGGCCTGTGAAATGGGCCTTTATCAACACTCAACACTTTGCATACCTTCAGTTTGTATGGGCTCCAACTTCAATGGTTAGATGCAAGCCAGGGAATTGTCGTGGTCTGTAGTTTGTTACTAGTTTCCCAAGAGAGACATATCTTGTAAGAACTGCGTGCATGTGCTTTGTAGTAGTAAAGGATGTGGGATTGTCATTGGCTTTAGTGACTGACTGATAATGGAGAACTGCAGAAGAAGCATGAGTACTGAATAACATGGTCTGAGGGGTTTGTCTTCCCTCATAAGACAGATGGTTATGTTAACGATTTGCAGCATCAAATAATAAGACAATAGGGCTAGGAGAGATGTCGACATCTTAGCCAATTCCTCTCCACCAAGCAAGGTCAGCTGTCCCATAGCCATTCCTACAACATGTTTATCTCAGCTGTCCTTCAAGATCTCTGGAGATGGAAAATCCAAGTTTTTTTCAGATATTTATTTCCAGCTGTTCACTGTCTTTACGTTTAGAATTTTAACCTAATCTTCCTTTCTACAGCCTATCACTTCTGGCCCTGTAGTGTGTCGTGTCAAGGTTCAGACCATGTGTCTGTCTAAGCTCACATCCTGTCTCTGATTGTACTAAGTATGATTTAATTTTATACATGTTACTGTATATTTATATATATCAATATATTATTTTACAAAATGTCTTGCAAATTATATATTATTATGTAATATACTATGTATATTTTTAATAGATATATATGATGAAGAAGAGTAGAAGAATAGAACATCCAAATGATCCTCTTTCCTCTGAAATATTTTCTCACAATCAACTCTTAGGGACTTTGTAGCTACAAGTTGCCTACCAATCCCAGACCTGAATAGAGACAAATTATTCCCTTCCGTTTACACCATTGCTTTGAACACTACCTATCTTCCTTCAGTCTTCTCTAGATTAACCAAAACCTACTTGTACTTTATTTCATGTCTTCCAGACCTTTGGTTAGCCCTGTAGTCATCTGCTAGACTAATTCCAGTTGGTCCATATTGTTCTCAAAGTGCAGGGCCTGTGTCACCACAAGTTTGTGTAACACCAGTATTATTTCATACCTATCCCTTCCAAACTAACCTAGGCCAGTCCCATCTTTTAATATGTGCTTGCTTATTCTTACTTAGATGCAAAACTTTTACTTGTTTTCAAATTGCATAATGTTTATTTCAGATCACTTCTTGTCAGGTGCATTCAAAATGCTAACCTTGCTTTCCTCCTGTTTTCGGTTCCTCTCAGACTAAGTTCCTATGCAGATGTAAAACATGGAGTTTCTATTCCATCATCCATCACATTTAATGAATATATTAAATAATACCAGACCTAAGTCAGATTTTCTGACCAAATTGTCTTTATAACCTTGGATTGATAACTATAGTTTTCTAACCAACTGTGCTCCCTTTTCATAACTTCATTCAGTCTCTTTCTCTAGTTTGCTTCTTAGAATAACATGTGTGACAGGAGCAAGAGCTTTACTAAAGACCTGTAATGTATGTATGGGTCCTGCCTGGTTCACGCGGCTTCTTATTCTGTCACAGAAGGAAATTAGATTGTTTCAAGATAATTTATTCTTGAGTGTTTGGTGTTGATGGTCTTATTTGGTATTACTTCTTAGCTGATCTCCTAGCTAATTACTAATTATTGACAGTTTACCAACAGCATATGAGAATTAAATTTGGAAATGATTGATATAGTTTACATTGGCTTTTTTCTGTTGTTTTGGTTTTTTTTTTTAAAAAAAAAAAAGGTCCGTGGCCTTTCGAGTTTTCTGGAAGCTCACCCACAGAGGTGATTCAGAGGTAATCACTAATGGTTTCAAGATTGTTTCAGCTGAGCTTCAACAAGCAGTGGGTACTATTGTCATGCCTAGTTAATTGGCCAGTTTTCAAAATTCTTGAACTTCAGGAGACTGAGAAGCTTGTGATTAAGCCAGTGTGGCAACATAACTCTACTTTGTCCATTTACTTTGCTCTGAGAGTATTTATCTCTATGACTTCCATATTTTTGTTTAGGGTGTTGCCAGGAGTTTCAGCCCCCTTTTTTCCTTGCCATGCTTCCAGCCTGTAGATTTGCATTGCTGGCAGTATACAGGTGTACACATTTATTTTCTCTTCATGAGAACTACAGGCATTATGTCTGTTTTTGCATTAATACATGCAAGTAAGGGACTTCAGTGTGGTATCTCTTACTAAAGCATGGTCATGAAGACAAGCAGAATTGGATTTTGTGGGTTTATATGTTCTAATTTCCTAAGAAGTTGTATAGTCTTCTTCCAGAGGTAATAAATTTTTGAAGGTAAGCAAACCTCATCTTTAAATGATTTAACAAAGTACTCTTACACAGTAAGTTTAGACTATAATAAACCCTTTTACATGAGTAAAGGAAAAAGAGTAGGAGGCTATCCTGTCACTATGCAAGCTCGTTCAGCCTCTAGCAGCTATTGCAGACTCTCCTAAAAAGCTTTTTACTTTGGATTATAATGCTGTGGATGCTCACAGTTCTTTCCCAGGCCCAAACTTTCCCAGCTCTACAATTCTTCATAATGAAAGTCTGTGTCCTCAAAGAGAGTTGAGGGTCGAAATCAGATCTTTCAGCACAGTTCTTTCAGTTCATAAATCAGAGACTCACTGTCTGACACCTGATTAAGGAAAGTCAGCAAAGGCAGAAGACTTATCTCTGGCTTACAGAGGAATCCGTAGTGCCTAAATGATTTCTTGGGTGTAAATGCACCAGAGACATAGCCAAAGATGTACGTTTTAACACAAAATTGTTGCTAATCATTTTACTGCAAACACATGGGATTACTGTATATTCCAGGAAGGTGTACTTGAGCGGGTTTTTGTTCTGTGGCAGATTTAACTGCATGGGCATAGCAGGAAATGAGATGAGCTTGATTTAGCTCAGCAAAATGAAGGTTGAGAGGGGATATGATTGCTATGTGTTTGCGTGTTGCAGGTAACCATTGTCAGGAGAAAGTGGTACTGAATTTGAAATACAATTCTGGTTCCTAAGCAAAAAAAATAGATATAAATTTTCCATTATTAAATTTAGTCTGAAAATTAGGTGAATGTTTTTGAGTGCTAGAACAATCAAATTCTGGATTAGTCTTTCACTGGGATTAGTGAGAGAAAATAAAATTCCAGCAAGGTAGCCATTTCCTTTAAAACAACGTCTGATGTTTTAATGGGAATTGTTTGAGATGGTGTCTGTACTTGTAAGGGATTTGACTCCATCATCCTTCTGTGGTCTATGTTCCTGCTGAATTATATACATTAAAGGAGGCCTTAATCTCACCTAATCAGCTAGGATTCTATTTAAACAATAGGAAAATGTAGGTGCTCCACATGAAAATTTATGCTACCCTACAATACATATTAAAGGTAGACAGGAGAATTGTCTCTCCCTTATCTTCCAGAGTAGATCAAGATGACTGATTTATAGTAGAATCCTACTGTTCCCGTGGTAGAAGTGAGATGAGTGGAGTACCACCCTGTATAATTCACAAAGTCAACCTTATGCTTAAAGTAGAAAATACAGTAGAGACCGTGTGACCACTGCTGCTCTCTTGCATTTAATTTCTTATTTTGTAGAACTCCTTCCTGTAATATGGTATCCAAAATGGTGGTGGTATTTCAGGCTTGGCCATGATGGCTCTTAAGTAGTAAGTAGTAGTAAGTATGGTCATTTAGACCGCATTTCCCTCAAAGTGCATTAATAATCTGTTGCAACCAACAGTTTTTCAGTACTCTGGAAAGGCTGAGGTTTCAAGTGGCTTTGAGACTTATGTGGCCAGAATCTGTGACAATAGGTGCTAACATGGGCATCTTTTTGGCAAAAATGGACTGAAAAGACCTTAGTAATGGTGAAATAAATGTAAGAACTTCAGAACATAACAGGACTGAACATACTCTTCTGGATCATCAAATTCCTTTCTCTGCTCTTGGAGGCAATCAAGTATCTTATACTCTTCTTAACAAACTCCTGAATTAATATTTACTGTGTGTATCTAATTAAGCAGAAATAATAAAGTAGAACAATTTGCTTTCTCTGTTACAATTAAACATATTTATAGTCTTGTGCTGCAAGAACCAGTTTTAATTACAACTTTAATTAACTGTAACTGCAAATGAGCAAACCAGGAAATTTATTTCATACATATAAAATATTTTGATGCAGGGAAAATAGATTACACTGAGATTCTAGAGCTCTGCATCAGACATGTGCAAACAATGCAAAAAACTCCTCTTTCGTTCTATAATAAGTTCTGCTCCAGAAGGTGAACTACTATCTAGGGAATGTTTGTACTTAATCTCCCATTTAAGCAATGATTTTCTTCTAAATACAAACAAGGAAAGAGGAAGTACTTCTGGACAAACAAGCTAATCCAAAGTATTCTTCACTAGCAAAAATTACTCTTTGTTTTGATAAATCAAAAGGTCCTAGAGAACAGGCGAGGTGCCTGAAGACTGGAGGAAAGCCAGTGTCACTCCAGTCCTCAAAAAGGGCAAGAAGGAAACTACCCAGGAAACTACAGGCCAGTCAGCCTCACCTCCATCCGTGGAAAGATGATGGAACAGCTTGTTCTGGGTGTCACCTCAAGGCATCTGGAGGAAAAGAAGATTATCAGAAGTAGCCAACATGGATTCACCAAGAGGAAGTCATGTCTGACTAATCTGATAGCCTTCTACGATGGTGCGACTGGATGGATAGATGAGGGGAGGGCAGTGGATGTTGTCTACCTTGACTTCAGCAAGGCTTTTGACACCGTCTCCCACAGCATCCTCATAGGCAAGCTTAGGAAGTGTGGGTTGGATGAATGGACGGTGGGGTGGATTGAAAACTGGCTGGCAGAGAGAGCTCAGAGGGTTGTGATTAGTGGCACAGAGTCTAGTTGGAGGTCTGTGACAAGTGGTGTTCCCCAGGGGTCAGTACTGGGCCCAGTCCTGTTCAACATATTCATCAATGACCTGGATGAAGGGACAGAGTGTACCATCAGCAAGTTTGCTGATGACACAAAACTGGCAGGGGTGGCTGACACACCAGAAGGCTGTGCTGCCATTCAGCATGACCTGGACAGGCTGGAGAGTTGGGCAGAGAGAAACCTCATGAAGTTCAACAAGGGCAAGTGTAAGGTCCTGCACCTGGGGAGGAATAACCCCATGCACCAGTACAGGTTAGGGGCTGACCTGCTGGAAAGCAGCTCGGGAAAGGGACCTGGGAGTCCTGGTGGACAACAGGCTGACCCTGAGGCAGCAATGTGCCCTTGTGGCCAAGAAGGCCAATGGCATCCTGGGGTGCATCAAGAAGAGTGTGGCAAGCAGGTCGCGGGAGGTTATCCTCCCCTTTTACTCTGCCCTGGTGAGGGAGGCCGCACCTGGAGTCCTGTGTCCAGTTCTGGGCTCCCCAGTTCAAGAAGGACAGGGAACTGCTGGAGAGGGTACGGCAGAGGGCTACAAAGATGATTAGGGGACTGGAACATCTTTCTTATGAGGAAAGGCTGAGGGACTTGGGTCTTTTTAGTCTGGAGAAGAAAAGACTGAGAGGGGATCTCATCAATGCTTATAAATACTTAAAGGGAGGGTGCCAGGAGGATGGGACCAGTCTTTTTGCAGTGGTGCCCAGTGATAGGACAAGAGGTAACAGGCACAAACTTGACCATAGGAAGTTCCATCTAAACACGAGGAGGAACTTCTTTCCTTTGAGGGTGGCAGAGCACTGGAACAGGCTGCACAGAGAGGTGTTGGAGTCTCCAACTCTGGAGACATTCAAAATCCACCTGGCCGCCATCCTGTGCAACCTGCTGTAGGTGACCCTGCCCTGGCAGGGGCGTTGGGCTAGATGATCTTCAGAGATCCCTTCCAACCCCTGTGATTCTGTGACTCTGTGAAACCATACTGAATGTATTGCTGGAATTGGAATATAATCAGTTTTTATTATTTAAAAAAATGGAAGAGAAAGTGTTTAATGAACTGCAGTTTTTGGCTGGTTAACTGAGGTTGTTAACATCTCAGGAAAAAATAATGACCATGATCCTGCTGAAGGGTTTGTTTCTTTGTATAAGGATCAAATGCTAGCAAAATAATTTTATACTGGATTAGTTTTGCATGGCACATAAAGGTATGTGTTTTAATCAATGATATTGTGTCCTGGTTTTGGCTGGGATGGAGTTAATTTTCTTCCTTGTAGCTGGTATAGTGCTGAGTTTTGGATTTAGGATGAGAATAACGTTGATAACACACTGATGTTTTAGTTGTTGCTGAGCAGCGCTTACACTAAGTCAAGGCCTTTTCTGCTCCTCACAGTGCCCCGCCAGTGAGTAGGCTGGGGGTGCACAAGAAGTTGGGAGGAGACACAGCCAGGACAGCTGACCCCAGCTGACCAAAGAGATATTCCGTACCATGTAACTTAATGCTCAGTATATAAAGTTGGGAGGAGTTGGCCAGGGGGTGGCAGCCACTGCTCGAGGACTGGCTGGGCATCGGTGGTGAGCAATTGCAATGTGCATCACTTGTTTTGTATGTTCTTTTATTGTTATTATTATTTTCCCTTAATTTTCTGTTCTATTAAAGTGTCTTTATCTCAACCCACAAGTCTTAACCTTTTTTCCAATTCTCTCCCCCATTCCACTAGGGGGTAGTGAGCAAATGGCTGTGTGGTCTTTAGCTGCCTGCCAGGTTAAACCACATCATATTGTCACTTAGTTTAAATAAGATCTGAATCTACACTGAATGCATCTTTTTTTTTTTTGAAGGAGTTTTAAAAAATTATTATGATATTTTTAAGGGCTGAATTTGATGGGCTGCATCAAAAGAAGCGTGGCCAGCAGGTCAAGGGAGCTGATTCTGCCCCTCTGCTCCACTCTCGTGAGACCCCACCTGGAATACTGTGTTGGCTCTGGAGCCCTCACCATTAGGAGGACATGGACCTGTTGAAGCAATTCCAGAGGAGGGCCACGAAGATGATCAGAGGGCTGGAGCACCTCTGCTGTGAGGACAGGCTGAGACGGTTGGGGTTGTTCAGCCTAGAGAAGAGAACGCTCCAGGGAGACGTTATAGCAGCTTTCCAGTACCTAAAGGAGGCCTACAGGAAAGGTGGGGAGGGACTCTTTGTCAGGGAGTGTAGAGACAGGACAAGGGGTAATGGTTTTAAACTGCAAGAGGGTAGATTTAGATTAGATCTCAGGAAGAAATTTTTCACTATGAGGGTGGTGAGGCACTGGAACAGGTTGCCCAGGGAAGCTGTGGAGGCCCCATCCCTGGGAGTGTTCAAGGCCAGGTTGGATGGGGCTTTGAGCAATCTGGTCTAGTGGGAGGTGTCCCTGCCCATGGCAGGGAGTTGGAAATAGATGATCTTTAAGGTCCCTTCCAACCTAAACCATTCTATGAATTTATTGTCTGTTCAAATAATTTCAGTATAAATTATGTAAATGATGTTTAGCAGTAAATGATTGCTGCAGAGATCATGAGGAAAAAAGCAGTTCAAGATAGATATGGAATTTGCCGGCATGCTGCTCAATAGGATGGTTTCTGCATTTCAGATCGTTGTGCTACTGCAATTCGATGATTAGTTTATTCAAAACTGAGAAGGCAATGGGTAGCTAAGAAAGTTGGAAAACCTGTTTCCTATGAGAAAAATTCCCCCAGTCACTATGCAGTTTAAAAGGTGATAGAGAGCAACCTTGCAATGACATCTGCCAGCTCTCTCTGTACCTTTGGATGCAAGGTTTCAGGATTGTGTGTCCGGTTGGCCTAACTGTAGCCCAGGTCAGTCTTCCTTGAATGTATGTAATGCTTCACTCTGATGGGGACCTTTGATGTTTGGGGACAGACCTTACTGGTGAAAACTGAGGCAAAAAAAAAAGCATTGAGTACCTCAGTCTTACCTGTGTCCTTGGTCACTGGGTCCACCAGTCTGTTGAACAGTGGGCCCAGTGAATTTCTTTAGTCTTTCTTTTGCTTCTAGTGTCCTTTCAGAAGACATCTTTTGCTGGTCTTCACATCCTTTGCTGCTTTTAACTCCAGCTTTCCTAACTCCATCTTTGCATGCACAGGTATTGTCTCAATGTTTTTGCCAAATGTGAGAATCAGAAGGATAAGGATAAGTAGTAGAGATGTGTTATTATGAGTTGAGCAGATGTGGGGAATTTAGGCTATTTATCTTAGGCTAACATAAACATAACACAGCTAATTTTATGTTAATGATGCTAACCATCCTATACACGGTACATAATCTACAAAGAGATGGAGTTCCTGCTCCGAATCCTGGTCTCATGGTGTTTCTTTGCCTTTACTGACTGTAGGAGTTGGAGAGATTAACCACATTAAACTGCACTTAGTCTTTGTGAACACTTCCCATGCTGTGTAGGAGATGGAGCATGGCTTTTTGGATAGTAGATGTTAGCAGGAGGAGCTTTCACATACACAGTTGCAGCACATGTGGAAGGAACAGGAGACAAACTGATGGAGTAAGGATTGAGCGAGATAGACCCTTACAGTCTTATGAGGAGTGGCTGACGGAACTGGGGTTGTTTAGCCTGGAGAAAAGGATGCTGAAGGGAGACCACCTCGCTCTCTACAACTACCTGAAAGAAGGTTGTAGAGAGGGTTGGGTCGGTCTCTTCTCCCAAGTAAGAAGTGATAGGATGAGAGAAAATGGCCTCAAGTTGCGCCGGGAGAGGTTTAGATTGGATATTAGGAAAAATTTCTTCACCAAAAGGATTGTCAAGCATTGGAACAGGCTGCCCAGGGAACTGGTCAAATTACCATACCTGGAGGTATGTAAAAGACATGTAGATGGGGTGCTTAGGGACATAGTTTAGTGGTGGACTGGGCAGCGTTCAGTTTACTATTGGACTCAATGATCTTAAAGGTCTTTTCCAACCTAAACGAGTCTATGATTCTGTGATTCTATGATCCATGATACCGATTGGATTAAAACAACAAATATTTCTTAAAACATGGTGGTTTGGGTCCTTAGAATGAATTGGGGTGAAATAAGGTGGAGGGAGCATGGATGCTGTGGGGATTTCTAAGGTGAGAGGTACCGCAGTGACTTTTTGTGGAAGATGTTCATTAGATCTTAAAGTCTGAAGAGGCCGTGAAGATGGAAATTGCAGTAGCCATGATGAGAGTTAGTAGAAGTACAGATAAGGACACTTGTAGCAGCTGATATGCTGACATATGCTTGTGTTAATTCAAATCTTTCAAAGCCTTTCATTTGCTAAATATAAGAAGTAGATTAAAGATCAATACATGATAGAGACTGGTTACTTTACTCATTGTCTGCTTCTGCTGCCAGTTGTGTCAGCGGCAAAACTTGCACTGAGAAAATATTAGCACCTATAATGGCTTTTATTGAGCAAAGTAAAGGACTATGGAAGGGGCTTAATACTGCATAGCTTCAGAACTAATAAGGATATAATAGAATTTTTTTACTTTAATTTCATTAATTGGACTGGGAACTCGAATTTACATGACCTGTGATTAACCCGCTATAGAGCGTGTCCTGCTATTGCATTTCAGTTGGAGTTCTCTGACTCCATAGCAAACATGAAAAGAAGTACCATTTGTTTGAATAATAAAACTTGCATTTTGTTATTGTGATAATGCTTACATTTGACATAAACAAATTTAGAGAAACTGAGCAACTGATACTCTGAAAATATCTGATTGTAACAGTTTATTCAACTCAAAAGCTAAATCACAGTGGCTTCTCACATAGAGGTGGATGTTTTCACCTTTTGCTACCCAAACTTGCTTAGCCCTGTGGAATCCATACAGCATTATATCTTCTACTGTGAAGAAAGTAGGAAAAGCACACAGTCAAATATAAGTCAGATAAGAGGTTGACTGCGTAATATCAAAGCCAACTAAATGATGCAAGCACAGTTATATCTACATGTAGCTATTACATATAATAATTAGTTTAATTATTTGACATTTTGTAATAAATATTTTTTCCAAATTGTTAGTACAGAAACATTTCCTCTTCTTTCAAACTACACAAAATATTTAAATGCCAGCAGGGCAATATTTAGTTCTATTTGTAAATTCATTTTGAAAGCAAACTTTTTTCTTAGAATAGAAATGCTATGAACTGTGGAAGCGTAGCTCAGGAAAAAAGCTATATGCTCTTTATTTTATTTTTATCCTAGTTTTCCTATATACGTGTGTTGAATCTTGTACGCTTGCTATATTTTTCTAAACTGAAAAAAACACCTCAAAAGTATTCCTTTTTAAAGTAATCACTTTAAATATCACCTTTCTTATCTATATTTCATCTGCAAATGCTCTTTTTGACCAAATCATGCTTTATTCTTCCTACTTGTTTAGGGCTGCCTCCTATGATGATTTTAATAGATTCTTGCATTTATACACTCAATTATAGAATAGAAAAAGTGCAAAGCAATATGCATCAAAGAAACAATGATAGTTCATTAAAAGTTCAGGAGAAGAAAAGAATAATTAAAAAAACCACTTATATGTCTTACTGACGGTTGTCCAACCCAGATACACTTGTTTTTCTAAGTATCTGAATCATTTGTTGTTTTTTGTTTTTTTCAAAATTTTATGATTATTACATTAAGTCTCTTTTTTCCAGGAAGCTTTAAAACTCAAGAAACGTATAGCCCAATTACAACCTTTGTCTGTAGGATTAACTTAATTAGGGTATTTAAGTCCTTTATTTTTTGAGAGCTAACTCTGCTGTGGAAGTTAGGGAACTTGTCTCCCTATGCTCCTCTCCTAAGAGTTATTCAGTGCATAAATCTTAAAACCTAGCAGGTTTTAAAATTTCCCCTTACAGTCTTTTCCTTCTCATTTTTTCCCCCTCATCGTGTCTTTAGCTTTCTTCTCTTTCCCGTTTCCCAGTTGATTTTCACCTTGCCAATACACTTATGTATTCCATGTTTGAAGAAACTTTTCAGAACCATGGTACAGTATAACTTTCAAAACTGGTGAGTCTGGTGTCTGCTTTCTCTGCTGTGATCTCTGCTTTCTACCATTTCATTCCTGTTCCAATTTAGCACACGCATTTCCAGTAAAACACTTGTAGATATAGCAGAAGACTGGCTTCTGTTTAATGAATTTCAGGTTTTGGCACCAATATTGTCACCAATGCCAGTAACATTTTCATTCTTCCAGTTTTCATGTTTTCTGTGAAATGTCTCCAAAGGCTGCCTTTTCAACAAATATAAATATTTTTTAAAGTATCTGGAAGTATGCATGGCAAAATTTCAACCAGCCATATAGCATATTCACCTATAAGACATTAGCATATATCCATGCTCTCTCACATGCTTTGAACCCACAGTAACTGAGACAACCTTTGTAGAGGTCTTGAGTAGAAGAGGGTGGGATCTAACTTTATTGCATATCACGAAATGATAGACATAGTCTGAACTAAGGCTGTAAACTTGCCACTGTAGCACAGTATTAGTACTGTGTGCATATTGAACAATGTTACAATTGTCAGTTTTGATATATTCCACATTCCACACCTGTGATTATCTTGCAAAAAATTGTCCTTTTGGATTTAAAACTTTGGCAATTTAAAGCATTTCCAGTGCTGCAGAGCACTATGTGTCTGGAACTGAGAAGGCAAGAGGCAAAAAGGAAATTAATATTGAAGTGAAATATAAATAATCTAGAAGAAATAATATCTTGTAATGTTACTTTTTGTGAAGATGTTTTGAGTCACAAAGGACTGATTTTTTTACTGTCATTTAAATACTTTAATTCATATTCATTAGTAAGTATTTAATGAATAAAATGATGCTCGTGGTTATTTTGTGGGAAATACTGAAAATAGTGAAGTGCATTTGAGCATATGTATGTAAAGAATCATTAAGCTACTATTCAAAAAGAAAAAAGATGAAGTTGTAGTGAATATTATGTAGTTTAGCAGACTGATTCTAGGAGAGAAAATTATTTGCAATTGAATTTCTATTGAGGATTGGGATCTTGGTTGACTGAAATAATAGAGTCATGAATTAGATTTTCTTCTTGTTAAAGAGAATGTAGTATATTTTGTAGTGTTCCTCAGCAAACAGCATCAATATGGTTCACTTTATGTTTTAATAATTAAATAATTATGAATTAAGTAATTAATAATTAATACAAGAGGTGAGGAATGGCTGAGGTTTTCAGTAGCAGAAGTAGAAGAATGGACAACATTTCAGAGCTATCATGAAGCGAGAATTGGCAGGATTTGTTGGCAAGCCACTGAGTGGAGGAATAAATAGGATATCAAGGTTATGAACTGTAACAATGAAAAGGATGGTGGAGATGGGGAGTAACAGATGTCATACAATGTAGTCGATATGCTTTTATCTTGTACAGATTCAATTTATGACTGAGCATTCAATTACAGATGTCAGAAAAATATCAGCATGACGAAGAGGAGAAACCAGATCCAAAATGTAATTTAGATAGTTGCTGAAGTAGTGATGGGGGTAAGAATAATAAAAGCAAGTGAAGTCAGCCTGCCTGCTTTTCCGAGGCAGAAGGGAATTTAGAGAATTTCCATGCTCATGTGCCCTGCTGTCCCATGCAATCCCTCATCCTGCAACTGCTGATTTCCTTTCACACCGTGACTTGTCTTCAGTCTGAACTGTCACTTAGCACCAACATAGAGCAAGCAAAGAGCTTCGGGTGAATGGCGTCCTGAGGGGATGGTGGCTCTCAGAAGGGCCACCTGAGGGCACCTAGGCTCATGTAGTGTCACTGGAACTCCTCCTACCAGACGAGCAGGTGTGGGCTATTCTCACTGCCTTGTGCTGTTGATACTGGCTGTCTCTGGACTGAGGCAGTCATTGCATGTCATCACTATTCTCCAGGTCATCTTTATCCTTAACATATATATTTAAACAATGAACTTAGATCTGATGTTCTTTTTTTTTTTTGATAACCAGTTGTTCCAGTGAAGTCCTTCAAAATATCTGTTAGATCTAGCAAAGGTGTCAGAAAGTAGTACATTCATCCAGAGAAAACAGATTTGCTCTTGCAGCAATTCTCAAACTTAGCTGAATGTTTTCTGTTGAAAATATTCTTGTAACCAGGAAGTGAAATTTTAGCATGTAAAAATGTTATAGTGCTTTCTTCTTTTCTAGAGTAAAATAAGAAGTACTTTTTTCATGAATCATAGAATCGTGGAGTACCAGGTTGGAAGGAACCTCAAGGATCATCTGGTCCAACCTTTCTTGGCAAAAGCACGGTCTAGACAAGATGGCTCAGCACCCTGTCCAGCTGAATCTTAAAAGTGTCCAATGGTGGGGAATCCACCACTTCCCTGGGGGCATTATTCCAATAGCTGATTGTTCTCATTGTGAAAAATTTTCCTTTTCTGTCCAATGGGAATCTCCCCTGGAATAACTTGTGCCCATTACCCCTCGTCTTTTCCATGTGATTCCTTATAAAAAGGGAGTCTCCATCTTCTTTGTAGCCACCCTTTACATACTGGAACATGGTGATAAGGTCTCCCCTAAGCCTTCTTTTCTCAAGGCTGAACAAACCCAGTTCTCTCAGGCTTTCCTGATGTGGCAGGTTTCCCAGGCCTTTGATCGCCTTTGTGGCCCTTCTCTGGACCCTCTTCAGCCTGTCCAGATCTTTTTTGTATAGTGAGGACCAAAACTGAACATAGTATTCCAGGTGTGGCTTGACAAGTGCTGAGTAGAGTGGAATAATGACTTTATCTCTGCTGGTGATGGATGCCTTTATTGATGCAGCTCAGCACCCTTTTGGCTTTCTTTGCTGCAGCAGCACACTGTTCACTCATATTGAGCTTGTTGTCCATTGGGATGCCCAGGTCCCTTTCCACAGAGCTGCTCCCTGGCTGGGTAGATCCCAGCCTGTGCTGCACTCCTGGATTATGTTTTCCCAGGTGCAAGACCTTACACTTGTCCTTGTTGAACTTCATAAGGTTCTTGTTAGCCCACTCTTCCAGTCTACCCAGGTCTTCCTGCAGGGTGGCTCTCCCGAAGTGTCCACTTCCCTGCTTAGTTTGGTGTTATCGGCAAACTTAATCAGGGGTACACTTGATTCCATCATCCAAATCATTTATGAAGATATTAAGCAGCATTGGGCCCAGTATTGATCCCTGAGGGACACCACTTGTGACAGGTTGCCAGTTTGAAAAGGAGCTATTTACCACCACCCTCTGGGTGCAGCCTGTCAGCCAGTTCCCCACCCACCGCAGACACCACTTGTCTAGACTGTAATGCATCAGTTTTTCTAGGAGGGGGCTGTGGGAAACCATATTGAAAGCCTTGGAGAAATCCAGGTAGACAATGCCTACTGCTTGCTTCTAGTCAACTGAGCAGCTTACTTTGTCGAAGAAGGTGTTCAGGTCTGTCAAGAGACTGTTTTGTGAAGTGACCGTACATACCAGAGGGATGTGTGGAATACCAAATGATGATGATAAGTTTGGATAGAAGAGTACTGGAAAAACAGAGAGGGGTTTCTGTGTAAACCTGAGATAGAACTTTACCTTTGAAACTGTTATTCTACCTGTTTAACATGAAGCACAATCCAGCTTCGCTAAAAATTATGCAAAAGCCGTGGAGGATGAAATAGGGAAAAAAGCATAGTCTTTAATGATGATTGACTAGAGCTTTTTCTTCCTATTGCAATAAAATGTGGCTGGCTACTGATTCCAGGGCTGTGTAGTGACAGTGGTTACAAAAGTGCATCAAAGTCAGGGTTTCTGGTCTCCCTGCTGCATTAAAAATATGCAGCAGATAAATAATTAAAATATTTTTATTAATTATTATTTAAAATGGATATGCCCTTGCATGCAACAGAACTAATAATTTCTCTGTTTCCACACAGCCGAGGCAACGAGAATAGACTAGCGCTACGACGACAGACCATTCTCCGGGAGAAAGGGAGGAGGCAGGCCAGTCGAGGGCCAGCGTATATGTTTAATGACCACTCAACAAGTCTTTCTCTTGAGGAGGAGCGCTTTTTGGATGCAGCAGAATATGGAAATATTCCAGTGATTCGCAAAATGCTGGAGGAATGTCCCTCACTCAATGTGAACTGTGTGGACTATATGGGGCAGAATGCCTTGCAACTGGCGGTTGCCAATGAGCACCTGGAGATCACAGAACTTCTGCTGAAGAAGGAGAACCTGTCTCGGGTGGGGGATGCCTTGCTTTTGGCTATTAGCAAAGGTTACGTTCGGATAGTGGAAGCCATCCTAAACCACCCTGCATTTGCCGAAGGCAAGAGGCTTGCATTGAGTCCTAGCCAGTCGGAGCTCCAGCACGATGACTTCTATGCATACGATGAAGATGGCACACGGTTTTCCCATGATGTTACACCAATCATTCTGGCTGCTCACTGCCATGAGTATGAAATTGTCCACACTCTGCTGAGAAAAGGAGCTCGAATCGATAGGCCACATGACTATTTCTGCAAGTGCAGTGAATGCAACCAGAAACAAAAGCATGACTCTTTCAGCCATTCCAGGTCTAGAATCAATGCCTACAAAGGTCTGGCCAGCCCTGCTTATCTGTCTTTGTCCAGTGAAGACCCTGTAATGACTGCCTTAGAGCTCAGCAATGAGTTGGCTGTGCTTGCCAACATTGAAAAAGAGTTTAAGGTGAGTAGATGGATACTGATTCTGACAGACACAGAATTGCAAAGTTCAGTCAAAGGTTTTTCTCCCATTCCTTGAACAATAATAGATCAGCATCATCTTCCCAAGTCAGCAGGATAACATGGGAAAATGTGTAATTGTTTAATGAATGGGAGATATAAATCTTTGGGAATGTCTTGCTGCCCTGAGCTGATTGTAATTCATGCTGTTTATGCAGAAGGTGCCAGTGAACTAATTTTCCACTTCCCTATCAGGCAGGATAGTAAGGGAGTCCCTTCAAACCCATGAGTGAAGCTGGCTCAGGACAGGGGAAAGAGGAGACTGTAGTGGGACAGTTTGGTCACTTACGCAAGCCAAATTGCACAGTTCTACTAAACCCTCATACATTCTCATTATTTTCTCATAGTTGGACTGAAATCTTTCTCGCTTCTCACAATGTTTTACAGTTATTTACTAAAAGAACTCTAAATAATGTCCTTGTCCTTTTTTAATGTGTTGCTTTTCTTTGATGTTTCTACTAACTTCTTCCTCTTTTTTACTTACTTGTACCTAGTTATATGTGAACTTTGTGAAGTTCAAGACTTTTTCAGTGTTTTATAGATTTTTTAATGTTACAAAAATGCATGATTTTGCAAAAAAAACCAACAACCAAAAATAGTTGAGACCCAGGGGTTCAAAGCCCCATAGATCCTTGAAGCGTGAATCTTCTTTGTTGTTTTTTTTTTTTTATTATGTAGATACAATGGTGCACAACCTACAAAAATATTTACCACAGTGTATTTGTGTTAAGACAGTAAGAATGTAAGCTTTTTGCTCTTAGTAAATGCAAAGTCAGGCCTTGTGCAAACGTATGCAATGTTAATTATGACTTAGGTTAGCTAAAATCACTTGGACTGGCTTTACCTTATGGGACGCTGTTGAGAGCAGATGCTGGTGTGTGATGCTGCTGTGACAGAATAAGATATCTAGACTTCACTAGCAGGACATCAAACCTCCTCCAAAGAAGTAAGAATCATTTCAAACATTGTCTTAGGAAGAGTCTGAAGTTGCCATGATCAATATTTAATGTTAATCTTCTGGGCAGTGGCACAGTTCTCAAGGCCATGAACCCACCTCTACTCAGCCAACCTCATCTGAGATGCTGCAATTCTGAATTAATTACTCCTGACTCGTTCTTGTAGGAATACCTTTGTGGCACCAATCTGTTCTAAGAAGCTGAAATATTTCTTGGAGGGGAAACGTGCAAGAGGTTCTTAAAAACAGCAGCTAAACAGCTGGAATAGGAGCAGAGGAGAATTTTTATTTTATATCAATAAGACCAAATTCCGGGAGAAGCATTTCAGCTTAAAGCGGAGGATGAAAATCTGCCTCATGAAGTCACTGGCAGAAATCCTTAGGACCTCAGTGGACTGAGATTTCATTCAGTGCTTTCATGTACAGTTCAGAGAAGGGTATTTAAACCACATACTCTTGTTTCTTTCTCTTTAGCAGCTGCTGAAGATGTGAACAAAAGGACTTGATTAACTTAAAGGGGAATAAATTTAGAACAGAACAGAAAAACATTTTTCATACACCATAAATGCAGCCTGTTAAGTTCACAGCTATGTTGAGATAAATAGCATGTCTGATTTGTAGGGACTGTATAGCTCTGTTTGCCACAGTTGGAGTGACACAATCTAAGATTATTATAAAGATAAATAAAATCATCATCTGGAACTGTCAGCAAGAAGTGTCCTTTGATTGTATGCTGCAGTACACAACTGGCAAGAGGAACTGGAGGCTCAGTATTTGTCCCTGGTGCCACCAGGGCAGGGAATGGAGCACACGGGTGAGAAAAGGTGGCTGGTTCAGAATGCACACTCCTGCAGCCTGCCCTGAAGTGCTGTGCGGAGGTCCTTCCTCGACATGACCTGGTTCATCCCTGAGTGACTTTTGGTTTTTTTAGTTTCTCTTTTGCTTCAGTTGCCTTCTCTAAAATTAGAGATCGACTTCTAGGATAGTGTTGTATAAAGAATTGCAACCGAGGTTTTGAAGCACTGTCCCTCAGCAGAAACAGGAGGCTAAACAAGAGGCAGAGCAGTTCCCCATTGCTAAGTGTTAATCAGCCAAGCTCTGCTGGGATGTACATAGAGTAGAGTGAAGGTGAATAGGAGCAATGAGGAGCAGG
Source organism: Burhinus oedicnemus (assembly GCA_008921705.1). Lineage (NCBI taxonomy): Eukaryota > Metazoa > Chordata > Aves > Charadriiformes > Burhinidae > Burhinus > Burhinus oedicnemus. The sequence goes on from VFFE01008969.1 coordinate 1,146,343, forward strand.
AGCAAAAGGTGACATGGAAATTTAACTCTCCCTTAGTTTAAGGTTTCACCAAGAGCAGGCGGCTGGCAACATAAGGTCATTTGGGAACATTTTGTAGGTACTAAAATCATGTGGTGGTTCTGGGTAAACATTAAAGAAAAGGGAGTACGTTTATACGTGCATTGACAAGAGTTAACATTTACACTATTGGTAAGTGATAGCATTTACAATATCTAGACAGGCTGAGGGCTTGACTGAGAAATACCTGGCTTAGGTTCAGTGCGGGCAGTACAAAGGTTGTGTATACACGCTGCAGGAAATGGATGCTGTTGTCTTTACTGAGTCTGGGCTTGTTTCTGCGCCTGCAAGCTCATATACCTGCTTGCAGCAATTTATCTGAAAATTGTTGCCCCTACTTTGTTTCAGGAGTTTGCTACAATTATCCGGATAGTGTAGTCCCTGTGTAAAAACGTGTTTTTCATAAAAATGTGTTACACGTGTTAGTGTAATCAAAACAAGTATATTTTTAGTGTGTAGATTACCTGGACACGGCAAATCTTTAGCTCCACCTAGGGTTTGCCTGAGCCATTAAAAGTATTTAAAGCCTTACGTGAATGAAAATTGAACTTTCTGGTAATACACTGTTTCAAAAGTCATCTATTTTATAGTGCTGATGGGGTATTGTTGCAGGGGAGCTTCCTAGAGGGTACCTACAGCAACCACTGGCACAGATGATTCCCAGGTCTTCCTCAGAGGCAATGGAAAGGGTTGATGCTGAACTATGATGCTGGTTGCTTTGTGACTATCTTCTAAGTTACTTCTCTCTCCTGTCTTACACCATCAGTTAAGGTTAGAGATAACACTGACCATGAAACTGTGATTCACACAAAATAGGAAATGCCATAATCAGTGGAAACTGCTGTTCTCTGGAATAAACTACTTTATTTGCTTCAAACTTCTGTAGTGGTGTTAACTAGCATTAAATACCCGTTTCATTTGGTTGTAGGTATTGTTTTTACAAGTGTTTTGGAGGATAATTCTTTATTAGGACTAAAACCAGAAGAGAGTAGAAGATGACTTCTGAAGGAAGACTAACTTGACAGAAGTGTCAAGCACAGTGTAGGAATATTTCTGCACCAAGCAAACAGCTAATTCAGGCTTCCTGAGTAATTCTGAGATCTTCAGGATTTTCTGAACACCATTTAATTTAGCTTTTTATGGCATGGCTAAGTGTGCAGCTTTACAAGATTTGATACAATATAGGATATTTTTATTTTGGGGGATTGTGATAGTATTTGTTGTCGTCTAAATCATTTGCCCACCCTAGAGCTAATATCTCTACTATGTCCATAAGGATGCAGATGATATCTGACAAATGTTGTCCTGCAGAGATGTGGCCTGGAGTTTTGAGAGGGACAGCTGTGGCCCAGTGCTGTTCAAAATGGATAAGTTTTGCATTTAGTACAAAGTCCTCTGCAGCTATAATGGCAACAGACTGTTTTATTCTTGTGGATGGAGTGGAAAAATGTATTTTTAAAATAAACATGAGTATGTTACTGTTTGTTGTAAATTAATACCCCTAATAAGGTCATCTGAGTTTACTTTTCTGATGAGAAGCGAAATTCAATTTATCATCTCAAAGTCTGATTTTCTGTTTGTTTTCATTTATACAACCCCATTACAGAAATCAGGTCCCAGGCTTCATTATGGGTATTGTCAGCTCTCTCAGAGAAAAGTTAAGATCACCTTTTAGAGAAGAACTGAGGCACCGAAGAAGCAGGGGCCACCTTTGTAAGGGGAATAATGTTTTTACCTACCTACTGAGATGCTTAAATCCAACATTTAGGTCCCACTTACATTCACAAGGCACTTTGAAATCCTAAATCCTCATGTAGCAGTACCTGTGTTTCTGCTCTTGGCCTCTTCCGTTCACTAAGCAGGGCCAGGACATGGTCTGGAGCACTGCTCCATCTCGTCTGTGGAGTTCAGTGTCAGCCTGCGCCCTGAGAGAGTTTTTGTCCTGGGCACAGTCTGGGGGACAGCAGGAGCCTGTGACTGTGGAGAAGGCCCCTTTCTTCTGGGAGAAAGGGCTGTGGTGATGCTTTTCTGCTCTCCTGCTTACGTGGTCAGAGATAGGGCAAATCATGGTCAGCTGAGGTTTTCAGAGTGACTGTGGCCTGCTTGCTCCCTTACCTGGGGCACCAAGACAGTCCAGTCTGAAGCTGCTCCTGCCACAAAGGGCAGATGCCCCTTTTCAGCAACAGCCACTGTCACCTCCACCTCTCCTGTCATTCCTCTGCCACCAGCATCTTGTTCCCCTGGTTCCTCAGTCCCCGCAGCGCTCACCCCAAATCATCACCTTCCTTTTGGTGGGTGGGAGCAGCCAGAGCTGCCCCCTCATCCTTGCTGTGGCAAAATTTGGCAAAATTTTGTTTTTCCTAAACTGCTGAGGAGCCCTCAACCAGCGTTGTCACATGTGTAAAATAAAGCACATGCATGCTTTATTGCAGAATTAAGGACTGCTTTTTTAATTCATTAAGTTTACAATTTGCAGTAAAGGAGAACTCGTGGAATTATCCATGTGCCTGTGGCCATTTTCAAAAATAAGTTAAGCCAAACAAATTACCCCATTCCCTTGGCTCACATTAATGGTAAGAGACATGTGAGACATGTGAGGGGGAAAGTTCTGTGCGCGTGTGACACAGAGACACTGAGATGGCAAGAAAAGTGTGTTAATCATTTTTGCTGTCACTACGCATTTTAGTGGACCAAGGAGACACGGGGCAAAAGGTGGCCCATGCAGCAGTCTCTGCAAGTGAACGCAAAAGTGAACGCACTTGATTTCTTAGAAACAAAGTTCCCCGGCTGGAGTTACCTTCCCTGTGTTCAGACCCCGATAAATATTCCTGTAGTGGTTTAAGACATTATCATCCCATCTGTCCTCTGTAACCTTCCCTAAGAGGACAAAGTCTTTGTAAGGGAATATGTCTCAAGACATCAAACTGTGAACTGGAGCAGGGATGTGTGTTCCCTTCAGCTGAATGTGCTGCGTTACAACCGCCCTGTGCTGGGGCAGAGGCGGTGGTGCTGGGCACCACGCCGTTCCCCATCGCTCGTTCGCTGTAACTTGACCGTGGAGGAGATTTCAGCTCAGCTACCATCACTGATCACAGCTGTGGCAGTATTTCATAGGAGGGGAAGCTGTTTTATTGCATTTGCAAATGAGAAAATAAACCAATGCAGTTTATGGATGAATTTACTGGGTGCTAATATATACTGTGATATCATGCACAAACCTAAATTCAGAAGGGATATTTCTGCAAAGTGTGAATGGGGGTATCTGGCTATTTTTAAAAGTGCTCATTCAGTAATCGTTTTGGTAAATAGGACTACACTCAGAAAAAAAATATTCTTCATTACAATAAATCATCATATACGATTTTTGTTCTGAGACTACCCAAAGGCATTGGACTCCACCATGGAGTAACGGTATCCTCACATACTGTTTTGAAAGTCCATATCATGTCTCAATCACCAGAGCTGGAAAATACTGATGAAGAGTATGTTTGAGTGTGCATGTATGTATGTATCTCGTACCAGAAAATATGCACATATACACATATTACAAATATATTACAATATTTTGTAACAGTTATTTATGAAGGCCAAATTATTTTGTCCTAAATTTATTGAAAAATATTCCTTTTTTCATTTGATGTTCAAGGGTCAGATACCAGTTTGGAACAGTTCATGGTATGTAATTGTACAAGGGTGCATAGGCTGACTCTGTTTTTGCTTTGTCTGAATCTCAAATGGCTACTTTTCCTTTAATTCTGAAGAGGATATTTATGTATTAAAATGATTGAATGCTGAATCTTATCTTAGCTGCTGCTACAAAAATGAAAGCCAAACAGAAGGTGATGTATTACTCTCAAAAAATGACTTTCTGTAATGCCAAGAAGTCAGGATTTTGGTTAATCTCTATTGTTATTCTTCTGAAGAGAGGGAAACTAAATAATACAATAATAAAATACAGCATGTCATGAAATGGTTAGTTTTATTATTTCACTTCTGTTGTCTTTGTAGAGAAATTACATTAAGGTTCCTTTCTCTTTTATGACAGATCTGAGCTATCTTGCTTACATTACATTATTAAAAAAATAAATCACTGGCAGTTTTATGTACGCATACAATAGTGTCTATAACTATCTGTCTATGAATGTTTGCATCCATCTAAGTAAAGTGAAATGTAAAACTTGGATGCAATCCTTTAATATATCCAAGTAATAAACTGGTATTGTGGTTTTGTGGGTAATAAAGCACAAACATGAATGAAGTACACCCTCGGCAAATAATTTAGAGTATTCTGTATACTCAAAATAATGATTTCTCTTCCAGGGTGTGCATTAGATGGCAGTTAGTGTGAAGGAAGTAATTAAAAAGAAGGAACTAAACAGAGACTAAGAGTGGGAGAACGGGCAATGCTATGAAGAACAGACCAGAAGAGGGGGAAATGTGTCACTGTAATAAAAGCATTCATAGAAGGTTACTTTGAACATGAACTAGAGACTATGTGAGCAGTCCTGTTATGGTGTGGGTTGGTTAGGGTTTTTTTCATTCTTTTGTTTGGGAAAAATTCAACAGTAATTTCATCTTTTTAAGACATTAAAATTAGCAGAGATCACAAAAATATCAGAAGTTGTTGACACGTGTATGAGTGAATCTCTTGTAAGATGTGGGCCAGGGGCAGTATATCTGTATGCATTTTTTAGCTTTAGATATATGTCCATCTAACTCCCTATCTGTGCAGTTATATTGATCTTCTATGACCCAAACACAAGCTGTAAGTAAGGAGTGGTTAACGAACTGTGCATTGCTATGATCAAAATACCTTTTTCTGTTTTGACTCATGCCTTTTGGAAAACAGTGACTGAGAAGAATATTTGGTAGTTAAAGCAATAATCAACTGAACTGAGCAATATTTTGGCTCACATGGCGAAGTCTGTCATGGGATGTTTGAGCTAGAGAGCATTGAGTTGAAGTTAGAGATGTGGTATCACCATGCTATCTGTAGCACTGCTGACACCGTTGCTGGAAAACGGCAATCAAATCTTGTGTTGGCAAGCTAAAAGAGAGAGATGTTGGAAAATGAGAAAGATAAGATTTACAAGAATAATTCAAGGCCTTAGAAAATTCAATATATTTATGTAATTCTCAAGACATTTGGGAAGTTGTTTAGACATGTTCTCTGTAGAATACTCATCTTGTCCAATTGACATCTCTACAGTGTAACTTTCTACATCTGAACTAGTTATCTAGACTTCTGTGACAGTCAGTGAATAGAAAAATTTTCCCTGTGCTATTCATCTCAACTTGAAATAGTCATTAAAATATGTCATACATTATTTCTGAAGGTGTTTTTTTACTTTCAATTGGCTCTAAAGGAAGTCTAGAGAAGGAACGCAGGTGAAAATTGGTACTGTAGATGTCCAAGGTAACCAAGGTGAGACAAATCCTACTCTTTGAACATTCAGGGGAAGTAGATGCCTGATAACAAAGTGCTGTTAATCTACTGGAAAAAACCGTAACAAGATGCAAACAAACTAGTGATGCTCACAGATGTGTAGCTGGGACGTAGAGCTATTTCGCTTGTGTTATGTCTAAACAGCAAGTTCTCTTCTTTTCTTTTCTAGAATGATTACAAGAAATTGTCCATGCAATGCAAGGATTTTGTAGTGGGACTCCTTGATTTGTGCAGAAATACAGAAGAAGTGGAAGCTATTTTGAATGGTGATGTAGAGATGAGCCATAATAATGGAGAACATGGTCGCCCCAGCCTTAGCCGCTTAAAACTCGCCATTAAGTATGAAGTTAAAAAAGTAAGCAGTTATGTTGATCAAACAGACATGTCATGATAGTGTTATTAAATTGTGCTATTATTAAATGTTTATGTTTTCATAGCCTATGACACTTAAATGAACATTTGGGCCCTTCTGAACAGTGTATTTTACCAACAAAAGAATCTTTGCCCCGCATAGCTTGCAATATAAACAAGCAGATATTTAGGGTGGATGCTGGTCACAGTGAGTATGAGAGCAAATGGTTCTAAAAAATGTGTCGCTATATGCAAAATTTGTAGGTATTTACTTGTTTTTAGTTTTAATCTATTTGAAAAAAAAGGAAGAAATTTACACTACTTCTGCAGCCTGGAAAAGTAAAAGATTTAATAAAAACCAGAGGATAGCACAGCAGTCCTGTGCACTACATGATAACAAATATCGATAGACATTTTCATCAAGCTGTTGTGTCTTACTCAGAAAGTTGAGAAAACTTAGTGAAATTGCGTGTCTCATAGAAAACATGTATTTGTCTGTATAGAGGATCAGAGACACAATCTAGGAGTAATAGTACTGTGGTTCTCACTTCTGAAGGAGAGCAGATGCCAGGCAGTGTCGCATACAGGAGTTGTCTCTCTTCTTCGGCTTAGTTTCATTTCTACTGTCAGTTTAATACTCTGGTCTGCATCTGAAAAGTGCTCAGTGAAACCAGCTGAGTTAGTAGCTGCACCAAGACCCGTGAATTACCCAGAAATTATACTCCTGTATAATATAGGTATAAAGTTTTAGGTTACATGTGTGTGAACCAGAAAGAAATGATTTGTGTGAACCAGAAAGAAATGATTTGTGTGATGAAGTTTGTACAGCCAAAGATCAGGAAGATACAGCTCAGGAATATACTTCGAAAGCAGGTTACCCTAAAGTAAAGCTATCTTCTGACAGAGCAGTAAGACCTTTGATAAAAACTTTTCCTACATAATGAAATGGATTAGATCAACACTGTGAAAATAAACAATATCTTATTATAACAAAATAAAAATAGATTGGGAATCAAGACTCGAAAATCCAGTATGGACTGAACGTACAGATCTAATTTACTAGGGAAAAGTTGTAGATTTTTTAACAAGAATTGAATTCACATCTTGGGGGGACACCCAAAACATTTATATCTGTCATGGTTTCACCCCAGCTGGCAACTAGGAGCTGCTCGTGCACTCCCCCCATGGTGGGGTGGGGAAGAGAATCAGAAAACTGAGAAAGCGTGTGGGTTGAGATAAAGACAGTTTAATAAGTAAAGCAAAAGCCGCACATGCAAGCAGAGCAAAACAAGGAATTCATTCGCTGCCTCCCATCGGCAGGCAGGTGTTCAGCAGGCAGGTGTTCAGCCATCTCCAGGAAAAGAAGGCTGCATCACGCATAATGGTTACTTGGAAAAACAAATGCCATAACTCCGAATGTCCCCCTCTTCCTCCTTCTTCCCCCACCTTTATATACTGAGTATGACATCATATGGTGTGGAATATCCCTTTGGTCAGTTGGGGTCAGCTGTCACAGCTGTCTCCTCCCAGCTTTTTGTGAACTCCCAGCCTACTCGCTGGTGGGGCAGTATGAGGAGCAGAAAAGGTCTTGACTACTTCCAACAGTCCAAAACATTAGTGCGCTATCAACAATATTCCCATTCCAAACCCAAAACATAGCACTATACCGTCTGCTAGTAAGAAAGTCAACTCCATCGCAGACGAAACCATGACAATACGTGAGGAGTATTTATGTGTTCATGAAGGGAAGAAAAGAAGAAAACCTTTTTGACTGCAGAGCACCTACCAGCATATGCTAGAATCATAGAATGGTTTAGGTTGGAAGGGACCTTAAAGTTCCAACCCCCGTGCCATAGGCAGGGACACCTCCCAGTAGACCAGGCTGCTCAAAGCCCCATCCAACCTGGCCTTGAACACTTCCAGGGATGGGGCCTCCACAGCTTCCCTGGGCAGCCTCTTCCAGTACCTCACCACCCTCATAGTGAAAAATTCCTTCCTGATATTTAATCTAAATCTACTCTCTTCCAGTTTGAAGCCATTACCCCTCATCCTATCACTACATGCCCTTGTAAAAAGTCCCTCTCCAGCTTTCCTGTAGGCCCTCTTTAACTACTGGAAGGCTGCAATAAGGTCTCCCTGGAGCCTTCTCTTCTCCAGGCTGAAAAACCCCAAATCTGTCAGCCTGTCCTCATAGCAGAGGTGCTCCAGCCCTCTGATCATCTTCGTGGCCCTGCACCAGAGCTGTCCCTTGGCAAATTACTCATCCATGCAGGTCTGCTGGCTTTTTTGCCTGAATTCCTCTTTGTTGGGATGCATTGCTCCTGAGCTTGGAGGAGCTGATCCTTAAATATTAACCAGCTTCCTTGGGCTCCTCTCCCTTCCAGTCCTTCATCCCATGGTACCCTACCAAGCAGATCCCCAAAGAGGCCAAAGTCTGCTCTCTTGAATGTAGTGAGCTTGTGGTGCACCCTCCTCGCTGCCCTAGGGTTCTTGAACTCTACCATTTCATGATCACTGCAGCCAAGGCTACCCTTGAGCTTGACATTCCCCACTAGCCCCTCCTTGTTGGTAAGGACACGGTCCAGCATAGCTCCTCTCCTTGTTGGCTCCTCTACCACTTGAACACAAACCTGCAAAACACTCGGCAAGCTATGGTCAGTAAAGAGAGCTGAAACAACTTTAGAAGAGAAGATATGACATTGACTATGTCCTATGTTGCATTTGAGTCTTAATTGTTCCTTGAACGTGAACTTTCTTTTAACAGTTTCTTTTGCCTGAAGAAAGACATTTCTTGCACCTTCAGCCAGTCATACTTTAAATATAGAGAACTATTCCAGAAAAAAATACTAGATTCAGTTAAATTTTTAATTGTATTTCCAGGTCTAGACTTAGAAACTTATGGTGTACAAGAATCCACTGTTTATTAATATCTACCTTTGTAAGACGCTTCTTATAATTTCCAGAGGTTTTGACAGAAAAGAGGGTTATATGCCAAACTTCTCAGTTTTGCAGAGTTTGTCCAAAAGATTCCAGAACCAAGTTATAAATACTCCTTAGCTGATTTCCTGCAAAAATGACAGCTGTTTTCTTATGCCAGCTGAAAAAAGTGGTATTTTCCATGTTAGCATGTGAAAATTTGGCATACTCTTTCTTTCATAACTAAAGACTATACAGCACCCTTTGCAGAACAGAAAGACCTAAAGTTTTGGAAGTTCTTAAGTAGTAATATGAAAATTATAGATGTCAGAAACAAGTAGAGTTTGCCCAGATGAAGTTTATGTTTAATTACCCATAGATGGAAATGAATAGTTTGTGATGGAACACAGTGTCAGTAAGATAATAGTTTTTTAAATTAAAGGATTTATTGTTGCTGATAACAACATGCCTGCATGCTGGGAGATTATACTCATCAAAAACCTTTTTTTTAATACCCTTGTTAATGCTCCTTTGAATATAAGCTGAGTTGTTGCTGTTCCAACATTCTTAATGTGCTTCATATAGCCGTTATTTTAATAAAAGATATTCTGATAGCAATATTATTTTTGTGCTCCTTTTCTTTGTTACAGTTTGTAGCACATCCAAACTGCCAGCAACAACTTCTCTCAATCTGGTATGAGAATTTGTCAGGTTTACGGCAGCAGACCATGGCAGTGAAGTTTCTGGTTGTTCTTGCTGTTGCAGTAGGACTGCCGTTCCTTTCAATGGCTTACTGGATTGCTCCTTGCAGTAAGGTCAGTCTGTGAAATCTTGTAATGGCCTTTTATTAACTCCTGTATCATCTGTATGTAGATTCCTGTTGGCAAAGATGAAGTATGAGTATAAATTACTGACACGCTGAAATAGTACTTCAGAAATGTGTTATTTTAAAGCTGAGTTAGAATGGAATGGCTGCAAGACTGCATGTTGTGACAATTGTGATTAAGACAGGTAAATGTATTGTGTTAAATGCAATGTATATTAAATTAAACTACAATGGTTGAGCAAGAGTTGCCTTGTAGAAATTGTACTTTAGAAACAATGAGTCAAACTATTCTTCATTTAGTTGTTGCCTTAGTAGCCAGCTGCAGAGGATCCTCATTTCCCATTGATTCAGAGCTAGACTAAGTTCAAGCTGTGGGTTGATTCCAATTACTTCAAAGGCAATTTTATTTTTGATGATTGAAAATTAGTAGATAAAAGTTGCTGAAACATGAATGCCAGAAATTAAAACAATCGTCATCAGTTTTCTAGAAGTCAAAGTGAACTGTATTGGCTTGTCAAGATGGTGCTAATACTTATTATATTTAATGAGGTTTTTAAAGCATTTATGCAACCTCCCCCGCATCCATTTATAATCATAGAATCATATAATGGTTTAGGTTGGAAGGGACCTTAAAAATCATCTAGTTCCAACCCCCCTGCCATGGGCAGGGACACCTCCCACTAGACCAGATTGCGCAAAACCTCATCTAACCTGGCCTCTAATCCCTCTTCCAGGGATGGGGCCTCCACAGCTTCCCTGGGCAACCTGTAGCCTCACTACCCTCACAGTAAAGAATTTCTTCCTGAGATCTGATCTAAATCTACGCTCTTCTAGTTTAAAGCCATTACCCCTTGTCCCACTACTACATGCCCTTGTAAAAAGTCCCTCTCCAGCTTTCCTGTAGATACTGGAAGGCTGCAATAAGATTTCCCTGGAGCCTTCTCTTCTCCAGGCTCAACAACCCCGACTCTCAGCTTGTCCTCATAGCAGAGGTGCTCTAATCCTCTGATCATCTTCGTGGCCCTCCTCTGGACCCGCTCCAACAGGTCCATGTCCTTCTTGTGCTGGAGGCTCCAGAGCTGGACACAGTATTCCAAGTGGGGTCTCACGAGAGTGGAGTAGATATGCACTGTCTGGATTTGGATGCTACCACTGTATCTGTTTCGGATGATATATATTATGGAAAGCCTTTCAACTGAAGATGGGTTACAATATCTAACCTCTCTGAACTTTGTGTTCAATCTCTGTTTTAGCTGGTCACTATCCATTTTAAATGAACACTGATGGAAAATTTCCCTTGAGAGTATGTTAGAGGGAACAAATGGAATCCTATAAGTATTATTCAACAGGTTACAGTATTACATCCATGATTTTAGCAGGTCGAATCCTGTGCACATACAGTGATTTCAGGGGAAGAGGAAGGTTGAAAGAGAGGACTGAGGTCTTTGTGTTTTGTTTTGCTTTTTCTAATGTTCTGTGAGAGGAGAAAGGTGGGCCTTTTTTGTTTTGTCCTATTTTTCATTTCTTTCATTCTGGACAATAAAAGTCAGTTATATAATTTTCACTTTTCTGTATAGTGACTAGGATTTTTATGAATACTTTTGTCTTAAAACACACCTTGAGATTCAACATACTTCAGTAACTGGTTTTCAGCTATAGCAGTGACATATGTATTTGTCATTTTCTTTTTTCAATGATTTATTGGATCTTAAAGTAATTTTGAACCATTGGGCATTCTGAAAAAGCTATTTCACAGTAGCTTTTTAAAGTCAAGGTTCAACAGACAACATCCTTTAAGGTTTCACTTCCTCTGTCACTATGTCACTATTTAATCGTCTCAACATGTGATTTATATATTGAATGCTTTTTGTTTCATTATATTCTGCAAATGTAAAATCTAATCCACCTTTTCCACCAGCTGCCATTCATTATCTTGTGCTTCACTCATCCTTCAAAATTTGATTCTTCTGTTTTGTGAAGACAAAAATGTTCACTTTTTAATTTCAGGATAGGTTGGCTCCAATACAGAACATGATCTGTATCAACAGAGTCCATTCTGTGTATGAATTGATGGAATTTTATAAATCTCTTCTCCTCCTACGAAGATAAAGTACCCATTCTTTTCCAGGTTTAGCACTATAGGGCACAGTGACAGAAGAGAAAGAAAATACTCAGAGTATTTGCAGTGAAAATAACAGCTTGCGGTGGAGTTATTCTGACACATTTCTTTATATTCTCATGCCACAGCTCTGAGAAAGGCAAAAATGTCTTTATGACATTTGCAGCATCTCCCATGGTTACCTGTATAGCTGGCCAGTTTCCTATTTAGGAAAAAGTTAATTTGAGCTTGGGCCACATATACTGAATTGAGAGTTTCAGATCTGGAAGAAATTCCATAGAAATACATGGACAAAATCATGTTGATTTGGCAGGAATTCACTAGCATCAGATGCTGAAAGGAGTTAGGTTGCCTTTTATTTGAGTTTCAGCCAGCAATCCACATGGAGGCTCTTCAAACTTTTGTGAACTGTTTGCTCTGCGTTTCTAATTGGTAACTAAGTGTAACTACTGACATAATTAACCTAAAACTTCTAGAATGCTATTTTATTACATGACATAAGCTCAACATGACCTGGCAATGTGCGCTCACAGCCCAGAAAGCCAGCCGTTTCCTGGGCTGCATCAAAAGAAGCGTGGCCAGCAGGTCAAGGGAGCTAATTCTGCCCCTCTGCTGCGCTCTTGTGAGACCCCACCTGGAGTACTGTATCCAGCTCTGGAGCCCTCCCTATTAGAAGAACATGGACCTGTTGGAGCAATTCCAGAGGAGGGCCACGAAGATGATCAGAGGGCTGGAGCACCTCTGCTGTGAGGACAGGCTGAGACGGTTGGGGTTGTTCAGCCTGGAGAAGAGAAGGCTCCAGGGAGACTTTATTGCAGCCTTCCACTACCTAAAGGGGGCTTACAGGAAAGATGGGGAGGAACTCTTTGTCAGGGAGTGTAGTGATAGGACAAGGGGTAATGGTTTTAAACTGCAAGAGGGTAGATTTAGATTAGATCTCAGGAAGAAATTTTTCACTATGAGGGTGGTGAGGTACTGGAAGAGGTTGCCCAGGGAAGCTGTGGAGGCCCCATCCCTGGAAGTGTTCAAGGCCAGGTTGGATGGGCCTTTGAGCAATCTGGTCTAGTGGGAGGTGTCCCTGCCCATGGCAGGGGGGTTGGAACTAGAGTGTCTTTGAGGTCCCTTCCAACCTAAACCATTCTATGATTCTATTTTTTACATATATATAGTAAAATCCCCCTGGAAGCAGGACTGACTACAGGTGAACTGATTACACAAATGCTGAAAGTTATTATGACTTTGCCATATAATAGTGATCCAATAAAATCTTGACATAACACTTTTAAAACTCTGAATCTCTTTACGGGAAGATATAGGCCATCTCATGTTGAGCTTCTCAGCAACCAACACCCCGATGTCCTTCTCTTCAGGGCTGCTCTCAATCCATTCTCTGCCCAGCCTGTATTTATGCTTGGGATTGCCCCAACTTTTCTGCAGACTTTTCTGTCTCGTTTAATACTTTAATACTTAAAATACTTTTCTGTCTCTTTTGAATGGGTGGGAGTGGGGGTGCTAGGAGTTCAGTCTTTTAAATTTTATATTTTTTGATCAAGGATTATATTAACATTACCTCCTTCAGTATTTTTTCTTATTTTCTGGCTATGTCTCTTTCTGGCATCTGTCTCAGAACTCATCTTCATTTGTGAACACAAGAATAATGCATTTAAAAGAACACTGTCAAGGTACCTTATTATTTCCCAGTTCTGCTTTGTTGTGTGTTGTTTATGACTGTTCCTTCCTAGCTTGAAATAAAATCTTTCCCCATGACACTTACCTGTTCTCTGTACTTCACGCAAAATAATTGGTTGTTGAAGTTCATCTCATGAGGCTGACAGAACTGAATGAGAAACATTAACGAATGGCATACGTTTGCAAAATAATATAAAAGACAAAGAAGATCAAATTTTGTGCCTGCTAACCTTGACAGCGTTCTTTTAACAGTATCTTCTTTCTATATTTGTCTAGTTTTCTTAATGTTATCTGTATTTGAGACCTTACCATCACATCCTTGGCTGCATCCTCGTATTCTATGTTTTTGTAAAAGCTGACTGTAAGGACAGCAAAAGTCTGACTTTGATACTGAAACAAGTGTAGCAAAAATATGAATACAAATATCTTCTCTTCCTGGTTTCCCTTCCCTTTTCCAGACTACAGACTGTTACGTGTTTCAGCTGAGATCCGTGGCACTTGCTTTCAGTTCTTTCCAAGGAATTTTTGTCAGATACAGACACTGTCTTCATCTAAAATAAAAAAGTATTTTTCTGCAGCTGCCAACTAAATGAACAAGCTAAGACTTTTACTATTAATACAGGCACTCTCAAAAATAAAATAAATAATTGCTAAAAGTCCAGCCTTCTGTAAGTTTTTATGGAACTTTTAGGTTTTTTCAAGTGTTGCACTAAACCATTTTAAAGTTGTTCTTACTCATGACAAAATTGAAGGCATTTCCATTAAAGGAGTTAGGAAGGAAATTATGACACTTCAGAACTATAAACATAGCCTTTTGAGGCCTCATGACTTTTTTTAAAAAAGAAAGTAAGTTGGGTAAACTGCACAATAACTGTGCTAAATTGGGTATCACGTCAGTCAGGAAACAGAATTCTTTAGTCATAATTCGCTCCTGGTGGTAAATTAATGCTTTTAGAAAGCATCAAAATCTCATTTTCTTTGTTGCCTCATTAAGATGACTAGCATGTACGAAATCCAACAACTATAATAAATTTTTCTCTTGATTACCTGTAATAGACATAGATGCCCCAGAATAATTACAGAATTATTTCAAAACACTGGGTTAAAAATACATATGTGGTGAAACTGATAGGTTATACCTCTGAAAATAGCAAATAAGTAGAAACTTTTAAAGGTGACTGTCAACATGGCGTCATAATATTCAGCTTTTTCCAAATACACGTTCCTATGTGTTATATATTTCTCTGTGTTACTGTTCTTTTTATACATTTTTATTTTGGAAGAAAGCAATGCCATGTGCTTGTGTTTCATATCCTCTTTTGCAGCTGGGGAGGATAATGCGTGGACCATTTATGAAGTTTGTAGCCCATGCAGCCTCTTTCACCATTTTTCTTGGTCTGCTTGTCATGAATGCAGCTGACAGATTTGATGGCACCAAACTCCGACCTAATGAAACAACAGGCAATGTAAAACAGCTATTTAGGATGAAAACATCCTGTTTCTCATGGATGGAGATGCTCATTATTTCTTGGGTAATAGGTAAAGATTAATTTTCACTTAAATTTGTCTTGCTGTGATTTCAGTGAAGCTGGACCAAATTTTATCTTTTGCTATTAATGTTATGTGTAAAAATTGCAACAAAGGGAGTTTATTCAACTGGCTGCATTCCCACATTGGCCGCATGTTATTTATTGGATGTCAGCAGGATTCACATGTGCCTAGCTAATCACAAACATTCAGGTTAAGGACTTAGGTGAAAGCTACATCATCTGAATATGAATGAATTCAGTTTTATGAATATCAAAGGAAAGCGTCTACCAGTTTTCTGGGTTTTTTTGAGTCAGGCTGTCTTAACTCCCAAGGGGAAGGATTTCCACATCACGAGCCACGTTTTTTTGTGTCCAATTGTCTCTTTCAGCTAAGATTCTCTTATTTTGCAAGTATGCCTGCAGAATTAATAGTGTGTAGCTGAATGTATTCTTGACAAAAGAGAAGAAGAATATAGACCCCTGAACATTCAGTGGTAGATTTTTCCATCCCAACATAGGGGTGAAGTGGATACTATAAATAGTACTCTGAGCTGACCCGTTCAATTTGGTGATGCAGTACTATTCAGCATCAGAACTTGAGCACAGACCCTCAAAAATATTTTAGCTGTCTGATTCTTATTTACAAGTTCCAATGGGGGTTAGATGCCCAAATATTTTAAGGATCTGGGTTCTGGTTGTTAGTTAAGTCAGTAATATGGGAGAGTTAAATTCAAGCTAAGTAAAATCTGTTACCATTCAAGAGCTTATGCATTTAAAATATTTTGCTTTTATGAGCTCTCTGGGCTTGAAATTGGAGCCATTTGTACACCAACTGATTCTTATAGCTTTAAAAGACATTGACAATCTTAATTTATTTCATCATAAAGCTGTTTATAAATTAATGTCATTGTGTATTATAGGAATAACATGGCATTTAGATTTCCTAACATTCTATAAATATCAGTGTTTTCATGTGATAATAAAGGAGTGAATAATAATTTACCAATTTAAAGTTACAGTTTGCTAATTTAATCTATTTTTATTTATTTCAGTGTCATGCATAAGAAAGTTTATGAAAAATTGATTCAGTGCACACAGATGTAGCATTGGATTTAATTACTATAATTAACATTATAATTGTCCTTATCTGAAAATTATGAAAAGTTCCTTCAGACAATTCGATAAGTGCAAAAAATTAGTGACATTATTCCAATTCAGGTTTTTATTAACTCTCTTTAGAATCCTAGAAATGTAGTTCATGATTAAATAAATTTTATCTTGAAAAGGAAAAGTATTTGCTCAATAAAAAGCGTGCCATAAACTAATACTGTGCTCCTATATTTTATTATTAAGGGAGAATAATTAGGAATCAAACAGATACCTTTGCCCTATTGAAGAAGCATTAGGTCTGATTCTTACTTTCATGCTCATTTGTCACATATATTTGCAATTTCAGTAAAAGTGACTGTACCCGGGGTAGTCTGCAAATAAGAAAATTTGAGTTCTGCTATTAGTTCTACCACTGCTATATGATCATGCTAGAGCATTTCTGCTCTTTCCATCTCTTCCTGTGTCTGTAACAGATGGCAATACTCACATCCCGTTCTTCTCTTTGAAAGCTTTTGTAGTTGTACAGGAAAAAGCAGTATGAAAGATCCTCATTATTACTCACATGAGAAACAAGTACTGGAATGTATATGAATTGGCAGGTTCAAGGATTTTAGTTTGTGGTCGAACTCCCACTGACCAAAATTGGTTTGACTGCAACCAAGAGCATATCCTGTACATAATAAAACATCAAATAAAACAAATGTGAAGATAAAAGAACACACTGTTTTCTCTGTTCTGTCTTACACAGGCATGATATGGTCTGAATGTAAAGAAATTTGGTCTCAAGGTCCAAAGGAATACCTTTTTGAGTTATGGAATATGCTTGATTTTGGTATGTTAGCAATTTTTGCAGCATCATTCATAGCAAGGTTTATGGCATTTTGGCATGCATCCAGAGCCCAGAACTTCGTTGATGCAAATATGAAAGATCTAACAAGTCCAACACTGGAGCCCAACATAAAATATTACACCTTGGGTGAGTTGATTGTACGTGACTAAGATTTACTTCTTGGGCCAAGATGAACTGATTTTCTGTTAATAAGTCTCTGATACTTTAGTTCCACAATGTACTGCTTAAGAAATTCCCACCTGTTCTTCTTTTTCTCATCCCTACTAGTTGATCACAGTTCCCTTGGCTATGCTCATACATCTCTTTGGGGACTGTTATAGACATCAGGCACTGAAATGATCTGAGATCAAAATAACCCCACTGTCACCCCACCCCTTTCCAAGGTTATTTTAATCCAGGTCATTTCATCTGTTCAGTTACACAATGCTATCCTGCAAACGCTTGTGTTGGTGCAACTGCAAACATGATGTACTGTAATGCAGGGGCAGAACTAAGCAATGAGATGCAGGAATTTCTTAAACCTGCTTTGCCAACATAACCAATATATCTTTTGTACATCTTTTGCACATCTTTTGCTCAGAGACTCTGTTATATTATTTTAATATTTCTCAATCCACTCTCTTTACCAGTAGGATATAAAAATGTTAATAAACTTGCTTGGCGTATATGAGAAGTGACTAGAAGCTTTTTTACTCAAATGAGAAAAAATTAAGCTCTGTTTACTTGTGTTCACTCTCAACACCACCACATCTCTCTTCCCCTTATTAGATATTTTTCTCTAGATACTGAATTACATCAGTTTCTATCTCTATTCTATGCCTCAAATACTATTTCTGATAAGTTGCATTTCTTCATTATCCGGGCTGTAGAAAGAGCAATTAATGTATATATTCTGAAACGCATTAAATTGTAGTCTTATAAATTTTACTGGAAAGTTACAAATTTGACATAAGTTATAAAAGCAGCTAGTTAAATATTAATTCAGTTCTCAGTAACAACCACTTGAAGAATTTGCAAACAGAGACTGTTGTTGATGTTCACAGTTTCTGGGTATGACAAGCACAAGTCTTGTTTGTGCTATATAATACTGTATCATCTAGCAAGGCAGTTTACTGTTGACATCAATCATGAGTTTTGAATTTGTTATACACTCAAGCAGAGTTGAGCCATGTTTTAGTGTATGCATGTAAACTGAAGTTTGTTTAGAGAACATCTGTGTATGGTAGTACTAACATGGTTAATATTAATAGTGAATATTTAATGCCACAGGTTTTATCAAAGGCTAGCAAACATACCTTGGTGGACACCAGGTTGAACGTGAGCCAGCAGTGGGCCCTTGCGGCAAAGAAGGCCAATGGTATCCTGGGCTGCATTAGGCAAAGTATCGCCAGCAGGTTGAGGGAGGTGATCCTTCCCTCCTTCCTTCTACTCAGCACTGGTGAGCCCACACCTGGAGGACTCTGTCCAGTTCTGGGCTCCCCAGTACAAGACAGACATGGACAGCCCAGCTTTATAATCAACGGAGATCTAATCAATATAGTCAGTGGAGCTGTGAAATGGTTTTAGTGCTACCTGGCTCAATTCAGTTGACCAAACAGAAGTGACTAGTGCCATTTGAATTGCCAAGGTGCTGCTCCAAAAAAACCTCCCAGAGATCTGTACAAATATCTTGGATACCCCTGGCATCTCAAACGGCAATGAATGTCTTTGTGCAGGTGTCTGAATCAATCCCCAAGTGCTCAGCAGGCTGTACTGACTATACCTCCCATTTGGATAGCTATCTGCAGATGTCTTAATCTCATACTGGATCCCATTCATGGTTTCTTCTAATTAAAAATTACACTTCTGATGAAGGTGTAAAAAGAAGAGAGTAATACATAAGTAAAAAAGTAAAACACTTCCACAGCTCTAGCATATTAGATGGAATAATATCCCACTTCTGTTTCAGTCTGAACCAAGTATCTTTTCTTTCACTTTTATTTCTAGCAGCATCTTCATGTAAGACATTCGCTGAGCATTGTGAAGTAGTGGGCTACCACTACTTGCCAGTATTTGAGCAGTCATACTTGGAAGTATTTGCAGCTCTCAGTGAGGAAGCCAGTTTTCTGTGTGTCTTTAAGTTCAAAAGGGTAAAAATTAGCTGCTTCTTACTTTTAGGCAACAAAGTCTTAGAATTCTTCTCTGAGTAAAAATTGCTGAAAATTCATTATGCAATGTACAGTAAAGAAAAAGAAAACCCAAACCATGATGACTGCATCTTATCTTTTCCAAATTTGCATAGCACCACTGCATTCAATGCCAGTTTACACTGACTGGTACATTGTTACTCACCAAAAGAGAGTACTTCAGTGAACAACCTAAGGTGGACTTTGAAATACTGACCAAAATTCTCATCTTTTGTTTCTAGCCAGAATAAACTGGGATCCATCTGATCCTCAGATCATATCTGAAGGCCTGTATGCAATTGCGGTAGTATTAAGTTTCTCCAGAATAGCCTACATCTTACCAGCTAATGAAAGCTTTGGACCACTGCAGATATCACTTGGCAGAACTGTGAAAGACATCTTCAAGTTCATGGTGATATTTATCATGGTGTTTGTGGCTTTCATGATAGGCATGTTTAATCTCTATTCCTACTATCTGGGGGCAAAACAAAACGAAGCCTTCACAACGTAAGTAAAACTGATTAAACTGTAATGATTGTGGGCTATTTTTATGGGAAGTCAGTTGTTTTCATTTTATATATTAAGTTTACTAGTTGTTTTATAAGGTTTACATCTCTTAAAAATTTCTTCATCTTGGATAAAGGAGTAATGTTCTCTCTTGTTCTGATGCTTAAAGGATATATTTGAAATCAAAAGATGAGCTCTTGATCCCAACAGTACTATGACAAATCAGGAAAGATGGGCTGGGAAGGTGAGCTGTAGTTGTCCTTTACTTGAGAGGGCAGCAGGAATCCCTGTACCTCTGCCTAGGGATAGATGTTGAGCCAACGAGAGCTTATCAGGCAGGATTAGAGGGCAGACCAGCATGGGTGATATTGTAGTGGGTGCCTGCTATGGAATGCCTGATCAGGAAGATGAAGTAGATGAGGCCTTCTTCAGACAACTGGAAGAAGCCTCACACTTGCAGGCCCTGGTCCTCGTGGGGATTTTTAACCACCCTGATATCTGCTGGAGGGACAACAGAAGCAATCCAGGAGGTTTCTGGAGGGCATTGACAGTAACTTCCTGACACAGGTGATCAAGGAGCTGATGTGGAGAAGAGCTTTGTGACACCTGACTTTTACAGACAAGGAAGAACTGGTTGGGTATGTAAAGGTTGTGAGCAGCCTTAGCTGACCATGAGAGGGTGGAGTTCAGGTTCCTGAGAACAGAGAACAAGGCAAATAGCAGGACCACAACCCCAGACTTCAGGAGAGCAGACTTTGGGGTGTTCAGGGAAGAATCTCATAGGATAAGGCCCTGAAGAGAAGGGCAGTCCAGAGAAGTTGATTGATTTTCAAGAATTGCCTTTTCAGCGCTCAAGATTGGTCCATCTCAATGGGCAGGAAATCAAACAAAGGTCAGGAGGCCTGTATGAATCAAAAAGAGTGAATGATAGACCAGCTGGTTGTGGTGTCCCTCAGAAGGACCTCGACAAGCTTGAGAAATGGGCCAACAGGAACCTCGTGAAGTTCAACACAGGGAAACACTATGTCCTGCCTCTAGGGAGGAAGAACCCCAGGCACCAGGACAGGCTGGGGCTGACCGGCTGGAAAGCAGCTTGACAGAAAAGGACCCAGGGGTCCTGATGGACACCAAGGTGACCATAAGCCAGTAACGTGCCCTTGTGGCAAAACAGACCAGCAGACTCCTGGGCTGCATTAGGCAGGGGAGGCTTATAAAAAAACAGAAGTGCCTCAGACTCCTTACACAGCATTGTACGTAAGTCTGATGACCTGGCAGTGCAATCTGTAATAGCACTACTACATGCCCAGGTCTTGTTCCCCAGGCTGTTCAGGGATTTCAGGACATAGTCTGGGTCAGACCCTGGGCCCACAGGACAGCATCCTGCCTGCAAGGGCTGTCAGCACCGGCACTTCAGAGCACAGCGTAGCGGCTCCCTGCAGTGCATGTGAGCATGGCTAGTTCCTCCATCAAGTGCCACTGTCATCTGTAATTGAAGCAGGCTAATCACTACAGTGTGACACACATTATAAAGTATTTGTAAATTAATTCAGACAACTCTGCATATTCTTACTAGTCAAAAAAAAAAAAAATCTAATCTCTTTTTTAACCTCTGACTTTCCATAGTTTCCAATGACAATAACCTGTTAGATCTTGAGAGGAGAAAATGTATTCCTCTTTTTTTTTTTTTTTTT
>VFFE01008969.1:1167618-1189782 GCA_008921705.1 Burhinus oedicnemus
CTCTGACACTTGGTCATTCATAGAGATGTTTAAAAGGGCAAGTCCCAGGACAAGACCCCTATACTACCCTCTAAGCACAACCATCCAGCCAGGATTTTGCCCATATAGTTGTCCACCCATCCAGACAGTAACATCTCAATGCGGGTACAAGAATATTCTAGGATAAATAAATTCTAGGTTAAAACCCTTGCTAAAGTCAAGGTTGATGCCTCCCCCAGCTTTCCCCTCATCTGCAAATCCAGACATTTTCTCTCAGAAGGCCACCTGGATTAGTTAGACAGGTTTTACTCTTCCTAAATCCACACTTACTGTTCCCAGTCACCATCTGCTCTTCGATGTGCCCAGAAATGTGCTCCAGGAGGACTCAATCCATTATTTTGCCTGTTAACTGAAGTGAGATTGAGTGGCCTGTGTTTACCCAGATCTTCATTTTGAAGATGGGTTTGGCATTTGTCTTTCTCCAGCTTTTGGGGACCTCTCCCAGTCTCCATGATCTTTCAAAGATGATAGCATCTTTGCAAGGACTTCATCTGAATATGAGCCAGCAGTGTGCCCAGGTAGCCAAGGCGGCCAACAGCATCCTGGCTTGTATCAGGAATAGTGTGACCAGCAGGAGTAGGGAAGTCACTGTCCCCATGTACTTAGTACTGGTGAGGCCCCACCTCAAATACTGTGTTCAGTTTTGGGCCCCTCACTACAAGAAAGACCTTAAGGTGCTGGAGCATGTCCAGAGAAGGGCAACAAAGCTGGTGAAGGGCCTAGAGCACAAGTCTTATGAGGAGGGGAACTGGGGTGGTTTAGCCTGGAGAAAAGGAGTCTGAGGGGAGACCTTATCGCTCTCTATAACTACCTGAAAGGAGGTTGTAGAGAGGTAGGGGTCAATCTCTTTTCCCAAGTAACAAGTGATAGGACAAGAGGAAATGGCTTCAAGTTGTGCCGGCGGAGGGGGGGGGGGCAGTTAGCTTGGATATTAGAAGCAATTTATTCACAGAAAGGGTTATGAAACATTGGAACAGGCTGCCCAGGGAAGTGGATGAGTCACCATCTCTGGACGTATTTAAAAGACTTGTAGATGTGTTGCTGAGGGACATGGTTTAGTGGTGGTGTTGGCAGTGCTAGGTTAATGGTTGGACTCGATGATCTTAAAGGTCTTTTCCAACCTAAACAATTCTATGATTCTATGATCCACTCTCTCAGCACCCATGAATGGAGCTCATTGGGTCCAATGGACTTGCCTGAGTGAAGTTCTCTCAAGTAACCCCTGACTTGACCCTTCTCCATGGCCGGTCATTCTCCTCCTCCTCAACCCCCTTCATTAAGCACAGAGACCTTGCAAACTGTTGGCTAAGTCCCTCAGCCTTACCTGAGTCTGTCACTAAATCCCCTGCCCCACTGAGCAACAGGCCCACATTTTCCTTGTTCAGCCTTATACTCCTATTGTAGCAGCAGAAGCTCTTCTTACTGCCCTTGCAAACGTCAACTTAAGGTGAGCGTTGTCTTCTCTAACACCACCCTCACGTGCCTGGGCGGAGTTTCTAAATTCCCCCTTTGTAGCCTGTCTCTGCTTGCACTGAGAGTGCAGCCTGCTTTTATTGCAAAGCATTCTGTTATCTGTTTTATTTACACAAATGCAGTAAAAAGCACTTGAGTTGATACATTGCTGTATCTCCTGGGCTTATTTAAAGACTTTATAGTCGGTCTGTTTTTCTTGCAGTGTCTTGGTATAAATCAAATTAATTGCTTTAGGAGAACATGGGGCATAGCACACGGTGTTAGGTGGTACTGGACGTGTAAAGACTAGCACTATTTTAACACATTAGGGAAGAAGAGCTTTGCAAGACAACTGATCAGACTTAGTGATTAGAAAGGTGAGCACGTGGTAACATTCACACAAAAAAAGAAATTACAGGTTTGTCATAATGACAGAATCAAATGTGTCATTTATGGAACTTTTTAATGTGGAAGAATCTTTGCTTAAAATAGGCAGTAGTATGAAAAAGGGTCTTCAGGGTTAGGAGTTCTTGAGTCTCTAGTCAAGAGTCAATAGACTGGGGGTCAGTAGAGAAATTACATGCATCTGTCAGCTCTCTGTCACCAGTGTGACAAGCACTTTTTCCATCACACTTACCAGTTGAAGAGTAAAAGAGAAAAGAAACTGGTTGCAATCCTAGAAGGAAAAAATGGAGCTGTAGGGAAAAATACCATGGGTCTGACAAGCCTCTGCCTCTGGTTAAGTTCATAACAGTTTATAAAGACAAACACAGACATTACAAACACTGTCAACAAAGTCAAGATGGTTATTAACTTCAGATGTCTGCTGTGTCCTATGGGTAATTTTTCTAGCATTTCACAGATCTCACTTTGTTTTATTTGGGAAATCTAATCCTAATGTATTTAAGAGCTTCTTGATCCAAATTGGTTTCGCAACTGCCATGAGTGGTAAGGTTGTCCTCGAAAAATCATGACTTTAAGGAGATGCATATAAACTTCAAATTATGCGATGGTGAGAAACAACAAATCAAAGGATTTTTGTTTTTCTAATTCACTTCATTTGTGACTTTGAAAAGCACAGAAGTAAGTTAGACTCTTATTTTTAAAGACTTTTTAAAGTGAAATTTTTGTTCCCATAAAACAGGTACTCTTAAAAATCCCATTCTTGCACCCTGAGTAAAGAAGCCAGATTTTTATCATTCCTTTCCAAAATTATATTCAAACCTAGCAATTCAGATGGCTAGAAAGGTGTAAATTCTAATAATTACCAATTCTAGATAAAACAATAACAGTTGTGTCTGCTTTTACAGCAGTCCCTCTGAAAGAGAGCTATGAGGGTGCAGCCATGGTTTATCAGATTTTTTTCCTAACCCTGAATTAATTTTTAGTCTTCAAATATTAATGCTTTCCACTCGCTGCAGATTCTAGTATAACTAATGCTAAATGAAATGTGCTTACTCTCCAGCCAATGAAGCTATAAAACTGCAAATCAAATTTTAAAAAAAGCAGCTTTTACGTTGAAAAACATAAAGCAGCCGTCACATCTATTCATTCCTCAGCTTTTCCAGCAGGGTGACTGATATTGCCAGATAATTACATTTTTACTTACCTTTTGGACCACGACATACTGTGGAGCTGATTTTATCTGAATCTATCAGTGCTGCCATCCTTTGCACTTTTAAAACGTAACTAAAATGTTTTTGTGTCACATTTTGACCCACAGTTGATGATTACTGTTGAGGCTGTTTTATGGCATCTTCTCAAAGGCATTCTCAGGCTTTTTAGGTTTTGACTTTGGACTCATCCTGTGCTGAGCAGGTTGGTGCTGCTGTGAGTGCTGAGTAAGGAGCTACTTGTGCAAGGAGCTACTAGAAACACAATGAGCTGTGCTACCATAAGAAAAGATTTGGCAAGACCAGCCCGAAGATTCGGTGGCTGTGTCTGTGCTAGTAAATTGCATGTGACAGGGAGTTTATCTGGGCACCAAGACCAATTCAGGAATGGCTTGCCCCTATTCAAGTAGTTTTCCTCCCAAAGTAGAGTTGTTGCAAGCTGTTGTCCCCAGACCATTCCAGTTGCCAGACTATGCCTAGGGAGAGACCCAGTTGCTCCGGTGCAAGTCCTACTTGGGAGGACACCAAAAGTTTACTGATAGAAGACGTTGCATTGTAGTACCCAGAAATGTTAACACACGCTTGAGTTTACTGATTCAGACCCAGCTGGGTCTTTCTGCTGCAGAGCTTACATCTTCTCAGTGCAAAAGCGGCAGCAGCACTTGTCTTGTAAAGACAAGAATTAAGATGGGAAGGGGGGAAATTCTGCCCCTAAAGCCAGCTCTGCCCTGATTACCATTGGCAGAAAACAAAGCCAGATGCCGACAATGCGGAATGGTGAGTGATTTACATAGCTGTGTTCAGAGTGTAGCACACCAGAAGCTAATTGCTTCAGACATATCTACATATAATAATAAAAGCTGTGAAGATGTTTTCTTTCAGGCTGTTGATTAAAACCCACAGATTTCTTCTGTTTCAGGCTAGAATTGGTGTTTTAAACATCAAGCAAACAAGAAACTCAAACCAAAAAAGGGGAGAAATAAATGAAGAAAAAGGAGAAGTTTAAAGAAACCTACTTGGAGTTTTATTCTAAATTGAAAAATTTCCTTGTGAAGGAGAAGGTTTATGGTCTAAGAGTCACAGAACTTGTTCATCTTCCCAAGCTTAAAACCAATACTGGCAGATAACCTATATAAGCCATTTTCTTAAAACATGGACCTTCAGAAAAGAAATAAGGAACAACTAATTATTGAAACAGCTTTAAACCCTCAATCAAACAACAAAAAAATGTTAACTTTTACTTTTCTAGTATAAAACAGCGTTTCTAAAATTTTCACAAGTGACCTCTGTTTCTGGGAGCACAAACCGCGTCATTTTGTGGGATCCCACACTTCTGGTCCAAGAATGTGCAATTTACTAGAATACCATCAGCTGCTTCTGAAAACCAGGATTTAAGATGTTAACAAAGTGCTACACAAAACAGCCAGGGTAATAACATTGCTATTCTGATTGCATTGAATTTTAAGTAATACTAGAGAACGACGAAATGCGAAGCAAGTTTAAAAAAGACTTTTCTAAGAGCAATGGTCCATATATGCTACATGTCTTCCTTCACACAAGACTCCTTGGGGAGAGTTATTTTTTGTTAGGGTTTATAGCATAGTTTCATTTAAATTTCCTTTCTTTTGTCCCTTCAGTGGATTTTCAATAAATATTAACTTAAAAATATGAACTCTAGTTCAGTCTTTAATGTGACAGGCTGAGTTTGCTGTAGTAGTAATTTTTGGGAGAGGAAAAAGCCATAGGTGTGAAGCTTAAAGAGAGTTTACAGATTTTGTGTAAAAATGAAGTTATAATGAAATCTTGGCAATCTCTGCCACCAAGTGGCCATTCAGCAACGTACAATAGATGTTCTGTCCTGTTACTGTTACACATAAGCAGATTTAATGAAGTTACACTCTTCTGATTTACCTGCCAACTTTCCGGGTGCAGTTTCTAGTTAATTAAAAGTACATTATTCTGTTCAAAAAATGCAGTGCTGAAGGGTCAAAGTTAAGTTAAAGATGTTACGGTATGTCTGGTTTTACAAGTTCACAGTGTCTCACAACTGATTTCACTACATATTACTGATTTTGCTGTTGCAAGTGAAAATCAATTTTTAGTTAAGCATTGGATTAACTTCTGAAGTGAACCAATGTAACATAAGTTTGAAACTGGTAACCGGCATGACAGATTACATTTAAAATACATAATAAATATTAAAATGCATAATAAAATTAAATGCATTTGTAGATTATATGTAAACTGGTACATAACAGGATCGTGAATGGTTATCACAGCTGCAGAAGTGAGAGCTCCGGAAGGGCTGAGACACCAGCCACACAGCTGGAGCCCGAGCTCCTGCCCTAGAGCAGCTTTGGCCAGATCTGCCATTCACTCTTACTGCAGCCTAGTCATTCAGCTTGTCTCAGTTCACCATTTTGTGATGCTTTAGTTCTTCTCAAAGACGTAAATCAGTAATGAAGCCTGCAAATTGCATCCTCGCTGTTTCATCGAGGAGTGATGTCCTTTCCTTTCATTACGTGTAGTAAAGATGCTACTCAAAAATGTCAGCTGATAATTTTGTGGTCCCTGGCATGAACTGCACAACCAATTACATTCAGCCATTAGTGTAAGTGAGGAAAGAAGCAAACTCCTCGTGTATTTTGTGGTAGGGGAGGTCACATTAGTTACGTGCAAGTGCTGTGAAAGATAGAAAAGGGGTAATGTTGCCACCTCACCTTCCTTGGCTTCTCCTACACCCTGCCCTGACTCTCCCTCATCCATTGCCTACAAAGCTGTGCTGCACCAGTGTTCCCTTCCTCCTGACATGGATCCCCCTCCTGTGCACCTCAGGAGCAAGGGGAAGCTCGCGGGGAGATGGCTGCTCTGCTCTGGTCCCTTGGGCATAGAATCATAGAATAGTTTGGGTTGGAAGGTACCTTTAAAGATCATCTAGTCCAACCCCCCTGCAATGAGCAGGGACATCTTCAACTAGATCAGGTTGCTTAGAGCCCTGTCCAACCTGACCTTGAATGTCTCCAGGGATGGGCATCTACCACCGCTCTGGGCAACCTGTGCCAGTGTTTAAACCATCCTCATTGTAAAAAATTTCTTACTTATACCTAGTCTAAATCTACCCTCTTTCAGTTTAAAACCATTACCCCTCGTCCTATCACTACACTCCCTGATAAAGAGTCCCTCCCCAGCTTTCCTGTAGGCTCCCTTTAAGTACTGACAGGGTGCAATAATGTCTCCCTGGAGCCTTCTCTTCTCCAGGCTGAACAACCCCAACTCTCTCAGCCTGTCCTCACAGGAGAGGTGTTCCATCCCTCTGATCGTTTTTGTAGCCCTCCTCTGGATCCTCTCCAACAAGTCTATGTTCTTGTTATGTTGGGGGCTCCAGAGCTGGATGCAGTACTCCAGGTGGGGTGTCACCAGAGCAGACGTTAGGAGCAGGTGGGAGGCAGAGTAAAGGGAGAACACCTCCCAGTTCTCACTTTCCTGTATCACAGTGCAAAAGGGTTTGTTTCAACTTTGTGGTGAAATTCTGCACAGGTATGAGGGCTTTACCACAGTAATTTAATAATCCCCAGTTGAGCTTAACAGTTGATGTTCTGTCATAGGATATATGCAAGAGATAAGTTAACCATAGTGTTCTTCTATTTATTTTGTACTATAAATAATGTTTCCATTTCAGCTTGGTCAAAGGAAGCAATCAAGTATAAGAAGCTCAGATGAAATACACTTAAACAGTTTAAACAATCCTCCGAGGCAATACCAGGTAAAAACCAGTTTATTTTTAAACAAAAACAAGAAGTAGTAGAACTGGCAGATCAGACTGACAGCATGAGGACAGTTTTGAATTTATGTTAAAAAACATGAATTAAGATTAAATCCACAGACCTTGTATATATCAGAAATAAATGCAATGATTTGGATACTTGCAGTACAATTTGAGGGGGTTTTGTCTCCTCTTTGTTTCTTAAATGCTGCCCTTATAGTGCAATATTGTAAAGCACTTGAAAAATGTTTTTAATCTTAGAGACAGGTTGAGTCCTCAACTGCACAGTGTGAATTAAGAAAACCAAAAAGTAACGCAAAATCTTCCCATTCCAGCTGCTGAAGCAGTTTAGCTTACTGTGCCACACCTCTATATTCTAATACCTCAAGCCCTGCAAATATCTTTCAGCCTTTATGCTATCAATACAGTCTGTTTATTCTTTGCCTCCTAAACAGCTGCAATGAGCCTTTGCGCAGTTAAGCATAAAGAGACCCAGGACAGTCCACATAAAGTCCAGTTATTCTGGTCCAGAGGCTGCTCCTTTCCTTCCTCTAATACTACAAAGCAGGTGGAAAGGAACAGGCAAGAGCTGCTTGGGCAGTAGAGCAAGGTCATCTGAATGCAAAAAGGTATAGAAAACAGTGTGGAATTAAGTATACCTTTTTAAATCATAAAACAGAAAGAAGTTTTTCCCCTTGGGCAGGCTGTCTTTGCTCCACTCTTCTATTATGCAGTGTCTGTACAAGTCTATTCCAAAAACTCTCTGACTTTTTTACAGCCAGTTTCATTATGATGCAGTGATATACATTAAGATTACAGTTTTATCCCATAAACATGATGCGTGGCTCTGTATTTGAAACATTCTCAGATTATTAGGATAAACAGTACAGCTGCTGACCTAGCAAGCATGACTGTAGTGATGCTCTGGAACCACTAATCTGGGATGATTCACCTCACAGCCACCTCTGGTCAGGTCTATTACTGTGGAGACAAAAGCAGACACATAAATCTGTGCATATTTTCTATCTTGTAGTGAAAAACAAAAAGTATTGTGTTGTCATGGGTTACACCACATGAAAATATTAAAGCCAACGATAGATCCTCAAAGGTAATTAGATACCTTGTTCTTATTCAAGTAATTTGAACTAATGGGAGAATCAGGGGCAGAATTCATTTTTCCTGGAAAAGTAAAATTTGCATCTAAATTTGCTGGCCTAGGTTCCCCTTATTTTTAGCAGAGAGGGTAGTCATTCTAATGATGTCATTTATTTGATCAGTTTTAGCAGTCTGAGATGAACTGTCCTCTCATGTTTGCTTTTTGTCTCCACAGAGGGAGTTAAAGGTGACTGCCATAGATATGTTTATTTACATTAGAAAATATCTGTATTTGGTTAGATGAGTGCCAGCGAGGTACTTCAACGACTCTTAGAATATGGGTCCCATTTCCTCTAAGCCTTACGTTTGGAAAAGATACCTTATGGGATAAAATATAAAAATAGATTAAAATAAACTGATTGCAAAAGGGTTTAGCAATTAACATTGCTAATCAGGGTCATTATCACCTTCTGGTAGCAATAAAGGCTAGATGGTTTCACCTAGATGGAGATCAAAGCTGCAACTCTATTAATCATTCTCATAGACTCTAGTAGTAGATTAAGCTTCGTGACATTCATAAGATGTGTTTAGTTTTCTAACTTTCATGTACATATATGTGCAGAATCATAAAGTCTAAATACCTACTGCAGATGAAAGCAGAGATTTTTACATTATATTCCTTTAACCTGGCAAATGCTACACTGAAATGTCTGAATGCAACAGAAGATAACAGACCTCATATGTTGAAATGTCATAGCAATACGAGAAAGTCCAACTAAGAAAACTCTTTTTTTCTTCTTTCTTCTCTGTAGAAAATAATGAAGCGTCTCATTAAAAGATATGTACTGAAAGCTCAGATAGATAAGGAAAGTGATGAAGTCAATGAAGGTATGTTGATGAATCGTATGTTTATATCTAATCAGAGAATCAAAACAAACTAATTATGGTTACATATGCCACTTGAAAAATGTTTCCAAAATACTTAATCCACTTGACATGTTTACAGGTGCAAGATGCAAAAATAACGTGAAATTGAAGTTAAGGAAGAGATTATAGAGTCATAGATGTGGCTTTCTCTCTCTGCTCTCCCATCAGAAACTACCACTGATCTGACACCTTCTTGTGAGGAACGTTGCCACTTCTAGTAATGCCTGTGCATTTCCTGTAGGGAGGCTGCATTTAATGCGGTGGACGGTTTGGGGCACTCCAGTAGGAATTCTCCCTTGTGTGAAAGATGCATACATGGTGATACACACACTTCAGCCTTTTTTTGTGTGTGGCTTAGTAGCTGGAAACAGATTATGAATGCACTTCACAGAAATGTTGTCTTCTGTTTGCACCCCTCTGATGGTTGAAAGACACTTAGTGCAGCAGGAAAAGGAGAGGACCGCTCTCTTATGGACAGTGGGAGGCCTTGTTGCTGGCCTGGAGGACTCAGGCACCCTCGATCTGCATGATCTCTCTTCCACCTAACAGATGATTTGGGTTTTGTGAACTGATGTGATCTCTCACGCTATTGCCTTCAGATTTGTTTGTTTCCTGAACTGCATCTTCGTAATCCTACCCATAAGCCACCATTCACCAACGGGCCACAGAACATCCACTTTTTCTGCTTCAACAAAGAAATCCAGAGAAATCCCATGACAACTGTGAGATATTTGGGTATTCTGTTTTTTTCCTTTATTTTTTAATAGTGTGGTCTTCTAATGTCTCTTACAGGTGAACTGAAGGAAATTAAACAGGACATCTCAAGTCTCCGGTATGAGCTCCTTGAGGAAAAATCGCAGAATTCTGAAGATCTGGCAGAACTTATAAGGAAACTTGGGGAAAAACTGTCAATTGACTGTAAGGAAGAAGAAAGCAAGAGATAACCTAAACATTTAAGGAATGCAACAGAACGTTAACAATTCACTTAAAGCCATATTTCTGTTTTTCTCAAGTCTAGCTCACATTTCTACAACAGATTCAGAAATTAAATCATTCCAATTCTTTATTGAAAAACCACGATGGCAAATCCTCTGTGTCTATGGTAGACAGAAAATACCACTTGAGTAAAGATACTTATTTATTCTTTACCTGCTGAAGAAGAGTTAATTTTAGATCATTTTAATATTCAATTTTCCTCTTTTAGAATTCCAGTGGAATCTTGATAAGCCCAGTCATGAAAGATTAAAAGCATAAATCTAAACTATTCTTACATTAACTGGTTATTTTTGCAAATTTCCTTTTGTAGACATTCTTAACATATATTTTAGGGAAGCAAAAGAGGAAAATTCCAAGCTTTTACATATTTATATCAAAAGCTATTTAGTTTTTCAAGCATTCCCAACTAGCAAAAAAAAAAAAAAAGTTAAATGCCTTTCTTAAAAATGTGCAGGATACTAAAGTACTTTATTTGATTGTTTCCTTGAAGAGGTGGATAGCAGAATATTCAGAGCACTGTGTTATACTCTTCCCTACTTGTCCCTGTCACCACTGAACGAACTATCCTGAAAGACACCTAGGTTCCAATAGGAGTTAGTGCATTAAGAAAGAAATATTTTTCACCAAGTTTATTGAAAAGCTATTGCTGTGGCCTGAAGAAAATGTCTTTAATGCAAAATAATTAATCCTTTAAGTTCTAATCTGTTCCAGAATTCCCAGGTTCTCCAGCTTTTATGTCTTGAATTAAAACTCACAAACTGCAGGGTAGGGGTTTGAATGTAAAGCTGGTAACGTGTTTATTTAAGGTGGAAGATAGTAAAAAGTTAGGTGCAAACCTCTCTGAATTCCCCACGGTTAAACTTGTTTAAATTGATTAATTTAGTTCAGGTCTATCCTTAGCAAATGAAAACATGCTGTTCCAAAAGTTCATGAAATCTCATCTACGGATTTGCATCCCTTGTCCTTTTTTCCACTGGAGAAAGCTCAGCTGCTGTGCTGTATTTCCCAGGACTCCTTCAATGAAGAATCTTCACTCCATGTCATCAGCAGCAGCCTCCAACGCTTCCACCCTGCTTTCTGCATATGTCTCCTGTGTCTCCGTCTGTTTAGCTGGACGAGAGGCAGCCCATGCCGTGTCTGGCTGATAGTTGTGTGTCTGGCCAGCTAATATGTACATTCAAGACAGTCAGCTGGTTTCTGTCTGTCCAGATAGATACAGGTGAAATTCCATCTGATTTTTCCCTCAGTTGATACAGTAATTTGGGTTTCTCTCTTCTGACAGTCACCAGTTCTGGGACTGTTAGAAGCATATATTACATTGGGGATCTCTGCTCCTCTTTAAGCTTGGTTGAAATTAGTGAAAGGGCTGTGAAAAATTGTAACAGGAACATCAAGATATATAACTTATCCATAAAAGCCTTGTATTTTTAGGAAACAAGGCTGAAAATGGCTTGTCAGTAATTGCTTTTGAATTAGCTTTGTGAAACTTATTTATTGTGGAATGTATCAGACTGTTTCCACCTCTCCCTTTTAGGCTGGAGGTTATTTTTTAATGGGTTTAGAGTAGTTTCTAGCTGAATTTACTGATAGTCCTTTTTAAAAAAAAATGTGGTGAAATCACTGGGTATTTTCAGGGAAAAAAGAGGGTATTAGAGCAGGTTTTGAAAGCACGTGGAGGTGAGGGGCTCTGTCCTGCCTGGAGAGCAATGGAAGCTACTGTGGAGGTCGACCTGCCCAAGGGTGTTGTCATGGTTTGGGGGAACTGCTCAGCCTTCTGCTTGGCCCATTAGTTTAGCCACAAACGGAGCATGTGGGACAAGCCATGTCCTGTGGGCCTCAGGCATGATGAACTCAGGGTTTAGAACTTTTAAGGCTTCTTCCTCTGAGGGAGGAGAAGGAAAGTGAGATTTTCAAAAGTAGTAGAGCAGTCTGTGTTAAAAATCACAGTGTGCTGGCCTGAAAAACTATGAGCTACAGAATAGCCAATTTCATAACTCACCTTTGATCGTGAAGAAGCAGTCTCATAACCTACAGTATTTCCTGCGGTAATCGGCAGGGGATACTGCCGGCTCTGAGATGACCTACTGGCTGGTCTTGGGCAGAAACGCTCTGGTTTCTGTGTCAGAGGTTGTGTGGAAAACGAAGGCAGTTGTGGTGATCTCAGGCTAGACGTCTAACTTCACTGCCTTTCAGCTCCTGGATGCTTCCTGCCCATCTCCCTTGGCCAGGACTGGCCACTGATTTTGAGTTTTGAGTTTCTGCTTGAGTATTTTGAGCCTGGTTTTCTGAAGCAGTGGGCACTTACTGCAGCTCTGTTGAATGACCGCATTAGAGACCATACAGCTCAAAGCAGATCTTCCATCTTTGACAAGCTCTTCAGAAAATCTGTTGGTCAGAACTTGAGGTAACAAGGACAGTCAAAGTTTGCTTTTTTATTTTTGGTCATTGTAATGTACAATTTGGATCAGCAGTCTAGTGCTAGATGATGGTGAAACCTTTGATCTCCTTAAACCCAATGTAAGGAAATACATAAACACAGTTTAAGATCCAGGCACTTTTAAAGTGAAGTTTTTTATTACAGAGGTAAAATGGACACTGTGAATTTGTTTAAGCCCAAATTTTGACTTACCTTAAAACTATAAGATCTTAATGTATATATTGTATTTCATGAAGAAAATACATATGGATTTTTTTAATTCAATGAAGATATTTTATATGTAGTTATTACTCATGGAACAATTTGTTAAATATATTTGAAGAGGTTATTGCCAAATGTAGTGTGACAAGCAATGTAGTATTTAAAATGAGCACAATACCAAATATATTATTCTGATAAAAAAAATTAAATGTGCCAGACTGAAAATACCTTTGTGATGCATTGTATGAACGTGTTGGTCCTTCACTGGGAACCTCTGGCTGCTCTTGCTTGGAAGGCAACAGCAAGACAAATATGGTAAAATACTTTAATTTCTGAGCAACACTAGTACAAAAAAAAGTTTCACAGAAGGAACAAAAGTCTTGTCATACTTGATTAGAGTCAGGGTCAAGTATTTTGTCTGCTGCGGCTAACTGTGACTTATGCTAGATGTTTCAGAAGAACCCTTTAGTAGGTAACAGATAATTTGCATCCTACATAGTTCTCCTGGTTACTAGTAAGAAAAGGTTGATGTAACTTTGATGAGGAAGTGTTTCCAGAATTTTTTTGTGAATTATTAGAATAACAAGATAGTCTTGCTTAGTTATTTCTTTAAATCTTGTTAATTTTTTGAGCTCAGCAATTCACAGTTTCTGCAGCAGCAGTTTCCACATGTAAACCAGACCTACTATGAAGACATATTGGCTTTTCTAATTTTTTTTTTCCTGAATATTTCTTAAGCTTGAATTATGAGACATGGTGAGTATAATCTATCATCCCTTAGACATTCTCCTCTCTGGTCATACAAACATATTTCACTAAAAAATATAGGAGGGCTTAAAAAATTCTGAACAGAAGGAAATGCAGTAAGAAAATCCCCAGATCAACAAAGCTTTGCCCAAGGGTTTCTCTCACTATTCTGTATGAAACTGAATCATGCCTAGCTATTGGGAAAAAGCCTTATACGTCATGGAGGACTGCAGATATTAGGGAGTAATACTTCACTGGCAATGCAAGCTTAAGGTACTCAAGATTTACAGTGACAGGTTCTGAGTAAGAGCTACAGGGTTTCAAATATAGATTCAGATATTCCCGGTTAAAATCAGCTATATTTCATCCTATTTTAAAGCTGTGCCAAGCCAAGCCAATGAATCCTACTGGTTTTACAAGTGACATCTACAGGTTCATCTGATTTTAGATGCCAGCCATGAAAACTGCATGTGAGCTCCTTTAGAGTTTATATTCAGTGGATAGAAATGATCAGAGACTTCTCTTAAGGTAGACAAGTATCCCAGGTGAGTCATATAGTAGAAATGACCATTTGTCTCCAATTACCGTAAAGAAGCCACTGTAGCTGTTACCAGTGTTTATAATGAAGTGTGAGAAGTCCCACGTTGGCAGACATGAGCACTGCAGTATACTGCAGAGCCGTGAACCATCACAAATGCTCATCTGCTGGAAGCGCTTGAACCAATGAGGCCAGTCATGGAGAGGGGCAGGATCTAACCTGCCTCCAGAAGAATCCAGCCCATTCCCCGAGGATGATGGATGAATATGGTGGTTCTTTACACTGTGACATTACATTTTTTCCTTCTTCATCAATGTAACTGTGGGTAGGCATAAGTGAAAATACCCATTAACTGCATCTACCCCAGCCATGAGAAAAACTAACTTACTGTGCACATGGCAACTAAATTCTTGTTGATGAACCAGTAGCTTTATGATAAAGCGAAATTCATATCCTGTGTTTTAGTACATTGTGGTGAGCATGTATTTTCAATATTATGTCTTTAAAGTTTACAATATACGGTTTGATCTTGGCAGTACTTCAGCTATAGCAGCTGTATCATGTAATTTACTAAGAATATGTTTTCATGACTGCAGTGTCCCAAAATGCAGTTTAGTCCAATGAAATCTTGCATTTGCCTCTCAGAGATTTCCCTCAAGCTTGAAATTTGTAGCTGAACATTATAATTAATACATTATAGACCACATAATGTGCAACTGTACTCATTTGCAGAACAGTAGAAATTGTCCTTATGTTGAAAATTGCTCATTTTTCATGTAAATACTTAATGCTTTTTTTAATTCATTAGAAAATGCCTGGTGTGAATAATATTTCTTATTTCGAAGCACTTATGTTCCTGCTTAAATTTTAATTTGGCCTGTGGAAAATAGAACTCATAAATTATAAAGTTTCTGTTTGGAAAAATACTTTGTACTTCAGGAGCTTGTATCACAAGAGAAGTTAGGTGAAGCTGAGGAGTAACTTAAACTCCATGTGCTTAGGTGGCCAGGGAATCCCAGATGACACACTGCTCTTCCCTGGTGTATGTGACCTTGACTAGCTCAAAATATTTCATTTGTTCTCTGACTTCCATTGTTGCAAAACCCAACAGTATCCTGTTCCTCTTTCTGTTCTTGTCACCGTCCTTAACGTGACAGTGCAGAAGGGATCACAAGGTACAATCTTTCAGTGCTTTCTATGTCCAAGCGACTGCATTTTAGTAGCATCTGGTTTTGTTTTAACTTTTTCAATATTCTGCGATTCAGCTCCTTGATGTTTACTCTTTAATCGATGGACCTCAAATCAAAGTAATTGGAAAAGATCAGATCATATAGTATGTAAAGTACAGTTCAGCAGATAAATCATTAACAATTAATAGCAATATTTTTGTTTACTTTTACGTATAAACACTTTTCTATCACTTTGATATTTCGTTGTGCTTTATAAACAACAAGGAGTATATTCTGGTAGGTTTGCACAGTTTGTCAAAAAGGGCATAAATAAGATGTCAACCAGTCCAAAAGCCTTTTGACTGTAGGCAAAACCTACTCACTCTCAGCTAGTGAATGGATTTCTACAAATAAATTTATTTTCCTGTGACCTTTGTCAAGCCAGTTCAACTCTCTGTTCCTCAGCTTCTTCATTTATGCCAGGCAAGAATGATACTAACTGATGTAAACATGCAAATAAGTAGTTTGAGGAATTTATAAAAAAAAACTTCAATTCTTTCTCAAAGGGAGTATTTCCTTGCTTCCAGAAAAGAATTTGATTAACTGTACCAGAACTTCCGTGGTGTAATCCACTTCAATACAGAAAAACCAGGGGATTTCATGAGCTTAATGTCTTCAGAGCAAAAGGCATTGCTATGGGTTTGTTCTTGAGAACTGCAGTTCTAAAAATTCCAGTTAAGACACTCACTGAGCCTGTCTTGCCTGTAGCCCAATTACTCAGTCCCCATCTCCTCATGCTAAACTGGGGCTCTGT
Source organism: Burhinus oedicnemus (assembly GCA_008921705.1). Lineage (NCBI taxonomy): Eukaryota > Metazoa > Chordata > Aves > Charadriiformes > Burhinidae > Burhinus > Burhinus oedicnemus. The sequence goes on from VFFE01008969.1 coordinate 1,183,410, forward strand.
GGCTGGCTCATAACATACTTACTTTTGAATGGAGAAAAATCACTGACACAGTACAGCGTTTAAAAAAACACGGCATGAACAAGTCTTTCTGGTGAATAGAAAATTTGTTATCAAATCATGTTGGTAGTAAAAGATTGAAGACTACTTTGGGTGGCTGTGCCGGAGAAAGTATGATCTCTCCTGAGATGGTGGTTCTGGTTTTTAAAAGAAAATGTTTCTCCTAGAAATGACCTTGTGTTTGAATTTGTCAACATCATTTAAGAATGCTATGAGTTTCTTCCCCCTGAAGCCAGCCTTACACTTTGCTTTGCACTTTATTTGAGGAAACTAAACTGCCTGATACAGCCACATCCCATCAGTAGAGACTTCTCTCTGACCCTACAGGAGGCCGTTGACTGTAGTATCTTCATGAGTGTTAAAGCCAAGCCCTGGCTGGACCAGGAAAGATTTCTCGGTATCAGAGTGGAAGGAAATAAAGAGAAAATAATTCCCAAAGAGCCTGCGGTTCTTTTACTGTCTGAAGTTTGCCTGTAACCACCCATGAATGTTCCATGTGTCTGGTGATTTTGTCTCTTCTAGTTTAGATATCCACAACACACATAACTCAGCAAGCCATCTAGGCTCCTCGTCTAGGCTCTGAAAACACACAGAAAATTCTGGGGCACAATTTCACAGAATCGTGGAATCACGGAATTTTCAGAGTTGGAAGGGACCTCTAGAGATCATCTAGTCCAACTCCCCTGCTGACGCAGGAATGCCTAAAGCACATTACTCAGGACTGCATCCAGGCGGGTCTTGAAAATCTCCAGAGAAGGGGACTCCACAACCTCCCTGGGCAGCCTCTTCCAGTGCTCTGTCACCCTCACCGTAAAGAAGTTTTTTCTTGTGTTTGAGTGGAACTTCCTGCGTTCCAACTTGTGTCCATTGCCCCTCATCCTGTCACTGGGAACCACTGAAAAGAGTCTGGCTCCATCCTCCTTCAACCCACTCTTTAGATACTTGTAAGCAAGAATAAGGTTTCCCCTCAGCCTTCTCTTCTCCAGGCTGAAGAATCCCAGCTCTCTCAGCCTTTCCTCATAAGGGAGGTGCTCCAATCCCCCAGTCATCTTTGTTGCCCTATGCTGGACTCTCTCCAGTAGTTCCCTGTCCCGCTTGAGCTGGGGAGCCCAGAACTGGACACAGTATTCCAGCTGTGGCCTCACCAGTGCTGAGTAGAGGGGGAGAATGACCTCCCTCAACCTACTGGCCACACTCTTCCCTCTGCAGCCCAGGATTCCATTGGCCTTCCTGTCGACAAGGGCACATTGCTGGCTCATGGATAATTTAGTGTCTACCAGGACCCCCAGATCCTTCTCCTCAGAACTGCTTTCCAGCAGGTTCACCCCTAGCCTATATTGGTGCCTAGCATTCTTCCTCCCCAGGTGCAGGACCCGACACTTGCTCTTGTTGAACCTTATTAGGTTCTTCTCTGCCCAGCACTCCAGCCTGTCCAGGTCACGCTGGATGGCAGCACGGCCCTCTGGGGTGTCAGCCACCCCTCCCAGTTTGGGATTATCAGCGAACTTGCTGAGGATACACTCTGTCCCCTCATCCAAGTCATTGATGAGTATATTGAGCAAGATTGGACCGAGTACTGACCCCTGGGGGACACCACTGGTTACAGGCCTCCAACTTGACACTGCTCCATTAATCACAACCCTCCGAGTTCTGTCACACAGCCAGCTCTCAATCCAACTCACTGTCTCCTTGTCTAGCCCACACTTCCTCAGCTTCCTAATAAGGATGTTATGGGAGACAGTGTCAAAAGCCTTGCTGAAGTCAAGGTAGATGACAGCTACTGCTCTCCCCTCATCCAGCCAACCAGTTATAACATCATAGAAGGCTACCAGATTGGTCAAGCATGATTTACCCTTGGTAAATCCATGTTGACCACTTCCAATAACTTCATGAATTTCAAATGTCTGAAATATGCCAGCAAAACATGCTTTCAAAACACCTCTTTCTCTCCACTGCTCAGGTAAGTCACACACAAAACTGTAGTTGTGAATGTCTGTGAAAGCAAGCGCAGGTCACCAGCACCTTCAGCTTCAGGGCCTTCGCTCAGCACAGACTTTTATTGCCTGAATGGTGCTTCAAATGTAAATCTTGGCTTAGAGTGGAGGCTCAGCCTTTGCCCAATCTATTTGTAGTTCAAGATCTTGAGAAAATGGGAATCCCTTATTGGGTCACCAATGAGATTTGCATGGAAGTAGTGAGCTAACAAGAACTGCTGGCAGTTGCACAGAAAAATATGCTGAGTGCACTTCTGTGCAGATGGTTTCACAGCTTCAAACCATGTACTTTAGTAAGACTCAGATTTTAGGTAATTTATTTGTGTCTGTTACAAATTAATCCCCATTACGCTTGGCTTTACACTATAAAATCCAGCAGTTCCAGTTGATCTAGTAGCTGATTACTCAACCCCAAATTAGTCAATTGTTGCGTTAAGCAAGATGTTTTTTCACGCAGGTAGATTTTCTAGTCAACAGATGAAACTTAATCTGAGGGAGAGTGTGGTGGGGATAGGATGTGTGTTGATGATCCCAGTAAGGTATCCCAACCTCCCTGCCCCAACAGTATCTCATAGGACAATGGTATGTGATGGTCCTCATGAGTTTCCCCAGAAGCTCAATAGGCAAGAAGACAGTTATCCATAATTTAGCAGAATTAGAATTATTTTTAACAAATGCTTTTGTTGTCAGGCTTGCTTGAAATTACTTGAAATACATGTACGTCTTTCAGTTTATTTTATACATAGCACAGTTCCTGAGCCACAGGACTGCGGTCAGTGTACTGTGGTAGCTCTGGAAAAAATAATCCCAGTTCTTCCCTTTATCAAACAGAAGACTTGAAAAATTTTGAAGCAGTCTTGTTTACTGCAAAGTTGACATACACATGCCTCTCCAGTAAGCTGTTTCTGCTAAACTTATCCTAACACTTCTTTTGAAAAGTAAATTACTAAGCTTGCCCATTTATTTTTAGGTTTATTGGTTTACATACTTGGTTTAGGCAGGAATTCCACTCTGATTGAAATAAATGTATTTCAAGTCATTTTCAACGTCAACAAAGTTTACAGTGTCGTCGTAGCATGGTCAGCAGCTGCCAGCCAGCAGTTTGTCACACTAAGCTCCTTCCATGCACAAATAACATCAGTTCATGCGGTGGTAGGTAAAGTCCTCTGTGTACCCACAGACCACTGGATGCATGCCAGAAGACGACAGATGGTGGCAGATATCCATCTTATTTAACAGGCTGTAGCAAAGACACCCTGGACTTTCTGGCGGGTAAATTATGTTTGGATTCACAGGGCACATTGTAGCAGAGCTGCTAGTTCAGACCTTGTGGGCCCCAAGTCAAATTAATCCATCCCATCGACTTCAATGGCAATATGCAAAGACTTGAATTTGCCTTCCTGTGCACCCAGACAATTTAAATTAACTTTATAATGGGACTGAAAATATCTATATGCATGCTGCTCTGTGCGATACAAACCTGTAGTTGTTTGTCCAAAGTGCATTCAGCCTAACAGCAACAACCTGGAGAAACTAGTCTTCAAATGCAATCGTCTCAGGTGTTTCTCAGTTCAGGTGACTTGGTGGGTAAGAGGGAACTGGAGGGAACCATTACAATGGGGTTGGGTTACAATGAAGTCCCTGCGGGGCTGTGGGTAGGCTCCCAGAACCCAGCAAGGACCATCCTGGAATCTCCAATCACATAGTTCACTAACAATTGTAAATTTCTAGTCTTAAAAATTGCAAAGCAAAACCTAAGGATAGTTCCAGTATAACTGAAGTAGTAGTGACTGACCGAGTGAAAGACAGCTTCTAGCAACTTCTGAGGTGTATGATCCACCAGACATCCCAGGAGTTAGGCGCATAATTCCTTCTTTGCCAAAAACCATTCAGTAGTGGGTGTCCACATGTGGACTACAGGCAAAGAAACATTGACAATTCATCATCTACTTAGCTGAGTCACAAGAACACTTGTTTTGTAGTGCTATCCAAAATAAGTATAATTACTGTCTGGATCAAGAGAGGATTTGACGCAGCCTGGAAGCATATCACATTTTCTGCCGTTGACGAGAACTACATTCCTGCTTGTTCGGCTAACACTGTCTACATGAGTCCCACTAAACCCTATCTTTGGCTAAGTCCATCCCTGTAAATGTTTTAACTGGGTATATAAATACATAAAGTATCATTCTATTTCCAATAAAACAAATATTTTAAGAATTTTATTTCCCAACTGTATTTCCATGTTCCTTCATCTACTCTTTTTCCTAAGTAACAATGAGCTTGAAAACAATAATTTTGCACAGCACTGCCTTGGCCCTGCCAATATAAGGTCAGAGGTTTGAATTAACAAGTGCAGTTAGGAAATAGATATATTGATTCAGTAACGATTATAATATAACCTACTTATCTTTGTGCAGTACATTTATCAAGGCCATGCCTAATTGCATTAAGTGCATCGTTTTCCAGAACTCTTGCTATAAAAAAGGTGGGGGGGAAACGGAAAAAAACAGTTGTCTGAGCAAACTCAATTCTGGAAATTAAAACCACTGTCCTCATTCTCATTTCTTCTTGTTTACAGTGTAAAAAGATTTGAGTATTACGAACAGGCACTTAAAAGCCCAGTTTCTGCTGGGAGAAGTTATCCTTGGCGCTACAAGTAGCCGTAGGCAACTGTGATATAGATAAATCCCCTTCAGCAGGTTTCAGCCCTGTAAAATTCAGACCTTATAGCCTGGTTCGTATTGCCTGCACCCTCAGCTGCAGCAGCAGTGAAGGCGATGGACGTCCTGGCTGGGCATCAGTGTAAATAAACCACATCAGGCCCTGATGGTCTGGTGGCTCGCTCTCTGTCCCTACGCTCGTGAGCCCTCATTTCCCGGGAGCGCGCGTGTAACCTGCCTGCCGAGCAGGAGCACAAGCCTTAAGGCAAGCTAAAACCTACCTCCCATTTAGAGTATTTGGTTGAAGGTGATAAGAAAAAGCCGGGCATGGAGACTGAGTCCACATGTACCTTCGGAGTAGGTTCAAGAGTAATCCTAGCTGACGTGCGTACGGGCCTGCCACGGGAATATGCTGTTTGCCTGGCCTGAGCTCACTGTTGGAACGCTCACAGTGCCATCGCTTGGCTCCGTATGGCTCATTCAGGACAGATAAATGGGCCTAAAACCCTATAAAACAGGTACAATAAGGCTTTATGGGTCATGCAGGCGTAAGAGCTGCGGCCACCCGAGGGCAGCAGTGACGCACAGCAGTGCACGTGCCGTGGGTGACAGGGCCCTGCGGCACCACTTTCCCACCCAGGAGTGAGACAGGCGGGAAGGGGCGGTGCGGCCGGCGGCAGCGGCTCCCCGCAGGCTCCGGCAGGCCCTGCCTGACTGACCCAACCGCGGGAAACCACAGGCACCGCCACGGCCCCCGCCGAGCGGCCTGGACAGCCCGCGCTGAAGGGTTTGTGCTCGCCGGCAGCACGCGTGTTCGTGGACGACTTCTTAAACACAAAGCGTGGCGCTGGTGGAGCGGCCTAACGAAAGAGCAAACCTGTTATCTGAGGTTCAGCCACGCTGCAGGTACAAAGTAAACGACAGCTCCGTTTGACTCTGTAACCGTGTAGCAAAGCTGTAAGGATGAAAGCGAGAAAAAGTTCCGTGAATTCCAGACCGGCCATTCCGGAGGCGGCTGCAAGAGCGCAGGCCACCACGGCGGGGCAGGAATGCCCTGCGCCGGCCTGAGCAGCCGGCGGGGGGCGGGGGCTGCCCGGCGCGTCCCACCCCGCCGCGCCGCGGGGGAAGCGCCCGCGCTGACACGCACACACACGCAGCCTCTTTCATACACAGTACACGTACACATATACATACACATACACGTATACATACACATGTACCTACACATACACATATACCTACACATATATGTACACATACACATACACATACACATATACCTACACGTATACATACACATACATATATACATACACATATACAAATACATATACGTACACATATACGTACACATATACGTACACATACACATACACATACACATACACATATACATATACATACACATATACATACGCATACATATATACATACACATACACGTACACATACACATAAACATACACATACACGTACACATACACATAAACATACACGTACACATACACATATACATACACATACACATGGTTCTATCTAAAAATTTACGTTACATACACACGCATATATACATATCTATATACTACATATATGTATATAGTATACATATACCCACATGCATACACCAAATTTTCTCATTTGATTTTTATGGTGCCTTGG
>VFFE01008969.1:1189802-1482382 GCA_008921705.1 Burhinus oedicnemus
GCACACCTTCAACAGCCTGCATGATTTTGGGCTGGATATATTTCCTTGGGTCATGCTGCAATAGTGAACACTAAAAACTGCAGCGCTGTCAGGCTATATTTTTATATTTCTTGTCCCTCTAATTCCACATCTGGTAATTGGCTGCCCATTACCTCATTTATAAATATGAAATCTCATTTTAATGTTAGTTGTCCATGTGACTTAGATTTATTGGTCTGATATCTAGTTTCTTCTTTTGGGGCTGCCACGACTCCAATCCTGGCAGGGTCATGAGGGCTGAATTATTTCAATTGCTGGGCTTTATTCTGCAGAAAAGTGGTTAGGTGACATGGCCTTATGCCTATTCCCTTCCTTCCCTTGCTCTTGAGCCTTGACAGGTTGAGGAGTGATGTGAGTAAATTGACCACAAGTTTTCTATGCCTGCTAGAAGCTAAGCTAAAACTGCTAGTTACCTGGAAAAACCACAGCAATTTATTGCTGTATTGCATTTTAATATTTTTTTTCATGAGTAGTTTTCGTTAAAGCCAGTGCTGCAATTTTCACACTGTGGCTCAGAAAGGAACAGGAACTTTTCAGAGTTTTAGTGATAATTCTTCAACCAAGCAGGTGACCTTTTAGCAAACTTTGTGAGTTATCATTCCCCAGAGGTTTTGTACCTAGCTGCACACAGGAAAGTTTATGAAATTATATGGGATCTAAAGAGGACTCAGAATAATGGAGTAAATACCTTTCCCTGTTTATAGTTGGGAACTGTTCTTGTTTTTACAGGGGTTTTGGGGAAGGCCGGATAGTTGGCAATGTTGTCCGACAAATCTGCACAGCTGCTTTCCAAGTCCTAAGGGAAGGAGGTTGTGTGGAACAAATATATGCTAAAGGACATGTCCTCCTGCCAAAAAAATGACCAAACCAGTTTGCCTGATTGAGTATTGGCAAAAAAACCTCTGTAATCTACATCTGGTAGATCAAGACATGAATGTCTCATCACTGTGTGTTCTGTGCAACACCAGTGCTTGGTAAGAAAACGCTAAACCACCCCACCAGCTATAAGCAGAAAAGCTGTAGCCTCTCTTAACCCAAAGACAGGGCTGGCTTGTGTGTATTTGGTGCTAGTTCGCAAAATAAGGGGTGTTAGAAGGCTTTCATTGCTGGGGCAATTGCTAGGGCAACTACTTTTAAACAAAATAATAAGCTCTACTTGCTTGGAGTTTAGCCCTAGGTATGGCACTGCCGCTGGCTCCTATTGTCATTAGTGCTTATATGGCTGACTGATTTCCATCATCAAAAAGAGCGCCTTTTGGATTAACAATGCATTGGGAAGAGGTCCATGAGTCCTTACCTCCGAACAGGAACCCCAGCCGATAAGTCTATGCCTGCGGGAATCCACCCAGCACTGTCTGCCCCAGAGCTCCTGCTGCACCTCCATGGGCTGCCCCCAAACAATTTACATTTCCCAGTCTAGAGGTCCACACCAAACTTTCTTGGTCTAGACCTATTTATTGGATATGAGGGCAAAAAAATAGCATATTTTCATGAAAAATAGTATTACTTTCATTCACTTGTTACTCACTCCATGGTGATTAACTGCACTTTTACATAAAGTTCCCGGAGTTTGACTTCAGAAAGCATCAAAATGACAAGCAAGGGATTGGAGTTGCAACCTGGCAGTGCTCCAGAAGCACTCAGGTCTTTTTTACCCTGAACATGGATAAAGTAGGCTGAAACGGGAGAGTGAAGGTTTCTTTTCTCTCTTTTGCATCAAAACAAACGTTTTTTCTCCTCTTGCCCAGCACCATTTCCTATTGCTTCTGTATAGGAAAGGTCAGAAACTTTACTTTCTTATAAGTAAATTTATAACTACACTAGATCAAAGCCCGTATAGAGAAAAATCCACTTTTTTCCTGAACTCCCTTCTTAACCTTCTCATATCTTCACATTGTTTGTATATTTAGAAACATGCATATGTAATAAATATACAATATATTGTGAATATGCACTGTATCCTATATATAGTCTCTGCACATATAGAATCATAGAATCATTTAGGTTGGAAAAGACCTTTAAGATCATCAAGTCCAACCATTGACCCTACTCTACCAGGTCTGCCACTAAACCATGTCTCTAAGCACCACATCTACATGACTTTTAAACACATCTAGGGATGGTGACCCAACCACCTCCCTGGGCAGCCTCTTCCGATGTTTCATAACTCTTTCAGTGGAGAAATTTTTTCCTAATGTCTAGCCTAAACCTCCCCTGCTGCAACTTCAACCCGTTTCCTCTTGTCCTGTCGCTAGTTACTTGAGAGAAGAGACCAGCACCCATCTCACTACAACCTCCTTTCAGGTAGTTGTAGAGAGCAATAAGGTCTCCCCTCAGCCTTCTCTTCTCCAGACTAAACAATCCTAATTCCTTCAGCCGTTCCTCATAAGACATGTTCTCCAGATGCCTCACCAGCTTTGTTGCCCTTCTCTGGACACGCTCCAGCACCTCAATGTCCCTCCTAGACTGTGGCACCCAAAACTGAACACAGGACCAGCGCTGAGTACAGGGGCACCATCACTTCCCTGCTCCTGCTGGCCACACTATGCTTGAGACAGGCCAAGATGCCATTGGCCTTCTTGGCTACCTGGGCACACTGCTGGCTCATGTTCAGCTGGCTGTCCACCAGGACCCCCAGATCCTTTTCTGCCAGGCAGCTTTCCAGCCACTCCTCCCCAAGCCTGTAGTGTTGCCTGGGGTTGTTGTGACCCAAGTGCAGGACCCGGCACTTGGCCTTGTTAAACCTCATGCAGTTGGCTTCAGCCCATCAATCCAGTCTGTCCAGATCTCTCTGCAGAGCCTTCCTACCCTCAAGCAGATCAACAGTGCCGCTTCATTTGGTGTCATCTGCAAACTTACTGAGGGTGCACTCCATCCCCTCATCCAGATCATCAATAAAGACATTAACCAAGGCTGGCCCCAAAACTGAGCCCTGAGGAACACCGCTTGAGACCTGCCACCAGCTGGATTCAACGCCATTCACCACAACTCTCTGGGCTCGGCCATCCAGCCAGTTTTTAACCCAGTGAAGAGTACACCTGTCTAAGCCACGGGCTGCCAGTTTCTCTAGCAGAATGCTGTGGGAGACTGTGTCAAAGGCCTTACTAAAGTCCAAATAGACAAATGTATCTATGCAGCGTAATTTATTTATGTATATGTACATCTGTATTTATATAAAAAAATATATAAAATATGTACAATTTTATAAAAATATGTCTGCAGACATGCACATACAAACATGCTCTTTTAATTTGATCAAATGTCTACAGAACTTAGAGTATTAGGGTATAATAGTCTGATTAAAAATCATTGGATGTGCCTCAATGGCTGTCAATACCAAACTAGTAAAATTTTCACTTCATGGTTAATCCAGAGCCAGGAGAAAAAGGCATTTTCCACTTCTAGTATGAACTAAATGAACTCTGAATTCAGTCTCCTGTGAGTAAAGGGTTTGGCAAAATGTATCTGTCTTCTAGACCTGAAATGTCACCAAGATGTTTGACTCACAGGATCCTGGCACTCCTAAGCCTGGGCTGTCATTGCTGCGCAGACTTCATCCACAGTCGTGTACTATTAATATAGGTTAAAACACAAAAAACAGATTTCTAACTTTTTTTTTCCCAATCCACCAGTATAAATCACAAATTCAGGGCCAAATTCCAAGAGCAAAATAAATCTCCAGTCAAATCCCTTTTTTTCTTTTTCCGTGTTGGAGATGTTATTAAAACTGACTGAGACCCACAGGATATGAAATGGTTGAAGCTGTCAGAAAACCTGTCACTAACCTTTTCAAAAACAGCCACATCTTCTGTATTTTGGGTAGTAAACAGGTTACACTTTGAGCTCATTCTAACAAAACAGCTAGACATATTGTGACTGAAAAATCAAGTGGAAGCAAGTTTCTACTGGTCTGAAACACAAATCCTGTAATTTCTTAAAATCCCTTAGTTTTCCTGAATCAGCTCCCAGTGATGCCAATGGCATCATAGAGTTATAGAACAGAATCATAGAATCACCTAGGTTGGAAAGGACCTTTAAGATTATCAAGTCCAACCTTTAACTTAGCACTGCCAAAACCACCACTAAACCATGTCCCTCAGCACCACGTCCACACATCTTTTAAATACCTCCAGGGATGGTGACTCAACCACTGAATATATGTATCAGTATAACTTTCAAGTACACATAATTTTATAGGACAGCAAAGGCAAAAATAAAAAAAACCCAGAGATGCTATTGTGATCAGACAGCAAGATGCAGAGGAGAGAAAGCTGACTTTGATTCCAGCTCTGGCACAGACTTCCCACCTCCTGTTAGACTGTGACTACATTGCAAACTCTTGGTGGTGGTTTAGGTTTACGGTTTTGCACTCATCCAGCTAAAACAAACCCACATTTCAAGGCAGACGGGTTGCCGCAGACATCAGCACAGACTAGTGCCCTGAACGTGTCTGTGGGCGGGCGCTACAGGCCATGCCAGCTAATGATCCTCTCCAAACTAGAGGGGGTAAAGCTAAACTTTGGTCCCCTGTGGGTGTAGGTACTGATGTATCTCACACCGGCTGCAAATACCTTGGTGCCGCAATCAGCTCTACGTGAAGGTGCCACCATGGACCCCCTGCGTGCTGTGGTTTGCTGGCTCACTGGAAAGCACTAGCAGGGTTTCACATGGAAAACTGCAGAGACTTAATGTTTCTTTCCCTGTTTCTTGTTGGTATGAGAGAAACAATAACTTGTTTTTCACTCCCATCTTGTCTCTTATAAATTCTCCAGTGACGGTTTTATTTTGTGCTTTCTTATGTCTCTCACAAGTGAAAGTCTATAGGTCTGAGTAACACAAGCAACAACCACAAAAGTAGGAATAAATAGTGAAGCGCAACACTGCTACAATTCAACCATCGAGCCAAAAAGGCTTCTTCAGTGTTTTTTCCTTTCTTGTCATTTTGATGCTCCAAGCTATTTGCTGGGGCTGGGATGAGGGAATTGCTGGCAGCTGCACCAGCAATCCCTGTCAAGACCTGGTCAAAGAAGTCATAAGTCAGAAAGAGGGAGGTTTGTTTTCTCTGTCTGTAATTTGTTTTCTGTTCATATATTTCCTCTGGGCTTTACAGGAGGAGATGTGAATGTGAGTGTTTAAAGTGAAATGTTGTTTTCTAATGTTCCAGACCTCCTCTAGGATCTTTACCAGTTCTTGCTTCTCTCTGGATGAATATAAATATTATTTTTTTTTTGTGAAATCTGTAAGGGCACCCATAAGTTCCTGCAGAGCTCAGTGGGAATATGGTGGGTAAAAAACTCTGAAACCTACTAAAACACCTGCTCCCACGGGGTCAGGCTTCCACCTATTATTTATGTACTGTGTTGCTGATCATCTTTGCCTTAAAATAGTGCATTCTGGCTGAAAAAGACTTGCAAGTATTTTAAAATGTTATCTCCATTGATGGGTCAGCAAAAGCAGGCAGGAGTCAGCCTGGTCTTTTAAAAACCCATAGACTCAGAAGTCCACCCCTCGTGCTGAGATGGGAGCAGCTTTAGAGATATCTTGTCTCAGTCTGCTTTTAAAACCTCAGATGCCTGTGACTCCACGGCAGCCATGACCCATACACATGCTTTACTGCCCCTAAAAGTAGATTTTTCTTTCTCTCTTTTTGTGACCCGAAGTTTTCTTGCTATATTTTCAGGCCATACCGTCCCAGCACAGCGAGTTAGAAGAGATCATTCTCTTCCCCTTTGGTGCAGCCTCCTATGCATTCGAGGACTACTGTCATTTCAGTCATTTCTTTCAAACTAAACACTGATTCTCTCAATCTTTTTCCTCAAAAATCATGGGTTTTAGATTCTTCTCATTGAAGATTTTTTCTTCTGAAAGTTTTTATGTCCTATACTAAATGCAGCTGCCCAGCTGAGGCCCTGCCAACACAAAATAGACCTGTAGCGTGACTTTCTCTTACAAGCTCACCTTCAGCTTATGCTGGTCTTTTTGTTGAGAGTGTGTCACAGGTGACTTTCATTTCATTCCTGATTTACCATAACCCCTGGATCCCTTTTTTTGGGTAGAATTCCCACTTAGTCTGTTGCTTCCCAGCATGACTCTGAAGACAAATGTAGATTTCTGCTCACATTTTAACTGGATTACATTCTATTTGGGGGTTTTGCCAGATCATTTCTCTAATTTGTCCACATGATTTTGCATTTAGCCTGCCTTCCAGCGGCTCTGCAGTCCCTGCCACCTCTGGGAAAGGATCAGCTCGAATTGAATGTTCTGCTTTTCTTCAGAGTTGATGCCTGAGGACCTTCTTGAGTCTGGGCAAAGCTCTTCCTTGATAGAACACCACTGACTTCAGCTGAGGTCTGCTGTTCCTCATGTTGCCAGGCTCAGAGCTTGCTGCATATAAATCAGGTTTTGTGAGAGGTCTTATGCCGCTGCCGTCCAGCTGGCCCAAGGAACTCTGCTCTTCCCTTACAAGGCTGGAGTGAGCCACCACCGCTGCTGTCCCGGCTGCCTGAGGGAGGATCTGCCACCAGCCACACTCCTATTCCAGCATCTGAGATGGGCAAGCGATTCGGTGCAACGTTAAAGGGACAGCAGCAGCTCCTACACACGTATATATGATTTTGCGTGGTGTTGAATGCTGGCACCTGCTGCTTGAGGTTTTTCAGAACTTCCTCCTGGCTTTAAATTCATGTTTCCCTGGGTTTTTTTGTGGTGTTGGAAATGGACACCAGTTCCTGGGGATACTGACTGAAGTCCTGGGCTGGATTGTGAATGCCTTATCTCATTGACGTGTAGTTATTTATACATGGAGTAGCTCCACTAAAATGAAAAGAATATTTTTCTGTAACTAATTCCACCTTGATTCGAGCAAGGGCTGACTCTTGCTGAATATATAAATGAATAAAAATGAAAGAGGTTTCGCCTTCATCCTTCCCAAGTGTTTTAATTCTAGTTATTTTAGGGATCACTTGCAATAGCAATGTACGAAAAACCCAAAAAGACCAGATTTTATTTCCTTCAGGTTCTGTTACAGCAGCCACCACTTCCCACACCGCCTGTTTTTGAGGCACTGTTAATAACTGCATTGTAAATTCCCTGTGTTTCACATGAGAAACCTCCTGTTGGCTGCTTTGTTGTGGGAATGCATCATGGATTTTGAATTCTTTCAAGGCTGCTCTTTACAAAGTAGCTTGAACTCACATTTCCAGCAGCACAGTAGAAACGGAGGGGCAAACTTTTGCCATCACTCTCCAACTGAGCCTTTCTCATTTGTCAAACTGATCTAGCTCCATCCACCTTCCTGAACAAATTTGCTCCTCTACAGGTCTCTTTCTTAGCCCACCAGAAAAGTCCTAAGAGGCTTAAACACTAAAGCAGGATTAAGATGAATTATGAATGTCTAAATCCCAAACTGTTACCATAAATCCTTTCTCAGCAGCTGCCTAAGCCCACCAGGTGCCTAAAGTCGCCAGATCAGCCCTTTGCTTTTCTTTCAGCTGCGAAGCTCACCCATGAAATTCATATTTGACAGTAGCAGCAATGCAGCATTTCATGCAGTTTCTAATGCAGCCTCATGCTTGAACTGGGCTATTTGCTGCCTAGGCAAAGAGGGGAAAGGCTGTCTCCACCCCATGACTTTAGTGGTGGAGTGCAGATGACCTTCTGTGTTTGCCTTCTCCTTTGGATGATGAGGAAGATGGGGATGCAGAAACAGTGTGGGAGCCACAACCAACTGCCGCTGAGGCTGGAATTGTTGCTAGCATGTCACGTCTGTGCCAGGGCACCTTGAGAGGTGGGTGGAGGTGTTGCTCCGGTTCTGGCCAAATGCCCTGAGGACAACAGGGTGCTCCACTCTAGCTGTCCTATTTAGTCATTAAACTTGCTGTTAAAGGAAGGAACTTGCTGTAGGGTCAAGTACTCAAAAGGTGAGTGACAAACCTGAAGTTTCTTGTACAACTTTGCTTGCACATTTTAAGTTAGTCTTGAGAAAAAAATAAAACAAATTCCAGCTATATATAGTCTTCTAGTTGGTATCACATCAAGCTTTAATGCTGCTACGACAGTATGCACATGGAAATTCATTAAATCATGGACAGAGAATAACAAGCTACCTGAGCCAAATAAGAAAGGGATCTACTCAGGGCTTTTTGCCAGGCTGTCTCACAGTCACTACTGACAAAAGTAAGACTTCAAACTTCTGGTTTTTAATTGTATGTTCTAAATGCTGTTATTCTTAATTTTTTTCCTCATCCTCTCTTAATTTGCACCTCCTTTCCTACTCTGCTTCCAAATGCATTGAACCTGCTGTTCCCATCACTCTTTTTTTCAGTATCTTCCTTGCAGCATCAGCCTGTCCTCTGTGTCAGGACCTGTGCCAGTACCATCCACCATGCTGCCTCCTGACCCTGCTCTGCTGTTGTCACCTCCTTCCAGAAAATCACTGTTTGCTTATCCTTCACTTACTTTTGGCAAAGTCAGAATGAACTGAAGGTAAGTATGTAGAGGATCTGGCAATTTAGGCACCATCACTTGTACCAGCTGCTAAGTACCGATTTTCAGATGGTTTGCTCTTTGGACTTTATGGCCCTTTTGCACCGGCTGCACTACTTTTAGGAAATATTTCCTCCCCCATGATGTGATGGCTTATTTCAGAAAACTTCTCTTGGGAACTCTTAGGATACAACTTCCCTGTGACATGGAATGAAAATGGTTTATTCCTGTGGGGTTGGAAATAACATGTATATAGATGGATATGCTACTGTTAATGTGAAAACACATCCTACAGAAGATCTGGGCGCTCTAGCTGTTATCCAACCTCTGACTGAGGAGGGCTCATGAGGATATTTCGCATACAGACCTTCCATTACTTGCCATATGTTGGATGTTTCTTATGTCACTCCTCATTGGGATATCCACTTGTTGGTCCTGGGTGTCTTCCTGGCAGTCACACTATTTCATTTGCATTCTTTGGAAACAAAGGTACCTTTCCCAAGACAAAATCCATCTAGGATATATTTCATCTTGGAGAATATTTCAATGCAGCATAGCCGTAATTAGCTTCTGTAGCTAAATTAGACCTGTTCTCTTCTGATGAGAAAAAAGTTGAAGGATTTGTATGTCTGGTGCCTGGTGGATTCTGCCTTTTCTCATAAGAGTGAGGGTAAGACACATTAAATGCTCTCTTTGATTCAGAAACATCTCATCGCTCCTCATTGCCCTTTACCATGGGTGGGCATAATCATGGTAAGAAAACAAACATAAGAGTTGGAGTTTGCTCTAGAAATGCTGACTTGTGTTATCATGTACCTTCTAGATCTGAACAGCAAAAATGCCTTTCCAGAGGATGCATGGAATGAATATACAGTGTTTATTTCAGCTGCTGTTTCTGTCTTGTTTGAAAGGTTGTTGCCACATGACAGAGGAAACCCAAACACAGTTTTTTGGTCTCTTTTTGAATAGCTTTTTTCCTGGAGAAATTATATGTATCAACCTCAACTTATAGGTGGAGCCTGTTAAGGAAGCAAATTTAGATAGCTGTCTGATAAAGGAAAACTTCATGAATTATTAAGTTTTATATTGGTTTTATTAAACATACAGCCTGGGCACTTTTCTGTGTTACAGGAAAGAAAAAAAACCCAAAACAAATAAAACCAGCAACTTTAGTAGATATTTCTCTAGATCTCACAAATATTATAAGAGCTTTTTCCTAAAGAACCTGCTCTCACTCCATGCTCATTTCCCACTTGTATTTTTATGCCAGCTTCATCAATAATGCAGATCAGCAAAAGGGCTGTTGTAAAGTGTGCAATTTTGTAAATTACTTGCTGTAGGTGTAGCAATACCCTGTGCATTGTGAAAACTTAGAAAATAGTGAACATCCAGTTGGTGCTTCCATACACCCAGTTTATAATTTTTGGTTTGCTGGTTTTCTCCTCCATTCTTTGGTCACTATTCCAGAATTAAGCATTCTTTTCTATGGTTGTTCTCCTAAATCTAAGCTCAAATGTGCTGTGAAATTACATATCTTGGATTTGAGGTAGTTTCCCCAATACATTTTTGGCATCAACAAAAACTACTTGGCTGTCTAGAAGAAAAAGATAGCTTGTAAGCTGCCTTACTAGTTTATGCTCTCTTACGCAGTCATGGACAAAAAAATGACCTTTTAAAGTTAATTGTGCAGTCCCTGCTTTCCTAAAGAAGGATACTTTGGTACAGATGATAGACAAGGTATCCTAAGAGTCCAACACAGTCATACTATTTTCCACCGTATACACTCATTTAAGAAAGAGGGTGAGTAGAAAATGTAACAGGATTTTTCCTTTAAATAACAATAGTTTTTAAATGGTTGAAAATGCTAATAAAGATACTTGTGAAGGAAGGGGATGATATAAAAAAATAACAATTAGGGAGAAATACTAGTCAAATGATCCTCCCACCATCACTCTAGCTGCTTAAGGTCACTGAGCATTGGTTTAGCAGTATCTTCCAGCACACTGCCAGGTTTCTCTAGGGCAGAAGGCTAACAAGACATTAAGGAATCCATTTGGTGACTGCAGTCTCAGCCCTTCCAGCTGTTATTCCTTCTTGGCCAGTTGGATGCTAGATTCTACACAGTGCTGCTTCAGATAATTTAATCTGATTTCTCAGCATCAACAGGTTCTCTCCAGTATCGCAGTCTACAGATATTTTTAGCAGGAGGAGAAAACTGAAAAGAAAATGGTTCTCTGTAACTTCATTAGCTTGAGCATATGACCTGGCAATGATGATATGCTCAGAAGTGTTTACTGAAACAAAGACAGCTTTGGAAGCCATCCTTTCATACAGCAGATACAAAATAATTTGACTTGCACAGTATGTTGGAAGACTACTGAAAACCAGCAAACATGCCACCAAAAGCAGTGTGAATAACTTGCAAACAATTCATAGTATCAAAGGAATAGGTGAAAATGAATGTTTTTTGGTTTTGTTTTTTTTTTTTTTTAAATCTCTATAACCATCTTTTTTCATGATTAGGGGAAATTATTTTTAGCTGAAGCCTATGGAGCATGTAGAAACAGGTGGCTTATACGGAGGTACCAATATTAACTTATTCTCAGCTTTCTGTCCTACATTTTAATGAAGAAACACCTAACTGGCCATCATGGCTCCACCAGTTCACACCAAATTATACTGAGAAAGTTAATGAGAAATTCAGGGAAAACTGTATTCTCCTTTTCATGATCTCTACTGACACGGATAATTATGTAAATGTGCTAAGGGGTAAGGCAGGTCACATTAAGAAGACTTGGTTCAGTTCTTGTAGACAAGGGGCCACAGTCCAGGTAGGTGCCATGGATGATCTGAGAAAGCACTGGTTAGTCCCCTAACCCCTTAGGTCTCTGAGCATCCTCCATGTCTAAGACTGTGCAAAGCTGCTGTGCTACAAGCACTGATACCATCCGACAGCCAATGAGCTACTATGGGCTTCAGAAATGCTTAACTGAAAATCCTGCTAAGTAGAACAACTAGGCAAGCACTGAGGAAGAACAAAGGTCTTCTTGTAGCTACAGTAGACCTGTGTGTGGTATGTGGGAAACCTGATTTAGATCCCTGTTCTAATTGAGTGCTTTCAACCCAGGTTTCCCCCTCCTATACCTTACATATAGTCTAACTTTTCGGGTATTTGAGATTAGTGCCTTCCAATCATTTCTATTATTTTTGGTTTACCCAGTGTAGACACTCACCAAAGCAGGAACCTGCAGAGGCATTTAGGATCCACCTCCTCCTTCTGAAATTAAGTCTTTGATAGCTTCAGAGGTTTCTCAGGATCAGTTCCATAAGTGCCTAATTCTCCACAGGGCTGACTGGCCTGGAGACAAGAATACCCCGGGTTCAGTGCCCCTAGATGCTGTTCATCTCAGTGTTGCAAGCCTTAAGTATCTTTAGGGTTTAGCCCTTAATCTGTCTTGTCTGTTCATTCCCCGCAGACATAATCAAGTTCCTCCTTCAAAGCCACAGGGTGTTCTGAGGAACAATGCATTCTTCAGGGCTTGTGAAGAGCTCAGTTACTGTAATAGTGGAGATAAAAGTGGACAGACGGGCAGATATTGTATAGCCATCTATCCCAACAGCACAGGGCACTGTGTACATGTTAAAAAGCACTTTAATTTATTTGAGGGCAAAATAGGTTGAAACCATACCTATTGAAAATTCTAGCACACCTTCCTAACAGAAAGAACTATTGCAAAGAATCCAGTTTCATATTTGATTAGGTCAGCCTGACATGGTTTGTGGAAATCAGAGAAAAATATATACAGATCAGCTACAACAGAAGATACTTAGGAAGCTCTTAGAAGAAAGTTAGACTGACAAAAACAGCAGCAGGGTACTTAAAATCTCAAAAGTGGACTGCAAAGTACTACATTTGTCAATGACTGCAAACTTCAGTTAGGAATTTGAATGGCTTAAAATAACACTAAGAAAAAAATCGTTGGGTTTTGCTGATTTTAATGGATGAGAAAGTGTCAAGAGTGGGGGTTTTGCATGGGTTAGGCACATCTTTAGTCACAGAAATATGTCTTAAATTGAAGTTAAATTGAATTGTTAAAGTACTTAAATGTTCTACAGTCTTATGAAACAATCAAATTTAGGGATGTAAAAAAGCATAAGTAGTTTTATAATTTCCATGCAGAAAACAATTGGGAAAAGACAAAAAAGAGTACAGCTGAATAAGTCACATGTATGTCAGTGTGATAAACTGTGATAAACCATGTCTTGTTGGCTTTTATTGAACAATGCCTGTCTCCACCACACTCCTGCAAAAGGATGAGGGTGAGTGTAAATAACGACAATTTATGTTCCTCACAGCTTTCAGTGCAGCATTTTTAGGAGTCCGTAAACCTTATCATTCTGTCCTGCTGTGAGTGGAAGAGACAAACATTTTTAAGGGTAAATGCTTGCTTGCTAAATGCATAACAGGGCACAGAAACACAAAGTGACAATGAAAAACTAGCTTGTAAAAATATCATTCATTGCGCCTTAGCTTCTTGTATTTGACTTCTATAAATTATTGCTGGGCAATAATCTCTGAAATTATTGCAAATTGAACAAAGTGGGTGCCCTATGGAGCTTCAGAAAGCTCATCCTCTGGCTGACAGTGATGCACAGAGACACAGTCAGGCAGCAAAACCAGAATGAGAGGAGCATGTGCATTTTAAGGTCAGTGGCATTTAATGAGCCACAAATCTAGTTTGATTTCCACATTCTCCTTCTTACGTCTCATGTGATATAATATGATGGTTTCAAGCATTTTTCTTAGCCTTCAAATAATACTTCCGGAAGGAAAAAAGAACATCTCTGACAAACTGAAATTCACTGGAAATTTTGTTATCAGAGCACGCCGGCTTCGTCTCTGCGTGCAGCTGGCCATTTCCTTACCTGCTGAAATTGCAAGAGCCGCCCTTGTGTACACAGCCGAGGGTGTGCAGAGGCCAGGATTGGTTTGAGCAACACTTGATGAAGTATAGCCTGCTGCCATCCAGGTACTGCTCGAATTGCTTTGATTAATATCTATTTCACACAAAATGTCTTCTGGGAATGCTGCCTCAGTGGCATTATTTCTTCCCTATGGCAAGTTACCTGGATGTACAGCTTAACACTTCAAACAGATCATTGATTGTAAGTTATAGCTACAGCGTATGCCAGAGATATAGATGAACAAATGGAAAGTTTCACGGCTTATTCAATAGAAGGGGTTACATTTTTGCAGGGTCCCTCACATTTTACTCACCACATTGATGTCACACAGCTGATTAGGCAGAGACAATAATATGGTTTTGCTGGCAACTCAGTCACGTAAGCAACACTGAAACAACGATTTCAGTGAGGGCAAGTCATTTTACAGCGCCTGGACAAAGCGTCTTGTTACATTTGATTCCTTGAACAGAAATTCTTAAGGGCTCCTCTATTTCATGATCAACATTTCAAGTTTCCTAGGTTTTGGAGAATAATTTCATAAGATGGCTAATCTAGTTGACGGTCTCAGACTGAACAACCTGGGTGTTTTTAGAGATAACCCCCGGGCGATGTTGAAGCTGGCAGTACAAATATGCACTTTATGTAGGTAACTGGGCCAGTTTGCTTTGCAAAGACTCCTACGGGTGTGAAACATGGCACAGGTGAGTGAGAAGAAGGCACAGGTGAATCCGGCACTAGGGATAACTGACATTAAACGCATGCGATCGGTGCTATCCCTCTAGTTCTTCATAACAGGTATTTTTCAGAACCCAACGTGAGGCTACGGAGTCTCAGCCCATGGACCGTGCATGGGGTCAAGATTGTCTTTGTAGCTTGTGTTGTTCTCATTCGAAAGGAGGAAGGTGGGCACATTACTGTAAATATCAAGCAATATCAGCAGGGACCTAGTAAATACCATTAAAGCATTGCCAGCTGTAAGCCAGGGAAGCGGGGGACAGGTGGGATAACCAGCAAAATATTTTAGCCAGTGCTGATTTATTTCAGTGCTGATTCCTCTCTGCTTTTTTGCATAGTCACACATAAATACATTTCTGCTCCCTTTAGCTGCCTTCCCATTCTTAAGGCTCCCAGAGACAGTTTTAAGAAAGACAAGGCTTGTAGAGAGAGTTAATACGTGTACCTAAATAATTATCACAGTCAGTAAATACAGACAAGCGTTCACTCAAGGACTCTGTCAGGCCTGAAACAGAAGTGGTGACTTTCACGCCGAACATGGTTTGGAAATAGTTATTCTGACTTGAGGTGAATTATGTTAATTTTCTGAGCGCTCGGGCAGGCATTACAATGTTCTGTGAAGCGGCAGCCGGAGGTGAGACAGTTTGTTGTCTTTATGCATCTCCTTGGCACAGAAGCAGAGAAAACTCATGGTAAAAGCAACCAGGACCCACAAAGAGTTTTGCTACATGCCACCTGCACAGTGAGGTTACCAAAAGAAGCTCTGGGCTCTGGCAGCTTGTTCCTCCTTCTGCTCCCCCAACTTGCCCCACTTTTACAGTTTTGCCGGTCTATTTTATTAGGAAGTAAACTGGATCACCAAAACAGAGGTTTGGGGGTTCTTTTTTCAGCCAAGTGCAAAATAAAAGGAGAACCCAGTCCATAAAATGTAATGACACAATAAATGTCATGATTGTTCTAAATTAAGAATTATGAAGGGGAACAAGACATCAGGTAGAAAAATGTGCTGGCAGGGCTGAGTACAACCTAAGTCCATTTTTAAAATGTGCAAGGGATAGAGGAAATACTAATGCTAATGTTTGTCAGAAGAAGACAGTAATGAATAATGCCCCCAAAAAGCGGAAAACACTAAGTAATTAATCTTGCTCTGGTCCTGGGAAGAAGCAGCTGTATATCGTATCGTTCTAGGTAGTAAGGTACTTTCACTGACTGAGGGTGATAGCTATTAAAATAGCATAGCATTAAAATAGCATAGCATTAAAATAGCTAGGTGTGTATATTCTTTTGTCTCTGCTACTCCAAACGGCAGGTTATTTCAGATCCTCACTGATCTTATGATCAGAAATATTCTTTTAATTTGAAGACTATAGTTCTTTTCAGTGAATTTATACCTATGTGTTCTTGTGCCAATACTGCCATTTAGCTTGGTTTTTTTCCCCAAAATATATTTATAAAAACAATAACATGTTCTCTCAGCCTTTGTTTGTGTTAAAAAATGAATCCCTTCTAGTTTCTGATCTACAAAAGGCTCTCCATTCCCTAGATCAGCTTCATAATCCTTTCCAGACATGATGAAAACTCAGTTATCAACTCAGATAACAGCAGTGCCTTGTACACTGGCACGTATGTTTCAAATGATATTGAAAATGTCAACTTTTTCATGTGCTCTAGAATACCCTTTGCTTTCTATGCCATCAAAGCACATTAATGAATTAGTAAAATGTGACTGTTCAATATTCTGAAGTTCCTCCTCTTCCAATCAATGTGTTTGCAGTTTTCAGCAAATTTTTGTGAGCTTGACCTTTTCATGCCCACCTCTGTATTTTTCTGCAAGTAAATTTTCTTCGTGTCCTCAAGGTACTACTTCATATATTTATCCTCCTGTATTTTGACAAATCATTCAGGACATTGACAAAAAAGGTCCTAAAATAGCTCCTTCAAGAATTTCACCTTTAGTCCTCCTTAATCTTGCATTTCTGTTTGATGCCCAATCCATAAAGATCTCCACTTCAGTTAGTTCTTGATCATTTTCTAACCTGTGATCTGATCTCCATCTTTTCAGATGAGAACCTGTCTTTGTGGCACTGTATCATCTTGACTTTGGATTACATTACCGGGCTAGTGGATTTTGATGCAGAGGAGATTACAGTAGTCTTCTTCCTTCCAATATTTCCTTTGAACTGTTGACTGAAATAGTAAAAAACTCAAAGTGAGATCTAGCTGAATTTTTCCTATTTCAACACATTTTTTTTAAGTCACTCTGAAACTGTAGCTTGTCATCGTTCAGCCCATGAGGGTAAATCAGTCAGGATTCCACCAGAGCAGGACGGGATTGGGAAATACAAAGTAAAAAAGTATGATTTGATAAGAAGTGTATTGTTTATATATGATTGTGGGCATAAATCTACCCCCTCCCCAAAGTAAATGTGTCCGTATTTGTTTAATTAAACACAAGATGGCACAGCGTGATATTAGGGAACAAAATATAAACCAAACTATTTCCTGAAAAGGAAATAACACTAACTCTCCTCCTTACAATAGTCACAGACCTGTGTAGTATGCTTTAATTTACAAAATTAGATATGCAGTGACAGAGATTTATCAATCAATTACTCTTTGTAGTTAACCAGCCTCAACTGGATTGCAGAACTTTTAAAACACCTACCTGAATGAAGAGAACCAGCATGGGCTTGGATAAATTTTTTGAAATAATATATGAAATGAACTCTGCAGTTCGCACACTTTCAGACCACGATTAAATATATCCTTTTTTAAGCATTTGCCTCGGGCAGGGCAAGGCCAGATAAAGCCTCTGCCCCGCAGCAGGAGGTGTGGAGAAACCCACCGCCCTCCGCAGGAAGGCTTCGGGCGTGATGAGACACAGCGAGGGAGCAGCGCTGGGGTTATTTAAAAGAACATAGTGCGGAGCATCGTCGGCACTCGGCCAAGCACCTCACACCTCTGAGACAGTCTCATTTCAAGCTCTACACCTGAAACCAGCCTGCCTGTAGCGGGTCATCATTTTTGTGCCCAGGGTTTCCTACAGACCCCCCTTCTCTCTCTGCTGGAGCCAGTGGGTGGTGGTGCACACCCGTGGGGTGGGGAAAGGGCACAGTGTGGAGGTGCCGCTCAGCTCCGTTTGCCAAAGCCGAGGCTGAGGGGAGCCATTCGGGGCTGTTGCTGGTCAGGGAGGTGCCTGTGCTGCCCCAACACGGCTGCTGGGAGCCATGAGCGGAGTTCGTGCTGCAGGAGAGGGGTGGGCACATCAGGGTGACACTGGGGAGCCGGGGGCTGGAGGGAAGTTGACTTTGCACAGAGCAAAGCTTGGGAAAAACTCCTTTTCCTTGGTTTTGCTCCTGCTCCTTCAGCACCGATCCGGAGCTAGCTGGGGTCTGCCTCCAACCGTTTCTCTGCATCGCTTTGTTCCATATCTGCTGTGCAGAAATTATGATGTGGGTAGGCTCTATTCTCATAACAAATACCATGTCCCTTGTGCCCCTATAAAATTGTTCTCTCTTTAAGCCTAGAATCTTCAATTACAGATCCACATGGTCTTTAAAGTCCCTTTTATTAGGCAATAAAATAAAAAATTTATTAGGAAACTGCATACACAGATTTACTCAAGTGACCGAAGCGCACAGTACGTTTCACAAGGAAAATATGGAACACAGTGACCTGAAAAGCTTTGTGTTGGTAGCCAGTAGATCCTCATGGCAAAACATCAGACAGAGTGGGTGTTGTTTTTTTCCTCTGTATTGTTAATAGTTTATTGCCTGTTGCAGTTCCTCTCCCAGGCAATATCAGAAAGACAAAATGATGAGTCTCAGCAATTTTAAAGTGGCATCCAATTGCTATTTCTGTTAGAACGGTTTTTATTAATCCTCTTCTGTCATTTTTTTTCTTATTTCAAGTTGTATTCGAGTCATGCTTATGTGAACAGTGTTTATTCTAAGGTTAGAGAAAGTGCTGAGCAATGATTTGTGCATAACTGCCCGATCCTTCAAAGGCACTGCCCTCCCTTGCCCCCCCGTCCCCACCCCAAGGGAAGGCACGGGAAGGAAAGCAGCAATGTGCTGTTGAATGTACCCACCGGTTAAGCCACGAGACTTCAGGGACAGCACTGAAACCAGCTGTCACCCCCTTTCCCATATGATCAAGGCTGGCAGGAAGAAAGTTTGCTGGGTCTTGGCGCTAATTTTTTGGGGGATGGTAGAGCATATGGTAAGAGGGTTTCTTATCCTCTTCGTCTCTTGTACAGCTGTGCTGTCTACATCACACTTTAACCCTGAAGAATTAATCCGTTGCTTTGCAGAGGATGTTCAGGATGTAAAGTTGGCAAAGAGTAAATGTCAAATGAATTCATCCTACCTACTTACTGAAGCAAGGTCAGAGAATGATGAGAAGGCGATTAATTTATATGGTCTCAGAAAACTGAGCTGCCACTATAATTCATTGGTTTAATGTGTTATTTTTAATTATACAACTATAAGCACCTGTACTGCGAAAGTAAAGATGGTTGTAAACGCAAAGTCAAGGCACCCAAGGAGTCAACTACCCTGGTGTACTGCAAGCAGAGTGCAATGCCTGCATTTTGACAGAAGCCTATCTGTTTGCACAGGGAGATTAAAACCCATTCCTGGTCTTTTTTCCCTTTGCCTTTCCGACCACATGATCTATGAAAAGGACATAATTTTGAAAACTATCTTTTCATTTGAGCCCTGCTATCCTTTAAATGTATAGGACTTACATATTGCTATTACATTTTAATTATGTCTGGGTAAGTCCATAACTATACTGTGTTGAGAGTTCATTCCGTAGGTCTGGCTGACTGATTCCTGGGGGGAATTTGAGCTTCTCTCCATATACAAGATACGCCACTACCACACAGGCCTTTTGCAAGATCTTTCAAGCCTTCCTCTTCTGCCTCACTTACCAATTTGTGAGCCCAACACACTCCTTTTGGTGTCGTACCGTGATGAGCCCGCTGGACTCAGGAAAGTCCTGCCTTTTGGGATGGCACAACTCAGGCTGTGTCCACAGTGGTCTTGCTATGTGAGATGTTGCACACAGCTTCCATCCTCATGTTTCCTTTATTCTGGCAAAACATAGTTTCCAGAGATGTATGCAGCATCCTGATCTCTCACAAAGTAAGACTGGAGAATTCACTGTATATCTGGTTTTCACCTCAAAAGTGGATGAGCAGGTAATGGCTGCCTTATTTTTGGAAAGAACAGCAGCTTTTTTTTTTTCAGTAAAACTTTAATGTCAGTCTTGACTCATCAGCTCCTGGCTACTGACATGTACTTTTCTCTTTTCACTACATTTCATGTAGCAATCCGATTTGCCAGCCTAATGACCTTTAGGGCATCTAAACCTAATTTCTAAATGACTGCTCAGTAGATGCTGCTGCACAGGTAGTTAACTGTATCTGTAACACAAAATTCATGGGGAATTCTGTTCTGGGAGGCATACCTAACCTCTGAATTTTATGTTTAGCTTTGAAAGCTTTTAAGTATTTTAAAACTTTTTAAAAAATGAAACAATCCTGTGAAGATTTGGAAGGAGAAACTTAGTTGTTTGTTTGTTCGTTTTCTATTTCTATGTCAGTTTCAGTTAGAATAGATAAGTACCACAATTTCATTTTTATTAAAGAAAAACTCCATCAAAGAAGAAATTATTCATTCATCATTTACCTTGGCAATATTTTTCAGCATGTCTTGAAGATGCTTGAAAAATCTCTGAGATTACCCAACACCGAGTTTAAGCACAACCATTCTGTTTCTGTTCACTCTGCACAGCAAAGGTCTTTGAAATCATTTTGTCCTTAGCTGATGCATGCATTTATTTTGATGTCTCATAAACTAGAAAATCCGTGAGTCACTTCTCCACAGATAAAGTGACCTCAGATACACCATCATAATCTGAGATAACGCAGGTCTATCAGCTCTGACTGGGGAAAGAGCAACGTAAAGGAGTGACATCACAGCTACACTAAATTCAAGATGACTGTGCTTTAATGTAATTTGGACATGTAGACTGCCGTGCCTAAGAACTGAATAAGCTTTTTTGCTGACTTCCATCACTGTCAGTGCCCAGGCCTTTTTATTTCATAACAACTTGGAGCTATTCTCTTTCCTCATGTTCACGCCTTGGCACTTGCTGGCTTCTGAACTCAGCAGAATCCAGGAATCTGGGCACATCCCAAGAGAGATCAGCTTTAGAGTTTCAAGAGGGAGTCCTCTATATGAAAAATAATAAGATTGACCCCCTCCAAAAAAATTCATTGCACATACGTACCAAGTCATGCACACAGGGAAACAGCAGCAGCAGCCCATATTGATACATTCAAATGTTGAAAGCAGAAACCACAGAGGAAATAAATAATCGTGTTATTGTACCAGACATCAGGTCAGCAGCTGTCAGAACCACGACAGACTGGGAGGGGTTAGCTGGAAATGACTAGACAACAGAGCAGATAGCCCTGTTATGCCACTGTCTAAACAGTGACCATGCAAAAAATATATTTCAGTGTGAGAGATCAGATAAAATGTCTGAAAACTCAGCACACAGCTTATACCTCCAAGTTTTAAGAGACTTGGTTTTGAAAGGCAGAAATTTGGGAAAAGGCTGTAGGTAGTGTTAGTGAAACTGTCTGTAGATGAGATTACAGTCAGAGTGAAAGGTCACACAGCACGGTTCATGTTAAAGTCTGACTCATCTCAAAACACACATTTGATAGCTGCCATGCATAATATAAATTTATGTACTTTATTATTGTTACAATTTTCTAATTTAGTCAGGAGTCTGCAAGAGGCAAGGGAGGGGAAGCTTTTGTAAGTACACTTTTTATTTTTTAAACTTGTTAAACAAGCAAGGGAAATAAGATAAACCACCTTGTTCTAATCTCCCAAAGGAAAGCAGTACATTCACACTGCAAAACAAACAGAAAACCACTCCCAACTAATCACTCAAGAAACTCAAAGAACAAATTGAGTTTAAATTGTAAAAGTATTTTTCCAGCATTGCTTTAATTTGGGAGGCAAAAAATAAATAACACAAATGATAACGTGAGTATATGTGTGGAAATACCCCTTAAAATGTCAGACCAAACTAAAGATATATAGAAACTCAATGAATACCTTCATTCTCTTGTTGTACAGAGAAGCTGTATATTTTATCTATAATCCATGATTTGTTTTCAGTAAATTAGGTTTGCAAAGGTAAATTTGTCTTTCTTTCCTTTCCAACAGGTGTAGAAAAGCTATTCAAACTGACGAAGATCGTATAGCCAATGACCACGTGCTTGGGTGAATTCAGAGGAGGGTCATGAAACTGATGCAAGGATTGAAGAACATAATATTATTTAGCTTCTTGAAAAGAAGGTTGAGAAATGCTCTATAGGTTGAGATCCTACTCTATAAGTATTTTCCCATGGATTGTGTAGGATTTTTTAGCATAATTAGCAGAGGTGTAACAAAATGCTGTTGCCAGATGTCAGAGATAGGAAATTCAGCCTAGAAATACAGAGTAAGACCAGGATGGGGAATTTACCACCACCTAACCTTTAAAATGAGGTCAGATTTTTCTAGAAGAAGTTCTGTGTCCAATGTGCGTCTATACAAGTGTGCGTGCAGGCTACCTGAGGTTAAATAATGCTTATTAAACTCTGTTAAAAACATGTTTCTAAGCTTTGGTCATCAATATAACTGCTTATACCAGTTGTTAGGTTTGGGGGTTGTGAAAATTCCTTCCTCAGATCTGCGATCTCAGAGTACTTTTGTTTTCCTCTGGCTTCACCTGTGATGAGCAAGGCACAGCTTACCTGTTGTTTAGATGCCCCAGATCAGTAGCACGCTCCGCATTTGTACTGTCGGCCAGTAGCACAGAGTTCTTCATCCTAGCGACTGCAATTTTACTCTGTGTAAGTCTTTGCAAAAGAATATTTGTACAAAACTTGATGACTTACAATGATAGAAGTAGAAGATGCAGTACTCCCTCATGGATGTAAACTGTGTGTCTACATGGATATAAACATCTCTGTGTTGTACTGAACAAGTATCGGGCACATTTGAGTAAGAGGGTTAAGAGATGGCTTATGGCATATTTTTAAGGGGCAGCATGACATTTATAGTTAATGGAAGCCAGAACAAATATTTTTAAATTCAATGTACATTAAGAGAAAATATAAAAACAAATGAGGGTGTACTGACCCCGCCACATGTTGCTATTTTCGTTGAATACATTTCCTTGAAAAAGAACAGGAAGATTTACGAAACCAGCAATACTCATACACCAGACACATCTTAAAATAAGGAAGTATAGCTAATTAATAACGACTGATCAGCCTCCAAGTACAGTATTTGTCATTGTGCCCTAGCTCCAGTAAACCATGTTTAGGCATCACCTACTCCAAACACATTATTACTCCCCCAAAACATGTTTGCTATCCTGTCTAATCATTAGCCAAGAGTTCTCGCTCTCCCATCAAATATTTTATAAAATATAATAGAATGATCTAGCAATAATAGGGCAGCTGAGAAAGTTTTAAAATCTTTTATTACTCAGAAGGATGTGATTAATTTAAAACACGTACTTGTAAAACAGGCAAAGCATTTGTGTATGGCCAAAAAAATCATTGCACTTGTAAAGTTTTGTATTAACATAGAAAAAAATCTTTATCTAGAGTCATCTAAACATTGAATCGGCTGAGCCCATCTGGCAGGAATAGCACATTATGTAGCAAATGCTGAAGATCGGAGAGGCAGCTTAACATTAGCATGAACAGGGGATCGTGGTGTGACTGAATCCACTGGCAGAACTGAGGCTGAAAGAACCCCCTGAGGGTGAACCTATATTTGACATAATCCCTACTGGAGAAAAAAAAGCCCATAACAGGAAAGTTTATGCCTCTGTCATGATCCTATTCAAGCACAGCAAAACCTAAGGGTGGCACCTAGCTAATGGATTAAGTCTGTGCTCAGTCTCTTCTCTTGAGAGAATAGTTATCTGACCATCCATAATGTGTCTACTATAGAAACACCCAATGGGCAAATTTTTGGGTAAATTGAATCACCTCCAAGTTACACAGACTCTTTGATTCTATCTCCATCATCTGTTGAGGGAGCTTAGCCACGTAGTTTATACATAGCCACCTACTTGCATACACCCACGCCTTGGTATTTTGATACCAAATGAACCTCATCCAAGCAGCTCAGTTAAAGTAGAACCAGAGTCTTCTCATAACATCTGAAAGGTGCCAGCAGAGTTTTGGGTAAAATGGATGGTACAGAACTATTGGCAAAGCCATCTAAAGTCGATAGGTTTCAGAAGGATGTACAGGGTTTGGGTCAGGCAGGACAGGGAAGAATTAACAAGCTGATGTGTGTGTTAAACTGTCAGCCTCCAAAAATTCAAAGAAAAAAAGCAGTTATCACTATCCAGCAGCTGTTTGCAATGGATTCAACCTGAGATATGACTATTCATCAGGTGGAAGAGAAACTAAATTCTACCATAAATCAGTGGTTTGGGCTGGGCTGTATGTAGAGCTGACAGTATCAGGCTGGTTTGTGAGCTGCTCAGCTGCTTTTCTAACAGGACTGACAAATAAACCTCCTGCTTGTCTTGATACTGTGGCAGTGACACTGTGGGGGACATTTGCATTAACAAACCACTTTGCTTCCCACAGTCTCATCCTATGATAGGTCCATAATTTTTGTTTCCTTCTGCATGACTTTCACCACCTTGGTTCCAGGGTGAGGATTACGTCACCATTTGGGTTACCCACACCACAGTAATTTAGAAATCCTCTCAGTAGCACAGGGACAGCAGCTGCTCCCTCTAGTTTTTCTCCCTCTGCTATGCTAGCCCGGATTCTCCAGTACAGTGTCCAGTACAGCTTAACTGGACAACATAGCCCTGCATTTATAGAAATTTGCCTATTGACCATTGGTTCCATGCTGTGTTCACGTCTTGATACAGAATGATAAATTACCAGCTTTACATATATGTTAGGTCGCTTGCCAATCTGCCCCTCTGCCGTTTAGCTCCCACACTGAGAAAAGCTGTTAGTGATAATTCACGATATGTTTTCTTGGTGATTGTTCAGTATTAACTACAAACATGCGGCACTTTGCCCAGCATTTAAAATATTTTACTGCTGAGCCACGGTCCATCAAGGGATCTTTGCCCTGCTCTACAGACATAACAGATAGAAAGATGCATAACTAATGGCCCACACATGGGACCAGCAGGACAACCTTTTTGGCTCATGAGTAGCGGACAAGATGGCCCTACACACCAGGCAGGCGTCTCACCAGCCGGTGTGGTGAACCTCACTGGGCAGAGGTTGCACGCAGTCCCGATGGCTGCCTGGCTGTCTACCAGCAACACCAATTTCCCACCCCTGGGATGAGCTGAGCTGTCTACACCACTTCTTTCCATGTGATAGCTCTTAGTCCCTGAAGGTGGTTTGCTGCCCTGCTTGTCCTGCACGAGCGGCACGGCTCTTGCAGGCTGCCCAGCTCCAGAATACCTGAGTGCTTCCTGCATTTCCCTGTCAGATGTCCTCTGGCTAAGCTTGAAGCAACAAGGCTTTTTATCAGGTGTTTCACCCACTTTGAGCTGAACTATGAAAAAAGGTTTTCATAATTTTCTAGCCTTTTGGGTTACAAATTAGCAAGACAGCTAATAACTATTATTTAAAAAGCCTTCAAACTAGACCAGGATAATGTAACACAAAGTATTTTTGTGATCTGAAAGAAAAAAAAGGAAATAAAAGCCTTAAAATCTTCCAGTTTTATGATTATGAAACAAGCTGCTGTAGAGAGATATCGGTTATTGTGAAGGTATACAAGTCACTTTGAAGAACAGTACATTATCTTACATATTTTTCAGACTGGTGATCAAAACTCTTCAGTGTAGGCTCAACCCACACTCCATTCAAGTCAATGGATGTTTCCTCTAGAAAGTTTGAAAGTAGAATATGACTTAATGATAACAGTATCTCTTGTTCAGCAACACTCTAAAACACACGCTTATTTCCCATGTAAGTCAACAGGACTTAAATTCGTCCTTATATACTTGGCTGAATCAGAGCTTACACACCTGATTCTACAATTTTCCTTCTTGCAGAGTAGTACTTATAAGGTCAGACCAACTGAAATTATGTCAGTTCACCCTTAGCTGAGTACAGTTCAAGAACAGATGTATGGGCTTCGTAAGATCTGCATCCTTGCTTGTGAGCTGCACATCTCCTGGGAAGCTGGCAAGGGTGATAGCTAATCTGGGCCAACTCTTGGGCTTCTCAGAGCACTTACAGCATTTCATGACAACTGTTTTTTTCCAGGTGGTCGTTTGCACAGTCCAGGTGTCACAAGTGAGTTCAGCACTACCACCTCCGCCAGTGTAGAAGGGCAATTAGCAAAAAGACCCATTTTGCTTTCCACTGGAACATAATATGTTTGTCCACACAAAAGGTGCTTTAAGAACTGCAGTAATGTAGATGGTAGAGTGAACTGACAGCAAATATTCAAGGCAAACTGCTGCAGCAGGCACAACCAAAATGAAGGTTACTGAGAAAAGGTTGTTTGCCTGGAACTACTCTTGCTTCTTTTCTTCTGAGATAGCATTGGCCACTGTCAGAGACAGGATACGGGGCTGGATGTATCTTTGACCCAGTACCATTGTTCTTGTGTCCTCATGGCATCCTTCCACTGCAGACAGAAATGGGCAGGTACACACTAAGAGGACCCAAATAAATGAAAGCCCCTAGACCATCTGTTGCTGGAATGGTTTCTGCTGTTTCTACAGGACTGAAGCCAACATTTGCAGCTGCTTTATAACTTTCAGTAAACTTGCTATTGCTATTCCATCACCCATGTCAGGTTCTCTTCAGTTTCACATCTTAAAAGCTGAATTTGGAAAAGTCCAGAAACAACAATTAAGCACTTCTCCAAACCTACATGAACAGACCACACGTCAAGTTGAAGTCCAACTCATTCACTTCCTGACATTTGTTTTTTAATTTTTATTGGCACTTGTTAATAAAACACATAAAGATAACAGAAGAGATGATTAGTTCAAACCTCCTCTGTGCTAGGACTGTTCCCAGGCTTTCACTGCCAAGTGTCACATTCTCAGGAAGTCACACATATTCCCTCTTTCCTTTCCTTTTCCTCCACCGCGTGAAGCTAGGAGTGTGCTAATCCTGCAAGCCGCAGGGTAGAGCAGAGGTGTGTGATACAGCTTCGAGCAAACCAGCTCATGTGCTGGAAACTGTCTTGCTACAGAAGCAGTGAGTTGTGCAGTTTGACTTAACTTTCTAGTTTTCAGTGCAAAGCCTGCCAGAATAGTCCTCAGCAGCCAATAGAAAACAACTGCTTCCTAAAAGTGTCAAACTATGTACAAGTATTTGAGACAAACATTGCACACACTTTGAAGACTCTGGCTTGCAGAATTTGATCATCAGAGTTGTGGGTACATCTTGTCAGAAAACTTCTACAGTCACACAGGAACTTAAGATCTTCCATTGGACTTAAAAGGTGTATTTGGCTCAGTTGCTGCTTGAGTTTAGATTAATAGAAAGAACTAAGAAAGAATATTGATTATCAAAATGCAAAGTATTCTAACTACAGGAATTTAGTTGTATTAAATTATTAATTCTACAAAAGAAGAGATTCACAAGATCAATCTAAAAATAATTTGGTTCAAGACATGACAGTTATTAATCTGTGTCAGTATTCTGTCCAGAAAATGCAGTGTATGTATACATGTTGATTATTTTGCTATGCAGTAATTTTCATAAAGCAGAGTTTGCTGTATAGGATTTAACTTCAATTTAAATTAGTTTTACACAGGCATGTGCCACAGCAGTACACTTACAATATTGCAAAAAGCACAAAAAGAATAAAATTGACATTGGTGACTTAGTTAGACACCTTCATTTTTAGCAGCTTCAATAAATGATGAGATTGTCAGAATTATTAACATCTTTCAGTTTTTAATGACTTAAATCTGTGGACTTTGGGCACAGGCATGTAAAACGGCAGCCTTTGATCTTCTCAGCTCTACTGGAACTACACTGTGGTTTCTTAGGAATGGCCTTTGAGAGAGAGTGTTATTTTTTTTCATTCTACCTATCATTCTAAATGGAAGAGGAAATCAATGGCTGAGAAGAATATCCTTGCTTCACTTATGAAGCAAAGATTCACACTTGAGGTAACCTTGGGCATTAAAATCTCTTACATGGCAGCAAGTATAAACAATAGACTACTGTAAGCCTTGGTTCTGGAGAGTTGCAAGCCAGGATGTCTCTTATAATTTTGCTGCAAATATAAAAAAATGTAACATAAGAACTCCCAGGTAAGAACTGTATTTTTGAGATATGCATAAAAGTTAAACTAGGGTCAGCTCTTATGCAAATACATCAAAGATGATGATGCAAAAGTCTAAGTCAAGGGAAAGTTGTTTGGTAGTATGATAATTAATCCATCTTTTCTGTGTGACTGCTTTTTTCTCACTTAAACAATTTCATCCTGGCATTGTCTTCACTGTTCCTATGGCTGTCTCTCTTCTTATTTCTTGATTGTGACTTGGTGTTATGTAGTTGGATTATTCTGTCAACTGTCTACTTCCCTCACTTCCTACTCCCTTGCTACCTAGTCACTGTCCTTTTTACTCCACAGCTGTCTTTTCACACTGTTATTTTCTACTGTTCTTTTTTTTTTTTTTCCAGAGAATTAACCTATTTCTTTTAGATCATTTGTTACTTTGCTTTTTTCTCACTATTGTGTTCTCTATCTTATTCCTGTCTTGGCTTATAATTTTTTTTTTAATTCAGCACATATATTTACCCATTGACTATGCTTCTTCAAGCAATTTCACTGGCACTTTTCCTGAAATAAATGGCAGAAGCAAGGCATTTTCCCAAGAAGTGTGAGTAGAAGCACACTGCTTCACTATGTGATCATCTGCTTTCAGGGCAAAGCAAATGACCGAACCATGCAGACACGCAAAAATATTTCATTGTACATTCAAAGCAACCACAAAGCAAACAAAACAAAACAAACAAAAAAAGAGAATGTAGCTGAATGATTAAAAAATGTTATCTCCTAGTCAAGAAAGAAGACAAATACCTAATTTAGATGAGAAACAACTATATTTGGACTCAGTACTTTCCTGTAAGAGGAAACAAGAGGATAGTGTAACTGCCCGGGACCTCAGTGAGATAGCTTAGAGTCCATGACTCACAGATCCTCTCTCCCCCGCAAACTCTCAAGCTCCTTTCATCCAGGAATTCTTCTCCCTCCCTTTCCTGTTGCTTCCTATCTTCCTAGACTTGGTCCAGCTGCTCTGTCTGCCACCACAGACCTATGGCCCTTTTGCACATTCGATGTTCAGAGCAGCAGTAGCACCTTGAAGAGACCTATTGGTGCTACGAGAGGGGTGGCTGAGTTATGCTCGCGTTCTTCAAAGTAAGCGTGCTGGTTACAAAAGTGCTGGTCAGATTAATCATTAAAGGAAAATTAGCACAAAAGGCATCAATTGATGTATCTTCATGGGGCTCTGTGAAGCTGCCAACTGTTATGGAAATGCTATGTATTTTATTATTACTGTGCTAGGCAAAACTTCACCAAAAGTTGCATCCACTGGAATGCAGGGGTCACAGACGTGTTCAGAGACACTTCGTTTATGCTCGCCAAAATAAAATGGCATGGTGAGATATACACCATTAAAAATGCCATGAATACCTTGAATACAGTCTTGGGAAAACAGAAATACTGCTGCACAGCATTGCGGCAGTCCTGAACCTTTCTTAAACAGGGCCATGACTGGGCAACTTTGGCTAAGGCTCAGCCAAGGACAAGACCTATGGTTACGGTTACGGTTAGTGAGAGAAAAAGCCTCAGGCTCCAGTGAGGGTGAGGCTGCCAAAGGGATGGGGATCCAAAAATAAATAATTTCTGGGAACTTTTTCAAAAGCAGTATCGTATGGGTTATGGAGTAGTGCACAGTTGAGACCAGAGACCTCTTGGTCTCAACTGTGCATTTAGGCGAAGACACCCAGCACTATAGTGTTGATCAAGATGTCAGTAATGATTTCTGTCTTTAGCCCACCCCTTCCCTGGAAACCCTGCTGCAGCCCTGCACCAACTGGAGCTCTGGCCTTTGTCTCTGTACTAACCATATCCCTAACCTAAACCCTAAGCCTAATCTAAACCCTAAGCCAAAACATAATCCTATGGTATGTCAGTGACTGAGTCGTACCCCAAGAACTTCTTTTTGAAGTCCACCCCCTCCTTTGGCAGCCCCTTTGTGGTCCCACTCTATCTATAGCCCTAGGCCCCTCCCACACTTGAGCCCCAGGCTTTGGATTTCTCCTAACTCCAACCTAAATGTAACCCTAAGCCAGGCTTCGGTCTGGCTGAGCTTTAGCTCAAGACCCCCTGACTTTATTGCTTCATTGCTTTAACAAAGTTCTAAGAGGACCTTTTGTTTTTTTCACTGCTCATCCCTTCCTTGAGCAACTCCTTTGAGGCTTCACTCCAGCTAGAGCCCTAGGCTTTGTCTCTCACTTAATCCTAAACCTAACTCTGGACTTAAGACCTTGGCCTCAGCAGAACCTAATCTCTAGATTCCCACCCATGGCATCGTTGAAGAAGTTCTCATGAACGATTTGACTTTGCAATCTATCCCCTTCTTGATCAATCTCTTCGAAACAACACTCCAATTGAAGCCATACGTGTTGTCTCTCTCATAATACTAATCCTAAACCAAGGCCACAAGATCTTGGCCTTGGCTCAGGCATATCCCAAGATCCTCAGTCCTGGCCCACTTGGATAGGTTAGCAGTGTAGACTTCTCATTGTGTCCCACCCCTTCCACTTTAACTGCAGCTCCACTTTAACTGGCGCCCGAGGCTTTATCTCTATCATAAGCCTAACCCTTAGCCTAACTGTATGTCTTGACCTGGGCTGAACCCTACCCCAACATCATTGAGCCATTGCCCTGTTGTACAGATTCTCTGGGGGGATTGTTTTTGTGGCCCAGCTCTTTCTTTAGCATTGACTTTGCACTGACACTCCAACTGGAGCCCTAGGTGTGTTCTCTCTCTTAAACCTGACAGTAAATATCACCCTAGGTCCTGGACTTTGCTGATCCTCAGTCACGTCCCTCTTGACTCCTCCTTCCTTTTCAGCCCCTTTGAAGCTTCTGTTGCTGTAACCTTACATGTAAACCTAATTCTTGACAAGAGCTGAGCCTTAGCACCAATCCTTCAGTCACAGCCCTCATAAATTAGTTCTCAACAGAGAATCCTTTTCACAGCCCACCTTTTTCTTGTGCAGCTTTTGTGCATTTATGTTAGGATTAGACTCAGGTTTGGACTAGTGTTAGAGTCACAGTTAGGAGACTGACAAATCCTAGGGCTCCAGTTGGAGTGGGTCTGCAAAGGGGATGACCAAGGGTTGGACTGCAAGAAGAAACTGAGAACTTGTTCAAGATGGTCATAGCTGGGAACCTGGAGAAGGCTCAGCCAAGGCCAAGGCAAAGGCAAAGGCCTGGTGCTAGGCTTGGTGTGAGGAGGGAGACAAAGCATTGCACTTGTGATGTGCAAAGGTGAAAAAAATGCAGACAGGAACTGCAGTTTTGATGTGGGTTGAGAAGTCATGATCCACCAGGTGCCAGTCAACAGCTAGTCTAGCCAGATCTGCACCGTATAGAAACAAAACCCATCACATTCTGCACTTCAGCCAGTCAGAGAAGTACACAGTGCCCCTGCTCACACTTCAGGAAGAAATGGGCAGCCATGAAGGGCTGCAGACACCCTGCTGAGGACACTCCAGGCCAAGGAGCCAAGGATACTGCTGAGGGACTGTGGCTGTCAGTGACCCATGCTGGGGCAGGGACACTCCCTGAGGGACTGTGCCCGTGGATGACCCACGATGGGGCAGGGATACCCCTGAAGGACCGTGCTTGTGGGCTACACCCGGCAGAGCAGTGGTACCCCTGAATCTGACTTTATTTAAAAAATTACAACTTCTTACCAAGAAATTTATTCAGCTGGTTTGTCTCTAAAAAGCATAGTTCCTTGACAACAGCAATAAGATTACCCATTTCTCGAGGTCGGCATTACCAGAACTTTATTTCTCAAGAGCAAATTGTTTCAGATCCCCTATCCGGTGACACTTGCGCTGGAGGTGTCACCATGGCAACCTGAGGAGGTCAGGGTGACCGTTGCTAGGCAGCGGGACACCACAGGCGAGGCTCCCCTCTGGTCTCCAGGCAGCCGCAAATCCCCTTGGACCAGTCACCCAGGATGCTGAGGCAGCTGTGGCCATGGTGCCTGTGCGTGGAGGTGTCGGGAAACCAGAAGCAATCATGGATGGTACACTTTTAGATAATTACGGCATAGCTCTGGTGGGTTTATGAGCTCTGGAGCTGACAGCACTGCAACATCAACCACTCGAGACATGCAATAACCTTCTAAAGATGGGCTATATGAAAAGCCCTGTTGCCGTTTTAAAATTGAATTTTCCCAGTTGTATTTACAGAGCATTATTAATACAGACAGGAGTGAAATGGATTGTATTAATATCCTTCAGAAAATGGTGCAAGTAGATGGCAAATGAGTAAATATTTGTGTGTAATTACAGCTTAGGGTGCCTGTAATATAAGCAGCTGCCTATAAAAGCAGGCAGCTGGCGGGCAGTGGAACTGGCCATTGCCAGATGTTTTTTCCCCCTGTGAAAGGCTCCATGATGTCATTGTTTCCTCCCAGCCTCCATGGTGTCACTGTTTCCTTCCAGCCTCCACAGCACTTTACAGGTGACACCTGTGACAGTAAGATAATGCCAGAATCTTCCAGCCAGGGAATGTCTCCCTTTCCCACCAACTCCACCTCTAAGAGGCAATGCATGGCGTCTGCAGTTGCTGCCCTGAGGAAGTCACACATCTTGGGGTGGGTGGTCCAGGACAAAACCCATCTCGCCACATAGACAGCCCCTACATGCAGAAATAAGTGGAACAAGGGGAAGACTTCTTTTTCATCCACAAACTCACTCCTGACCTACCAGTGGGCTCATGCTGTCTGCCTGCTGTCTGAGTGCCTGATCAGCCCTCAGTGTTTCTCCTGGTGGGGCGAGCATAGAAAGGAGCGTGGAAAAAGAAGATAGTTTTCCATTGCCTGTCTGCAGTGGCTGGTGCCAGGCTGATCTCTCTGTCACAGCCGAGTAGTATACACAGGGACCTGTACCTTATAGAGTTGCAAAACCAGGTGAGGACCTTTCTCTTTAAAGGTCCCAACCCAAACTATTCTATGATTCTGTGATTTCTACCTTTCTTCCCTTGTCTTCACACTCTTCCTCCAAGCTGTGCTGCGTATTCTCCCTCTCCCAAAGAACTGAGTATGACTGTAAGGCTTAAAGTGTTAAGTTACCTTTGGATAGTGACAAACCAATAAAAAAATACAGAACACAGAGTTTTTAGCAAGTACTTGGTAAGGAAGAAGGTAAAAAATAACATAGTGTTAAAACCATTACTGGGTATTTTATAAGCAAACAAATATAAGCACTTTTAGGACAGGTAATTTAAGGACCTTACAGAGTGTTTTTCAAAACAATTCCTTATTTAAAACAACATAAATTTAAAAAAAAATCATTTTCAACATAAACTGTACTACTGACCTGATTCAAATCTCATTGGGACTTAAACTACAAAGTAGTAAATTACAGAGTACATTTTTTCTGGTTTGTTCTTCTTCCCAACTGTACATTTTCAACATTCCACTCAAAGACAAATATTTTAGTCTTATTTAGTGTGTGGAATTAGGAGATGGCTACAGATCAAATTAGGATGTGCTTTTTAAAGAATATTGAAATTATAGCTATTTCATGGAAACCAAGCTCACAAGATAATTCAGTTAAATGCAATTTACAGCTACAAGAAATTAAATATATCCAACTGTAGTTGGATACAATCATTATTTCAAACAGTAGACCTTCAGGTATATAAACTTAGTTTTATACTGGAAGACAAACAACTTAAAGTATCAAATTATCTAAAGAGAAAGCACGTAAAAGGTCTTCTCAAAGGCATTATGAAGATTTACATTGTCTTCAGTGGGAGGCAATGCAAGCCATAAAGGGGAGGTTTTTAATGGTGAGATTCTACTGGACAATTGCATATTCCAAGACCAGCATGGGAGAAGATTAGCAAAAAGCAAATGGAATAGTATATAAAACGATAACCAAATACTGTTACGATGATATACATTTCTAGACTTAGGTAAAATCTCTTCTAGAATCCAAGGTAAAAATGAAAAATAGCAAGAGGAATATGTCCAGATCTATAGGTCAAGATTCTTGCAATATGGAGAATAAGAAATTAATCATGACCATGGTCTGATTCAATGGTTTTAGGCACTATCCATCACCAGCCCTCTCTTAAAAAATGAAATATTTCCCAGCGCTTGCAAGAAAGGAGAAACAAATGACGCGTGTGGAGTCTGCTGGGTAGGCTAGTTACCAGAGGATTAAACAGAAGGTCGGCAAAGCTTTGGCTCTGACGTCCTATGTGACTTGGGCAAATCACCTCACCGCTCCACACCTTTGCCTCCCTTCCCCTACTTCATCTGCAAGGATCAACTATTAGTTTGGGGTGGGATTCATCTCACTTAGGTTCAAACGACAGCAGTTGAAAAAGTGACACCTCAGCAGTCACCCCAGGCTCCCTCCATAATAAATGAAGAGAAGCTGACACCTTTGGGGGGTGATTCAGTTGTCCTGTTTCAGATTAGGACTTGTGCCCTAAAAGTGCTTATTTTTCCCCTTCAACCATAGCAAGATCGCAGTTTCAGCAGCTCAGAAAAAATCGCCTGCGATTCACATTTGAACAGGTTAACTCTATCTTTACATATGTTTACAGTGTAACTCCATCCTCACTTCAGGTTTCTAAGGCGTTGCAGTTGGACAGTTAATACGTAAAATTAAAATGAGAAGGTTTCCAGGCTTTTATGAGATTCTTCACTCTGACTTGTAAACTGAGCTCTTTCAGGCAGGATCTGTCTTTGTTCTCTGCCTTGTACAGCCTTTAGCAAATACTAGTGACTTCTACCAAATTCCCTTCAAAAAACACTTTCAAACGTTTGATCAATCATCCTAATCTTACTTTTTCTGGACTTGGAAAATGTCACCAAATAAAAAAGAGGCTGTAGGTCTAAAATAAATCTCTAAAACCATCTGGCAGCAACAATCATACTGACTGAATCTTAGAGGAGAGTCTTTTGACAGACAGGAGAGTAAGAAAAAATAAATGGGCTTCTGAATTGTTTACCTCTTTGCACTCGTCAGACTGTGAGGCAGAGTCATCTCATTTCGCAAACCAGCTGCAGGTGACAAAACAGGGGTTAAAATACTTTAAATCTCTTTAAGGATGAAAATTTTGTTAAAAGGGAATAACCCTGGTAATACTCAGATATGAATAAAGGCCTGAGATGGGGATGGAGGAAAAGGAAAAGGGGACCTGTGCTTGTAATCTAATTCCAGAATACATGCAATTAAATGTCTGAGGAAAGAAATTGTAAGACTGATGGTCTGAACAACTTTCAGCCACCGAAGCTGCAGTTCTACATCAGAACAGACAGACAGGCAGACATCAATTTCTCTTATTTTTGGCCTACGGCTTTGTCTGTAGATTGGATTATTTACTTTCACTAATTGTGCGAACAAAAAATGGTCAGTCTGGTATTAGGGCTGCACATTGTAAGATTACTGGTGATGGTATTCAGCTGGATTTATAGTTAAGATATGCCTCGGGAAAGTGAGTGTTACTGATACATAGATTTAAACACCAATATCAAAGTATTGTTATTTTGTAATATTATTCGGCAATTCAGAGTGTATTTCATATAGAAAATATACATAGTCAGTTTCTTATCAATTTCCTCTTGACTAATCAAAAGAGTAAAAAAAAAGACCTTGTTTTTGGTTTCCAGTCCCGACTCAAGATTGGCTGATAGGCTTAGAATCTCAGTAACTGGAATTCGAAATGAAAATGTCTTTGAGGATAAACTTTAATCTTGTGCAGATTGATAAAGAATAACCAAGCAGCAGATTTTCCCTTTATCTTGACCCAGTCCAGAGCAGAACAGAGATGCCGTCGTAAAATATTTTAAATTGAGCACTCCGCGTTGTTCTAGGGGTGGCAGGGAAGAGGCAGCACAGCACGGAGAGCAGCCTCAGGCTGCTGCGAGGAAGGCATGTCCTCAGAAGCACCAATTCCTGTCTTTTCTACTAAGCATATCCTCTACCATTTGTGCCCACAGCTGCTGAACATCTCCTGTAACCCTGAAGCATGATGTATACATTATTTAAACTTTCAATGAAAACAAAAATATTTTTGCAAGTTTCAAGCTTTCTCATATACAGGCTCCCTCTATGTTCCTATTCTTTTACCCAGAAATATGATTGTCCTTATATTTGAACTACTTCTCCACCTCTAGGAAGGAATCACCTGAGGCAAAAAACTCCATCCATGTGTTTGCATCTGCACCAAGAAATCACAGAATATTCTATTTTCTGCACAAATAATCGGCAGTTAAAAATCACAGAAGAAAAAAGTGTTAGTGACTTGTTAAAAGCAACCATTTATACATCTCAGTGTTTTTGCTACAGGCTGTCATGCAGAACAAAAATAATCATTAGTGCATATGTGTTTCATATCTAGAAGATCAGCTGCACTATCAATGTATGTTTTTGATGAATGTTTAGATTCTGGATTATGATTCTCAGTGGATGATGTAGTAAATGTTGCCACTGCAGACTCCTGGAACATATCAGTGATGTTTTATTTTATTCTGTTGAATGTTTCAGAAGAGATTCAGATCTAATTCATAGTTTTTTGTCACAAAGAGAGAATGGCAAAACCCCAGATTTCTGACTAGGATAAGGACAGCTGGGCAGAAAGTAATTTAATTTGGCTAAGGCCTCAGCAGCCTACAGTACACACATAAAATGCTGGAAGCCATATAAGCAGCAATCAATACTTTATACAGCTAGACTACCCAATTAAGGATTCAGTGAAGGATCACTATCATCCTGCTGCATAAAGCTGTAACCATACTGCCGTCCTGATGAGGCCTGCGGTCCTGACAAACAGCCTTGCTAGACTCTGGCGTCAGCAGTTAAAACCAAAACAGGATGGCAACATCTGTAATTTTGGAATTCACTACATGTTATAATTGAACTGGTTGTGTACTGGAAAACTGACTGACAGTCAGTACCGGAAAGTCCACAGCTTCGAAGCGTGAAACAGCTTTGGGTTCTCACTTGTCTTGTCAACAAACAGATGATAGAGTGGTACAACGAACAAGCTGGTACGGAGAATAAAATCACCTGTATTACCTTAATATACCCTGCTTTAAAAATGTAGGCTTATATGGCAGGACAAGAAAAACTGCATTATCTCATTGATTCTGACTGCTACCAAGGTAGGTGAGTACACGTTTACAGTTATGCAGCGTTCCCCAAGAAAAATAGTATTGGTGCATATTACCTTGGTACCTTCTCAATTCAGTGTGGATATGTCAAAATAATGCAACATTGGCTGTATTTTATCATTTTATTACAGTAATGCCTAGACATCTAAGATAAAATAAGACTTTCCTTGTCGGATACTGTACAAACCCGGAACAGACTTTGCCCAAAAAGCTACTCATTATTCGTATATTATTACAATTATTTAAGGTACTGCATGTAATCACTTCTTACAGAAGCTGCCAGTTGCTCTTACAAGTGTTAATACTGGCAGGTTTTGAAAACTTATTCTAAAAAGGAGGTGATGATTTAATCACTCTAATAAAATCTAATGATTAATTTAGAGGAAAATAGTCATATACTAATTCGATCTGCCCAATCATTATTAAGTAGATGGTCTTTTGGACAAAATGGTTCTTTTAGCATCATCACAGCAAGAAGATGAAATTAACAGAGCACAGCTTAATTGTTATAAAATTTTAATGTTTAGAGAAAACATATTAATATGAAAAAGAAAAAAATATTGAAAACAGATATGACTGTAATGTCACTCCATTTTCTTATTATTATGGCTATTTATTTAATCTTGTATATTCTGTCCTGAGTGCCACTTTATCCCAAGTGCATTCAAGTGCCTGTTTTGTTGGTTTATTCTAACATGGAGAAATAGCCAGGATTTTCCTCTGTATTAGTGTATTTTGTGTCAGGAAGATTTACCTCTGGCAAAGTCAACCATAGTGGACACTTCAGTATGCAAGTTTTTTGGATAGCCTTTCCAAGGCACCTCTCTTTTCTTCTAACAATGAACACAGTTAATTTTCTCCTGGACATGGAATTCTTCTTCAGGGCCAGACACCGAACAGTTTGGTGTTCAGGCAACAGAAAACCCCTCTAAATGCAGGCATAAGTAATAAAATTCACCCTGGTTTAGGTCCTGTGTCTTTTCATGGTTTCATAGGGCAAAAATCTGTTCATAACTATTACTAGTAATATTATTATGACTGCTAATCATAATCTATTAGCAATAACGTTACAGGTCCATAACATTCCTGTCACTGAAAACTATAGTGGTTCATCAGTGACATATGCACTGCTTCCCTAAAGCCATGGGAGTAAGTTTTGTTTGACAGGACTAAGGGAATTTTTTGGATGAGGCATAAATGAAAAGCAAAAATGCATACGTCTATGCTATTTTTTTTCATTACCACATAACTTATTTTCTGATTCTTTGCCATTGCCTCTTG
The DNA here is from genome assembly GCA_008921705.1 of Burhinus oedicnemus. Classification (NCBI taxonomy): domain Eukaryota; kingdom Metazoa; phylum Chordata; class Aves; order Charadriiformes; family Burhinidae; genus Burhinus; species Burhinus oedicnemus. Next base: position 1,227,798 of record VFFE01008969.1, read on the forward strand.
GCAATACCTACTTTTTCCCATAATACCGAGTTCACAGATGCAGTACTTAAATTATCACACTAAATCCTCCTTTCTAAGAAAAGGAAGGGAGAATACAGACATTATCTAAAAATACTAATCAAAAGAGATTAAAAAGCATACTTCAGTGTGCTGTAAATCCCAGAGGTCGAGGACATTTTCAGTGATACAGTGCTGTAACAGCTCTGCTGCAGTACGAATGCCAAAGGAAAGCCCTGGGCCAGGATGTGACTTTTACAACCACATATTAAACCCACCCTCCAGCCAGTGAATCTCAAGTATAAATGAGCCTGTGGAAACTGATGTTGAATCATCCAATATTTTCCAAGTTCTTTATTTAGCCTCTGCAGAGTAGGCTAGAGTTCAGGCAATGCAAGATTGCAAGTTTAATGCAGAACTAGAACGTAGCTTCTGCGAAAGCCACAGGAAATGACCCCAAATCATAGGGCCTGCAACTCAACTCCAGGCTCATCAATAGCTGACTCTACCAAGGGGGTCACTTGCTCAAGAACTTTGGATTCAGGTCTGAAATAACATAGGGCAAATAAGAGATAGGTCTTTCCCTCAGTTGCACTCCAGTTTTAAGCACTCTCTGATAATGATCCTTGATGCTGATTTGTAGTTCACAAAAGGGAGAGCCTGTTCACTGATACTGAAATTACACTTCTGAGCATAAGGGCAGAGATTGGGTCAGATAACCTCTCAGAATCGATCCTCCCCTTTCTCTCTTATATTGGTGTAGCTAAATGACAGTTTTGAAAATGGAGAGTGCCATGGCAATAGCCATGGAGTTGATTTTCTCTTGAGTTTGAAAACTTCTGAATTTGTTGTTCTCAGTAGCTACTATTCCTTGTATCTTCTGATGTTCATAGGGAAAATACACAAGAATGGACTGGTATTTTGGAATGGAGATGGGCATATGAGAATGTTTGTTTGGATTTTGAGTTTTATGGTTTGGTTTCATTTTGATTTATTGTTTATTCCGGGTTTAATCGGCAGTTAAAAATAAAAAAATATAACATAGACTGTTTCCTTTCTTTTTATGAACAGAATAAATCAGAATATGTAAATGCAAACACTGAAATTGTCAGAAGCTGGTAAGAAGCACAAAGGAATCTGAAATGCAGGAATTTAACATTCGAAGTTTTTGTCAGGCTAACAAGGTGAAAAAATGAGCAGTATAGAAAATATGACTGGATAACCATTACCACAGCTGGTTGTGTGAAGGGATCCTACAGCTCCATCGAAGGAATTACTACAATTACTAAAATACCCCAGGTCGAGAGAGGTGATTCTGCTCCTCTACTATGCTCTCATGAGACCCCACCTGGAATACTGTGTCCAGCTCTGGAGCCCCCAACATACGAAGGCCATGGACCTGTTGGAGCAGGTCCAGAAGAGAGCCACGAAGACGATCAGAGGGCTGGAGAACCTCTCCGATGAAGACAGGCTGAGAGAGTTGGGGTTGCTCAGCCTGGAGAAGAGAAGGCTCCAGGGAGACCTTATGGCAGCCTTCCGGTGTTTGAAGGGGGCCTACAAGAAAGATGGGGAGGGACTTTTTACAAGGGCATGTAGTGATAGGATGAGGGCTAATGGCTTCAAACTGGAAGAGGGTAGATTTAGAATAGATATTAGGAAGAAATTTTTCACTGTGAGGGTGGTGAGGCACTGGAACAGGTTGCCCAGGGAAGCTGTGGAGGCCCCATCCCTGGAAGTGTTCAAGGCCAGGCTGCATGAGGCTTTCAGCAATCTGGTCTAGCGGGAGGTGTCCCTGCCCATGGCAGGGGGGTTGGAACTAGATGATCATTAAGGTCCCTTCCAACTTAAACTGTTTTGTGATTCTATGAAAATTGAGAAAAATATGATCTGGGAAGAGAGGTGTATGATAGATGTCTATTAAACAATGGCTATCATGGGAAGGGGACAGAGATTCACTAGTCATTTTTTTCTTGCAGTACAAGAATAAGGGTGGCATCAAATGAAGCTAGAAGGACCCCCATTCAAAATGCACAGAAGTAGTTCTTTATACAAGAAGTAATAGGACTGTGGAACTTAGGTCAGAAGAGAGCGCAGATCATTAAAGTTGACATAGATAGTCAAGAGGACAGTATATAAGAAATATATACTACGGGTATATATCTAAATATAGCTTAAATATAGTTAGTATACAAAGAATAAGCTATACCTGGATTGATGTATATTTGCTATCACTGCTGGAAATAACTAGATAAACATGGAGGAGCTGTAAGTGGGATGTTGGAAAACTTTTTAACAGAAGCATAACTAAGGCAAAGAGGGAATTTGATATATGTATCAATAGCACTACATTGTGCGACCTATTAGCTTGTGATCATCAAGTGCCTGTGATCACTGGATGACCTGAAAGTCTTCTGCTCCTGTGTTCTTCTGCTCCTAGTGAAATATATACCAGCAACTGTAACCTGCACAGTGTTGCTCAATTTTGTTCAGTCCTGAAGCCTTAACTTTCTACTTACCTGTGAGCACAGATGAATTAGCAGATTCTCTTAGATAAAAAGAGAGGCTGAAGGTGAGAGAAGATGACTTGGTCTTTTTGTAGAAAATAATGTTAGGGTTCCAGACTGTCTGTAAATTTTTAATGATGCTTTTAGCAATTTCTGAAGTTTCATTTCTGTACTCATCTTGAAAGGAACAGCTTCCAGTGAATTTAGTGTTCCATTTCCACAGCACAATTGTTCAATTACTATGTACAGCCCAACGTAAAAATGCCATTATCAATCACTTCTGTTTTAGTGATGCAAGTAGTTAGTGATAATTGCAATAAACCTAACAAGAACTTACAAAATTACAGCAAAGACAGCTACGTTTGCAGAAGTTGAACTTAATGACAGTAAACTTCTTTTAAATGACATTTCAGATGATAACAGTGGAACACTCCTGTGGCATATTTCAGGGAGCTATCATAAGAGTATGAATTTTGTGCCCATAATTTTTTTTTCTTGAGCACTAATGTCAGCCTGTTTTTAGCTTAAAGAATTATAGTTCCCAACAGAAAACAACATAATGAAAAAATTTTTGAGAAGTCTGAAGTAGCTCTCAGAACTGCCAGCATGACCTCTACGACGCAGCAAAAATCCTCAAAATAGAACCGTTCTCCATAACTACGGGAGAAAAATTCTACTCATTTCCACTCTTCTGAAGTGATAAGATGGAATAGAGAGGGGCTGGGGGTATTATGCTTACAAAGAACCCTTTGTAACAGCTAATATTCTATAATAATAAGCAGGGAAGAAAACCTTTCTTGTTTCTTGCCTCTCAGCAGTACTTTTTCAGCTTGGTAGGTTTTAATTTGGTCAGAACTATGCATTCTCTTGGCATGGCACAAAAATGTTATTCTGAGACAGTGCCTTCTCTCAGATGGACTGCTCACCACAGAGTGCTGTTCAAGTCCTGCAAAGATAAAAGAAGATGGCATCTCACTCTGGCTAAAAATCCTGCAAAATAGTCAGAGAGCTATTTTATTACCATTTTTGGTCCAAATATTTTAACATAACTACTTCAGCTGATAAAATCAGCAGGGTGGAATGTTACTAGAAACAATCATGTGACAAGGAAGCAAAATTTAGGAGAAATCATTGTTCAATCATGACACACAGGAAGCTCATGGGATGGCCAGCGCTGAGACCCTTTGGTGTTTGGGATATCTGTGGAAGACTGTGTCTACAGACCAAACTCTTGAAAGAGGAAAGAGAGATCTTTGAATTCTCTCAATGACTGAAAGCATCTAAATCTACTTTCCCCACAGGGCTTCAGCATAAGAATTAAGAGAAGGTCTCTGAAGCTGCTTGGTTGGGTAGCCATTTGGGGGTCACTTGACACCGACCTTCTCCACCTGCAAAATGGAAGTGCAAAAAAACATGCAGCTTCATTCTCTCTGTCCTGTCAAAGAAAACCAGCTCCACTCACACTCAGGAGGGGAATTCATTTTGACCAGCTGCATACCAATAGGAAACAGTATGCCTACACAGTGCCTTCCTACCAGCTGTGACACTGTCACATCATCCTGAACGACCTCACAGCTCCTAAACATGCTGCTGGGTCATCCAAAAACAAAATAACAAACATGATTTGAAGTGATCAGGTAATTGCAAAACAATAACAATACACTCTGTTTTATTACTTTCAGCATCTGACTCTGGTAAATGAAGCAAAATACACCACAATGTGATGCAGGATGGATGTTGGTACAGGTACAGCATCAATAGCTTAACTGCCATGCTGGTTTCTGGGGCTGGATCTCCTGACTGTGCATACCATGGGATCTCTTTTGGGGGTGAGCCCCTACCTCCCTGAAGTGCAAAATCCAGGGGTAGTTTTAGGGACATTTCTCTCTAACAGCTGTTCCCTATCAACAATGTAGACCAGCCTGCTCCAGGCTTGGTGCTGCCTGCCCTTACAGAGGCCTCCAGCCTTATCCAAGCACGTCAGACCCCTCAGCATGCTCTCCTGCCATATCCCAAGGCACACGACCCATTCTTGGGGTCAGATTATACCAAGCACATTAAGTATTTTGAACTGTAAAAAACAAACAAACAAAAAAGATGTCTTAGACCCCCCGGTATGCCACAGGAAAGCCAGTGATGAAGGTCAAGTGGCATGCAGTATAGGCATAGCTCCATTGCCCTAGTAGGCCTATTCCCGCACAGCGTGGACAAGCACCACTTTCCACCTCTTGACAGGATGCAAAATCTCTGTCTGGAGTGGATATTTTTGCAGTGTAAACAAAGCCTATCATGCCTGGCCTAGCACTGCAGGCAATCACTGGTACCAACACTAGTTTATAGCCAAAGACGATCCATACACAGGGTATCAAACCTGTAGTCCTTTAGACCATCTTCCACATACAGTAGGTCTTCTTCTAGCATGCCAGAACAGCAGAGACATGAGATCCTGCTTTAGCAGCAGCAAGACCTGGGATTTGCTCACTGATGTGTACCTCCTCAGTCACCCACCAGATGTGATGATGTTCCCTTTCATAGCAATGCTTGTGTTTCCCTGCATATTAGAGAAATCTGGGGAAACATTAATATATAGTCCAAATTTGGGTCAGTGATGAAGCTACTAGTGTGGAAGCCTACTACCTTAACTTGAGAATTTTCATTGGTTTTTGGTATGTTATACTGTGCTTTCCTAATTCTGATAGGTCTTGATTTTCTGATTTTTTTTTTTTTCTGGTTTTAGGTGTCTTGTTACTGCTAGGCTTCTGCATTTTGCCATAGCATCTGAGTTCTGAATGACTGATGCTCCAGCATATTATCAATAACTAACAAATTCTGGAAGAGAAACAAACAGTGCACACTCTATCCCCTTCCTACTACCCCTCGACCTGGGATTAGTAAGTGGACAAAAACATACCAAAAAAGAGTTAAAATAGTTTATTTTTTCTGAGTGAATGAAATATGAGCTTATCTGTCTTTTCCAAACCCATTGCATCTATGTGTGTACTTCCAGATGATGTTTTAGAATGATAGAATCATAGAATGGTTGGAGTTGGAAGGGACCTTAAAGATCATCTAGTTGTAACCCCCCTGCCAGACCAGGTTGCTCAAAGCCCCATCCAGCCTGGCCCGGAACGCTTCCAGGGATGGGGCATTCACAGCTTCCCTGGGCAACCTGTTCCTGTGTCTCACCACCCTCACAGTAAGGAATTTCTTCCTAATATCTAATCTAAACCTACCTTCTTTCAGTTTGAAACTGTTACCCCTTGTCCTATCACTACACTCCCTCATAAAGAGTCCCTCCTCCCTTTTCTGTAGGCCCCCTTTAAGTACTGGAAGGCTCTGCTATAAGGTCTCCCTGGAGCCTTCTCTTCTCCAGGCTGAACAACCCCAACTCCCTCAGCCTGTCTTCACAGCAGAGGTGCTCCAGCCCTCTGATCATCTTCGTGGCCCTCCTCTGGACCTGCTCCAACAGGTCCATGGCCTTGTTATGTTGAGGGCTGCAGAGCTCAAGGGCAAGAAGAAATGTTCTGGTTCTGCTACTGTTTTTTAGATTTTTTCCTAAGCAATGAAATAGCCATTGAAATTTCCAGACTATCTGAATCACATCAGGCTTAATCATTAAAGTGATGGAAGAAGCTGCAGTGGAAAAGCATTCCTTTGGAAAGTTTAATTCCATCCAATTGTGTTAACTTAATTTGCAATTTATATTAAAAAATCGCCTGAAGTAAACCCCAACATTCAGAGAAAAAGACAGATGTTGTTCAGATTTAAATTTATTTTAAAATATTTAAAGTTTTATTTTAAAATTTAATTTTAATTATAATGTAATGCCAAAGCAATATGATCCAATTTCAATTTTGTCAAATTTCTATATTTTCATTAAGATAAAATTGTTAGCTAGTTTTTCTTCAATGTTTCAGTAATTTCATTTATGTACACTTTACATATCTGACAGTTTTTGTTCCTGACTAGAACTAAGTTAAATTTAAAAATACATTAATCTCTCATTTAAAAAATTTCTTTCCATTACATACAACTCTATTAGCAGTTAAATATTGTAGCATCTTTCAAAGTGTAGATTTCAAACTCCCATATTTTTGAATACTTAAGTAAAGATATGTACTGGCTTCTTTTCATTACTAGTTAGTATTTTTATTAAGATTTTCAAATCTCTTTCAGCTCCTTTGCCTTTGGTATAATGTAACTCTACAATCAGCCACTGTCTTGCAGTGCTCAACATCTAAGCTTTAAGATAATAATCATCAATTATTACTAATGAACAAATGAAATGTAAGAGACAATTTTTATCTGAATGTGTTTATTAAGAAACTATCAATGCATAAGTAAGGTATAGCATACATTAAAGTATAATTTTATTTCTGAAGGGCCAAACACAGCAGCAGCAATATTCCCAAGGTGTCTCATTGTCAGCTATCTGGATTTTATAGTCAAATTATATGTCTATATAATCCCACTCCAGTGAAACTGCTGAACAGACTAAAACTCTTACCTACAGTTTCAGATATGCTACATGGTCATTGTCTTCTGTTTTTAATACAACTCCTATTACATGCATTTTTGCAATCAAAACTCTGACAAAAAATTGTTAATGTTATAAATCCTAGATTTTAATTAATGAAATGGAAATCTTTTAGGGACTGCTTATTGGGTTAAAGGGAAGTGAGAGGGCAGTACATAGAATGTCACTTGTATTTATTTTAATTTTTTTTTTAAAATGAAAACTGCCTAATAATGTTAGGAAAATATATATATTACATTAAAAAACCCCATAATACAGCACTCTCTAAGGCTTTGCCATTAATGGCAAGGTCAAATGTGGTACTTTTTGCTCCATTGATTCAGAGATTCATGACCCAAGTGAGGTCATTGCTTATGCACAGAGCACAATTAAATCAAGGTTAGACAAGCAGGATTCTTTGGTACAAGATAGTGTGCCAGCAGATTACATAGTACTAGGAAATTTGCATTTGAATCATGCTTGATGAAGATTATTTGTTCATTTTCACAAGTGAAAAAACCCAGTAATTTTATCACTATTGTTAATTCTGTTTCTAGAAAACATGTTAATAACCAAAATGTCCACCTTAAATCTAAGGGTGATTTTATGTGTAGTCCTATAAATAAGAAAACAAACAGAAATTGTTTTGTTCAGTGTTTTATGTCTTGTTTACACTCTTTCAAGATAGCTTGTATATAACAAATGAGTTAGAATAACTTCACAAGCAACGTAAATATTCTTTCTAATCAGACTTCAACATAAAACTTAAAGGTTCCTTTTGCACTCTAAAAATTTCCTATCTTAATCCTTCAATAAGCACATAGTGTGCGGTCCTTCACATATATGCTTAAATAAATACAAGGCCATAATTGAAGTATGACATTTAGAGATTGGAGTAAAATAATATCATCTGATGTCAGAAAATTACTAATATGCGGTCTATTTCTCCCTAACCAAAACCATTGTAACTGTAATTCAAGGCTGATATTTCACTGAGTAAAATAATTAATTGGAAGCTTTCCACCTGAATTATTTACTGAATTCTGTCAACGTGTTAGTGTGTTTAAGCTCCCAGAAGACTACTGAAGCACAAGGTCCACAGATCAAAGGCACAACATTCAAACAATGCGTGTAGTTTCTTCCAAGTGTATTAATGTTTCTTGATTTGTGAAAAGACATCATGGAAAAAGCTAGTTTTGAGAAGTGACCTGGAAAAAAAAGGAGTATCCATCAAGTACACAAGTGGGAAGGTCACAGAGAGGATGTAAAGATATTGGCAATATGGCCAGATTTGGAGAGAGCTGGACAAGGCACAGGATGAGTATGTGGAAACCCAAGGCTAAACTGTGAATGCAAACTAGGGTCACTTCAAGAAGTCAGTAGATTATGTTTACACAAAAAAAAAAAAAATCCAGCATATGCAGTTTATATCATTGTGAGACATATTTGTACATTTTTACAACATTCATTGCTGTTTACTATTCACTATAATAGTAGCCATTGATCCAAACATGCTGAGATAATACAAGGATGGCACGGTCTAGCAAAATCATTTATATTTACTTAAGTATATTGCACTGGGTCTCTGAGACCTTGTTCAGTGCCTCAGGAACGCACTAATTGCCACAGAGAGCAGATTACCTGTTCATTGAGTCCAGAACCCCGTGTGTGACAATAGCTCCAGCTCTTTGAGAGGGAAATAGAAATTCTTTGCAAATGATGCAGGTCTGAACTTGCAAACGTCCCTCTGCAGTCTGGATGATAGGATATGGTCTGAGCCAGTTTAATTATGTTCTGTATCTTCAGCTGACTTTTATTCAGATTTCCATACTACATCTATTATACTACTTGATCACTTGTATGTCTGAAATTGCCTTTTTCTGACTGAAAAATAATTATTTTGTCAGATTAATCTTTTTGAACCTACTGCCACTTCCAGCTGCAAAGCTACTCCTTCCCCCCCTGCACTCCCCAGCCCGATCTCAGGCCTGGAAGACACTAGGTGTGGTACTGGCTCATCTGAAATACGACTATGTCCATGCATACATGAAAAATTGTAACTATTGGTGAGATTTCAGAAGAGACTTGTTCTTAGGACCATGGGATAATTCAAGTTGGAACGGGCCTGAGGAAGTCTCTAGTCCAACCTCCTGCTCAAAGCTGGTTTAACACTGTATTCAAACAAGGTGGTTCAGGGCTTTTTCTAGTCAGGCCTTGAAAATCTTTGAGGATGCAGAATGCACAGCCTCGCTGGGCTACCTGTTCCAGTGCTTAACTATTCTCATTGTGAAAAATGTTATTTATGCCCAGTCTGTACCTCTCCTTTCTGTATTAAGAACATTGTCTCTTGCTCTGCTACTGAGTAAAGAGGCTGGCTCTGTCTTCTTGGTAATCTTTTCTTTGATATCGTCAGGCTGCTGTTAGGTGTCCTCAAAGCCATCTGCTCCGGGCTGACCAAGCCCAGCTCCCCCAGTGTCTCCTCGTGGGGCAGGTGCTCCAGCCCCACCATCTTGGTGTTCTCCCTTGAACACCCCAAAGCTCCTAGAACTGTTCACAGTAGTTCTCCAAAGTTCCCAGAATTTGTTCTCAGAAGACCAAGAAGATGTAGAAGCAATGCCCTGTCTGCTGAGGAAACTGCAACTTCCAACAGCGAACAGCAGCCCAAGCAGTGTCCCAGCCCCACTGCACGTGGCCTGTCATGTGAACTGCCACACTATCTGGTCTCTCTTTGCAGTCCCTTAGATTGCTGCACTCTCTAAGGGTCAGTTAAATAGCAAACGAAGGCCAGACATTGCATGTCCCCCTCTGCACTAGGCCTGTCCCCACCAGCAGGTCCCTTCTTATAAGACTAGGATGCGTCTCAGATGCCTACAGGCCATGGTTCACCTAGCTCATGGGTGCCATCACCACCTCTGTCCAACTACTCTTCTAGCTGTTTTACTGACTACTTCTGGTAACAACCTAGAGCAGGACTGGAGTGATTTACACTTCTGTGTGAGGAGTTTGTAGTCTCTTATTCAGACTACTATACAGAAGTACAGGCTGTCACTTCTTTTTGACCTATTAAAATACTGATTTGCAATGGTGCTCAAAGGCTCGATACTGAATATTGGAGGCTTACAAACTACATTAGTGCAAAAGAAGAAATTCTGAATACTCATTCTACCCCAGAAATGAAGCATTTATGTTTCCTTATACTGAGTGTGAGAAAGGCTGCATTCTAACACCTCTTTTTCTCAGACACATGAGGAAATTAACATACATAGTGCAGTGACTGCTCAGTTAAGGTGAATATATCCATAAAATCACTGTCCCTCTAGAAAGTTACCTTTTTGAAAGGTTTTTTTGAATTTCTATAGTTTTGTTGGATGAACAAATTACAGTAAAATTATCAAATTATTTTACAGATTATCTTCCATTAGCTCATCATGTTCCTGCTTGTACAAATACACATTAGCCAGTAAAAATTTATGCAGAGCATACAGGCTTACCTAAAATTTCCCACAGCCTCTGTTAATCAGACCCTACCTCAAAATGTTCAACAAACAACAAACTATTTCAAATTGACTAGGTGTTTTCCCAAAAAAACCATAAAGGAATGTCCTTCTCTGCTTTGTTTTGGTTTGTTGCATTTTTTTTTTCTACTTATAAACCATACCAAAACTCTAGGATATTAATCAGAGAGAATAAAGAAAAAGAATTGGCAGCTTTGAACACTCTTAAAACCTGCATTTAACTGACTATCCTTAAGATCTTTGCTTTATACAAGTAACATCGTCCTTTGGCTTAATTTGTGCTGTTGATTCACAAAATTGTGACATATGTGTACAACTGCCGCTAAGCAAAGCACATGAGATGACCGCATAAACGTAGAACACTCAAAACTTTAAAACAACAACACAAGAATTAGTGTATTATGAATTCTTCTTAGGGTCCTACTTTAGTTTGATAATGGAAAAAAAAAATTAGGATAACCAATTTCAGTGTTGCTCTGTGTGCTTAAATTTACAGAATGGTTCCCTACTTCGCTGGCTGAAGACTGCTTTACTACACTGTTACACATGTAATAAACAGCCAAGGTCAAGGTAATGAAAGTAGGTATGTAGATGTTATTGTCCTGTTAAAACATAAAGAAGACAACTATCAATAGAGGCCTAAGTTGATTATATCTTGACATTTTTCACAGATAATAGTTAAATATTAATAATAGCCTGTGATTCAACAGCACCTTTTCCCACAAACTCTTGTAATTGAAAAATACACGTTTGCCCTACCTGCAGTCTTCTTTGGGCTGGTATTTTTTGCATTCTGGAATGAGTGAACAAAAGTGAAGTAGCTGTATCTAGCTCACAAAAAATAGTCAATATATGAGCTAGTCATAGATTCAAAGATTGAAATAGATGCCCAGTCTACTTTTGACAATTAACTAAGTTTTCTTCAACACTGCTGTGGTTTAGTGAGGAGTGTCCCCGTTGTTTTTAAAATGTTAGCAGTACACCCACTGTATTGCTGAATGAGGAAATACAAGTTTATGAATATGCTACAGTATTTTATAATCTGTTGTTTCAGAGCCAGAACAAGTTAGCAAGCGCTGTTCTTGAAGCCGTGTTGACACTATCAACGTTGTTGATAAACAAGCCCACAAATGAAACAAAGCCAGCTTGGCCAGTGCTTCAGCTCACTGCTCTGCCAAGTGGAAAAGTACACAAGCAGTAGAGACCCAACGTTACGTTCAGGCCTCTGAGCAGACAGCAGCGTAGCGCTGGCCATGGGGACAGCGTCAGTGTAGAGGAGTTTGCATTCATCTTTACTCGTTCTGGAATTCCCTCACCCTCTGAAAAATGACAGCATCGGCTAGGCAAACGATACCGCCTGGATGGCACCAAATATAAACAATGGGTTTATACTTAGTGCCTTGCAAGATGCCTGTTACCATCAATCTGTGGACAAGGAGGATGTCAAAAAGCAGGAAAAAACTGCTTAGAGTAACATTTTTTTCTGTAAAGAGTCATCTGATTATTTTTTTTTCTGCTGTGTATGTGGTAACAGTTGTCAGCTTTTTCTCCATTCCTGGCGGGTGCCAGGAGTCAGGCCACACTTGGCTCACATCGCTCCAGTGTGTGTACACAAGACAGTCCCATTCATCTCAGTAGCCAGCACTAGGGATGTCCTTTATGAGGCACTTTTTAAAATATTATTGATAAAATAACACATATGTTCAGACTAGGTATAAGGAAGAAATTTTTTACAATGGGGTGGTGAAACACTGGCACAGGTTGCCCAGAGCGGTGGCAGACGCCCCATCCCTGGAAACATTCAAGGTCAGGTTGGATGGGGCTCTGAGCAACCTGATCTAGTTGAAGATGTCCCTGCTTATTGCAGGGAGGATGAGCAACATACCTACCAATCTTAGGCAACATAAACCTTGGTCCCTACCATTTCCATTCCATTTCTCTGGTGGAAAAAGAAAATAAAAAAAAGTTCCCTGTTTTTAAGAGAATCCAGAGCCCAGCCAGATTTATGATCCACCTTCTCAAATACTTTTCTCTTCCCACATACTTTCCTTATCATTTCCTGCTCCGAATACCTGAGGTTTTGGAAATCGTTCTTAGTGCCTGAAAAACTCCACTAAATCCAAAGGCAGTCAGGGATAGCTGCTAATTGCTGCTGCAAAGAGGCAGCTAGTTGGGTGGGAAAAGCACCAGCCAGAAGATCAGGTAAAAGAGAAAGAAGGAAAGGTGAAAAAGACTTTTTCACCCACTTAGAAGGTAGCAGGAGGCAAAAACTATAGCTACCACAACAAACGTCCCTATAGCAGGAGTTTTCTGTCTTTGGCAGATACCACTATTAGTGGCAAAAAGCTACTTGCAAACCTCTCCTGTCCCTATCTCTCTTCCTACAAAATGCAGTCACATTTTCACATTTTCCAAATGTGAAATGTCAGTTTACAAAAACTAGTATGTAAAAGTGCTAATTGTTACTGTTCTTTATGGGAGCAGTATTTTTAGTGGAGCAGTTAATTAAGAGGGAAAAACTTTTTCTAAGGTCACAGGAAGACTGAACAGTGAAACAAAGAATGAGTAACTATAAATAAAATACAATTGTTTGTTCACGAGAGATGGCAGATGGCATAGGACTTACTTGTCACCGGAAAACTATACACAAAACAACAAATGCATGGTGTGAAGTAAGAAAATACGTAATATGAGGAAATCCTCCTCAATTTCAAAGAGATACCTGAAGGCAAATTTGTCTAAAATGAGGCCTAATCAATTATAAGCACAGACAATTTGGTCCCTCTCAGGATCAGATCCCCTGCTCAGGCCAACACTAGAAAGAAAAGAGAACAAGTACAAGACACCCCAACAGCTCAAATCAGGATATTAGGACAATTCTTAAATAAACAAATAAGCAGATAGGGTGGGAATTATGGGGGCAGTCTGATATGGGGCTGTTCACAAAAGGGGAATGCTGCACAGCAGTATGTGATGATGGAGTCTGTACATGGACATAATTATGTTTGCAGCTCTTTGGGTTTTTAGTATGCTTTTTGGGACTCTTCCAGATAAAAGCACTACTTACATTTGAGAAATATATTCTGATGCCACTAAATATTTTGATCACAAGGGTCTGAGTGGAACATCAGAGTGATACTGATGTTCTGGCAGACACAGAGATGAAGGCATGACCCGGTTAACAGCAATCATATTGTTTTGTTTCATTCTGCTTCTCAAAATGCAGTGAAAATGTAAGTGACCTAGACTGATTAGTGCAAAAATAGTAAAGTGGGGATGGGTGATTTGATTTCTATCTGTGCAACGCTCCATTAAGAAAACAGAATGCTTCATTGTATATGTATTGCCTACCCCACTTCCAAAGCAGCCAGCGTTGCTCTTACTCACAAACATGTACCTTGCAAATATTTATAACTTAATTTCCTACCTAGCTGTCTTACTCAATCTCTCAGTTAGTGTTATCGGATCCAAAGAGTTTGCCAGACTAAGCTGCCATCAAGAAACAGTGAAAACAGCAGCTCTAATACAGCAGCTGAGAACACACCATATCTTTTGACCTAAAAAGTATCTCACACATTTTGGTGAATAAGAGTTCCACAGAAAAGTCCAGTCTCCAAACTCACAAAATATAGCCTGCCAAGCTCTCCAAATCATAAACTTAACCATACTTAACCATTTATTTTGTCTCACATATGAATAAGACAAGGGCATATTGTTTTTCTGGTTGGTGAAAATGAACAAGGGCACCTACTCAAGCTTTGTATATATGTTCATACTGTGTAAATGATTATGGAGGTACCACTACAGCTTATTCAGGTGTAATCAAAATAGCACAACCCTATCCAGCTCGTGCCAATAATACTGAAGACAAGAGAGTGATGGCTGCCAAGACAGCCAAGGTTGGTTACTAGGTGCTGTTGAGTATGCTAGATCTTTACTACAATGTTTGCATGTTGTTTACACTCAAGAGAACTAGATGAAGCCTGGTTTTTTTTACAGTATGGTACTAACTGCTGTGTGGACTCACACATGGCCTAGCAGGGGTCTGAGGATTAAAACATAGGAGCAGACAGGCCAGAGCTTTTCCAGTTAGTGCTACTGATGCCCAGGAGAGAGGGATGTCTACATGTCCTGAAACCCTAAGTCCCCCTCCCCTGGCTCTGATAGTCTCCCATCTTTTCTAGTCAATTGCCCAAACTGTAATTGCTGTGCGGGGCCAGGTAAATCCTGGCAGGGCTTATGACCTTGGGCTTCACTCTGATGGAACTGGTGGTACTCCTGCAGAACCAGGCTGCTCCAGGAGGCAGAGAATTGCATTCACTTCATATTACACCTTTGCCTTTGCCCATGGATAACAAGTGAGCTGAACAGCCCATCCTTAGAAGATCTGATGGATGGCTGTATAGTATTTTAGCTGTAGCTCACAGCACACTGCACAATATGCAAAGACTAATGACATATTTAAAAATTAAGAAAGTTAAAGCAATAACAAATAACAAACCTAAATCAATATAAATAAAATAAAATAAATATAAATAAATATATAAAATAACAAACCTAAATCAATATAAAGAAAAAAATAACAAAGCAGGGACATGCTATTTTGATCATAAAGAGTGTGTCTTTGGCATACTTGAATCTTACTTTTATGACTAATGAGAGATAAGGGCAAGAACACATATAATTGTTTTGCCACACAGCAGTCTTTTTAAGATTTGAGCCCATGTAATAAAAGACCTACTAACCAGCATCGTGTCACTTATCAGACAAGAGGATATGACTCAGATGACACTTATGGAAAAGATGCTGAAAGTAACAGATCCTTAATTTGGTCAGATGTACAAATGGAAAAAAATAATAATTCTAATGACTCCCAACCTACCTTTCTCAGATTCAAAACTGGAAAACTTGACAGGCTAATTTTATTTTCTCAGTGTTCAAAACACCTACAGATTCTCATAATTACACACATGCAGACAGACTGCAAAACCAGCTATGGTTAGCATGTGTTGAACTGATGACTTTCACAGCTTCTACTGTGAGCATAATTTAGTTTGTTTGTTGTATTATTTTACCTACAGTCTAATCAGGTTATTTTTCAAGTGGCTAATAGAATGAAGGAAATAGTAGATCGCAAAAGCATTTCATCTCGAAGCTTTGGAAGGTCTTACTATTCACAGGATGAATACGTAACCAAGGAATTTTGGAAGACAATGTGCATTAGCTGATATTGCATGTTCTGGAATCTTGAAGGGTAGACAAAATTTGGCACATTACTTTAGAGTATATTTTGTGCAAATCTCTAGTAATAAAAGATCTTTTTGGCTACACCAGAGCTCAGGCACAGACAGCATTTCTCAGAACTAAACTGTCTTATGGGCACAACTGAAGTGAAGCAGTTTGCGTAAAAATTAATACTCCCCTTATCTTTTCTTTACTGTCAGTATTTAAGTCGTTACAGATTACTCAAGATTTTATAAAGGGGAAAAAACATCCTGTTCAGTAACATGTCTACTGATCTATACGCACAGTCTCAGTCTGTGAAAAAACAGGTTTTTCTGGTGGCTTCTGTGATGGGCTCTTGCAAGCTAAAAGAATTTCAGTTCTCTAATGCACAATTTAACTTAGAGAAGTGTGCAACAACAAAACCATATCATGTGTGTGAAGAAGAAGCAAAAGAAGAAAAAAATTCCAACTATTTCCTTTGGCAAAAGAAGGGAAAAGAGAACTAAACTGCCTGTTAAACCACAAAAGACTCCTTAATATAAGTATTAGAAAGGAAAAGATGCATACAATATTTCTTCACTTTGGGAAGTAACTTATAAAAATCAAATGAAAAAGGCAATAATCATTTACAATGTCAGAGAACCTATTTCTTGTTATCTAGCAATACTATTAAATCTTTTGCCCAACCATCTATTTCTCAATCTAATAATCGAATATTGAACGGACCTTTTTAATGGATCTCTCTTGGAATTGTCTTTAAATTTACTTGATTCTAAATGCACTTTAAAAAAAGTAAAACGATAATGAAATATTAATATTGATATGATTTATAGTCATAAATAATTCTGCAAACTCAAGGTTCATCAATCACAATTGTCATTAATTAATTTGGTGGCTCAATTCTTCCCAGGAGCTTAATTACAGAATTTTAATTTCTTTCTTTCACAGTGCTTTTCCATTCTGGAAAAGGGAAGAGGTGTGAACTTTTCTCCCAGTCCATGTCAAATGTTGGTGACCCTTTTTTCATTCAACAAGGCAGTAGAAAACAGCTCTGCTAATATTATCATTAGGCTTAATTCTCCCAGAACACGGATCCTCAATATCTGGATGGTTCACAGATTTTGAACAATACAGAATGAAATCAGACCATTGGGTTTCACCTGAATAACCAGATACAGCCAGCAGAATTTAACTGAGCAATGTTCATTTTCATGTTAGAAAGAACGAGATCTTTCTGGCTATGCATTGATAGGTCTCTTTCCTTTTGACATATTGAGTTCTAACATCCTTCTCCTTTCTGTTCCTCTCTTAGATACACATTTTGTTTCTGGACAAGGAATTAAATATTATTTTTTCCAGCAAACTGTATACAACATGTGTCGTTGAAAATGGATCTGTAATTCAAGTTTTTACTCAGAGATGTTTTTAAAATCAGAAGAAGAGCTCAATATTTCTTACTTTTTCAGGATGAGAGAATCAAAGGAGGAGTCAAAAACTCCTATGGCCACCAGCTAGCTTCAGAGACACAAAAGCAAATAATAATTCAGCACCTACAAATGTATCTAAATGCTGGGGCACATTTTGGAGAGATGCCTAGGTGAGAATCATAGGGTACAGACTCAATGAAGGACGCACTAGGCTAATTTGGGACAGACAGAATGAGAAATAATAAGGTTGGACCAGTAGATGTTAATGTGAAAATATTGGGAATAGATTTCTACATTAGAACTCTGCCCCATTGTTAAACCAAACATAAGCACCCTAATAAAACTTTGAAGTGAAATGAAGTTTCTGGGGTTATTTTCCATCTTCTCACAATTTCCTTAAGTCCCAAAATCACCAGAAAGCCCAGGCATGACTTTAGTCAGAAAAGTCTATTAGTGCTGATTTAGACCTGGCAGTTCTAGCACTTGTACTCATGTTCCCTGCACTGTATCAAAACCGCAGGGCAGATGTGTGCCATGGCATGCCTCCCAGTCCTAGTTTCTGAATCATACTGTGGCTCCCTCTCTGCCCACATTCCTGTTTCTTTCCAAAAGAAAAAAGGTGAGTCATGGTACATGGTCTCATCCTGACATGAACTCAGGATGTCTCTAGGGTGCACAAAAGAACCTGGAAGATTATTCTGGACCCCACAGGTTAGGTGTATCTTTGCAGATCAGCTGATCAACCTCTCACTATACCCTAATCCATCTCCCTCTATCTGATAACTTGAATGCTATACACTGTGCTGTGGACTTGATACAGAAATCCTTCAGGTGAAATAACAGACATCTGATGGCAGAGCAAGAAATTCTCCATCGGAGTGATACCGTGGCAATTGCTTTTGTAATGTATTGCAACTCTAGCTATCCTAGAATATATATCTGTATACGTAGCCTAAATATATGTATTATATGCTCATATATATAAACTGGGTAAATATGCTATAGATAAACACAATATTATCTGTTTAAATAAATACAAATTTTCACTTATCTCCATTCAAGTGTATCTAGTAGCCATCCCCACCTGTTAGGTCAGTCACAGAACCACAGAATTGTAAAGTAATCTAGGTTGGAAGGCACACCTGGAGGTCACCTAATCCAAGCCCCTCAACTTGTCCAGTTGAGTTTTGAATACCTCCAAGGATGGAGATCATACAGCCTCTCAGACCAAACAGGTGTTTAAAAAATAAAAAGACTAACTGGAATTTCCCATGTTCTAGTTCATGTTCGTAACCTCTCTTCCTGTTGCTCTGCACCTCCAAGGAGAGTGTGACTCTGTCTTCTTGACATCCTCTGATGAGATAATTTTAGACAGCAATAAGGTTACCCCTTTGCTTTCTCTTTTCCAGGCTGAACAAACATGACTTGCTCAGTTTCTTCTTGTAGGTTCTGTGCTCCAGCCTCCTGATCAGTTTGGTGGCCTCCACTGGACTCTTTCCAACACATTCATGTCTTATTTGTTCTGGGGAGCCCAGAACTGGACACAGCACTCCAGATGTCTCACCAGGACAGAGGGAAGAACCACTTCCCCGTACCTGCTGGCTACACTCTCATACAGGCCAAGATCATGTTGGTCTTCTTTGCTTCAAGGACACATTGCTGGCTCCTGTTTGTTGTTCAGCAGGACCCCAGGTCCTTTTTGCATAGCTCCTCCTGAGACAGACAGCCCCCAGGCTGACTTGTTGCATGGGGATGTTCCATCCATGCAAGGCTGCATCTCACAAGGTCAGATTTCTTTCAGGACCTGTCCCATATTTTCCTGTCAGTTAGGGGACTACTTCATGCGTGGACCTTGATCTGGTTCTGGTTGGACTACTTGTGTGTCTGTGTGAGAATATACTGTTTTTGTTTTCTATTCATCCTGAAATGAAAGATTCAGCAAAATACAAACCCTCAAGGCAGGGCATCCTTATAATACCTCCCATGAGGACAAGGCCGTTCACAATTTTTTTAATGAGGTAGTGTTGGTTTTGGTTGTGATTGATCAATGAATCTTCCTGTTTTTTCATTGAATATTTCATGGAATCATAGAATGGTTTGGGTTGGAAGGGACCTTAAAGATCATCTAGGTCCAACCCCCTGCCATGGACAAGGACACCTCCCACTAGACCAGGTTGCTCAAAGCCCCATCCAACCTGGCCTTGAACACTTCCAGGGATGGGGCCTCCACAACTTCCCTGGGCAACCTGTTCCCGCGCCTTATCACCCAGGGGAAATGAAATTATACACAAGTTCTGATGGGGCATTCATCTTTTTGTATGAAGAGAGCAAAGACATTTAGAAAATTCTCCAGTTTGTTCAGGACATTGGCAAAGAAAGGAACCAAAGACAATGCATTTCTACTTATTATTTCAGCAAATAGGCCTTACTTAATGAATATTCCTGGTTCTGTGATTTATGGAGAAGTTTCCTGGAGCTCCCAGTATGCTTTGGTAAAAGATTCCAGACCTGCTACCAGTTTGGACAGATCTCTTTTTTTCTTTTTTTTTTATCTCTTTTTTTCTTATCTCTTTTTTTCTCCTGATCAGTAAAACATATAGTACCCTTTAAGACAGTAATCCACCCAGACACTCACTCAAAAAGGAAGAAACATAACTTCTATTACAGTAAGTGTATTTTTTCAACATGTATTGTGTCCCCAGCCACACCATCACTGGTCTATAAGTTACGTTTCCATAACCAGCAGGCTGCTTTCCCGCATCTCAAAGTGGGTGAGCTGTAAAAAAGGCTTTACAACATGAGAGTTTTAAAATGAAGAGGAGACTATGGCCTCCAACAAAGGTTTGGGTGGTTGTGTTCAGATCAGCTTTGAGACAATCACTTTCAAGAAGAAAGTGCAGTTTTTAGTGAGATTAATTTATTGTCTTTTTAAAATAAGAAGGTCAGTCGAAGAAAAAACTAGTGTCACTTCGCAATTGCCTCAAACTGTCACAAATTCAAAACTCAGACCATAGTCTATGCTGAACCATTACTAGACTGAAAGGAAAACAAGGAAAAACTTCAAGTAAGCTCTCTTTGCTACATTTCCTTACTGTTATGATAGACTACATCTTGATTACTTGCTCCTTGTCCTCGTAATTCATGCATTCTTGATTGCACAGGGCCTGAGAGTGATAAATATATGAAAAACAACTGCAAGCCTTAATTCATGTTTTTAATTTTCTCCCTAAAATGACTTTTGATTCTCCTGTCCAGCTCCATCCTGCGCAGCGTGCGTATCTACTGAGTCACTATGTTACATCTTTAATGTCAGTCGCCATTTAAAAAAAAACAACTGCTGCTTTTGCATGGGTCAGGACAGCAGTTCTAGTGCTGTGACCTGGTTCTTACTTGGGTAATTGCATTCTGTACTATTTGAAAGCTTTTTAATGTTCTGGTGAAATGGAACATTCTTCATATCCTTTTGAATGACTGCTAACGCTTTGGAACATTTACTGACTGAGGTTTATACCAGAGATAGAAACCTTTTCTGATGAGCGAAGTCCTGCATTAGTAATAGAAAGCATGTTAAATGTATCAGTCTATGAAAGGCACCTAAATATAAGTCAGTATCATTTTCTGTTTTAAGATTGATTTGGTATTTATGCTCTGTTTACTCAAAAACTGCTTTTGCTTTGATTTCATAATGATGCCCAAAGCAGAGACCTGTGGCTCCAATTCAGATTTCCTTTTGGATCAGACATGGTAGCTTTGGTCATGTTCATTTTCCCCTTATAACTAGACACACGAAAATTAAAGTGTTTTGTAAACAACATCATATATTAACCTGGAAATCACAATACTTCATTTTCCAGAATATGGATGGCTTTTAGATAACTGTCACATCAAACACATCAGCTTCTCATCATGCTTTTTTTCTGTCTGTTGGGATAGAGCACCTTCACACAAATACAGCGTTGACCACTTTTCATCACTTAAAAATCAGGACTGAGCATTGTATTCTGAAAGACCAGAGAAAAAGGAGTGAGGTCAGACAGCAAACATGCTAAAAAGATTGAGGAAATATAACTCATGACAGGATGGTCATGCAACATACTCGGTCTAGGATTCAAGACTAAAGGAAAAGATGCCATTTGCTGATAAGAAAAATACACAAATATAAGAACAGATATGAAGCCAAATAAGAAAAGCTTCGTTTATATTTTTTAACCTTAAATGTTCCTTGCTTTGCTAGAACATTTTAACATACCCATTTGGCATATATTGCTCATGTATTCTGAATTTGAGGTTTGGGACTAGGAGGGAAATATTCTCCTAGCTCAGAGAGGAATGATACAGTTTGGACATCATTGGGTAGAGTCAGGGTAGTAGCATTCCGTAAATCCAAAGTAATAATTTTGGGGGATGGGGTGTTATGCATTTATATAATTTATATAAAATGTTGTATAAAATTATATATTATATAATATATATGTTTATATAATATATATTTTTTTAAATTATACAAAATTTAAGAATATTTTTATATTAAAATTATTCATTCCCTTCCAACCTCTCTTCCTACACCTCTCGAGTGGATGGATCACAAGGCAGGGACTGGGGGAGCAAAGGCCCTCCTACTGTAAGAGATCAGGATCATGACCACCTGAGGAACCTAAACATACAGAGGTCTATGAGACCTGACAAGATGCATCCCAGAGTCCTGAGGAAATTGGCTGAGGTAGTTGCCAAGCCACTCTCCATGATATTTGAAAAGTCATGGCAGTCAGGTGAAGTCCCCAGTGACTGGAAAAAAGAGAAACATTGCACCCATGTTTAAAAAGGGTAGAAAGGAGGACCCTGGGAACTACCGACCTGTCAGCCTCACCTCTGTGCCTGGGAAGATCATGGAACAGATCCTCCCTGAAGCTATGCTAAGGCACCTGGAGGACAGGGAGGTGATTCGAGACAGCCAGCATGGCTTCACCAAGAGCCAGTCCTGCCTGACCAACCTTGTGGCCTTCTATGATGGAGTGACTACATAAGTGGAGAAGGGAAGAGCTACAGATGTTGTCTCTCTGGATTTCTGTAAGGCCTTTGACATGGTCCCCCACAACATCCTTCTCCCTAAATTGGTGAGGTATGGATTTGATGGGCAGACTGTTTGGTGGATGAGGAATTGGTTGGATGGTCGCACCCAGAGGGCAGTGGTCAATGGCTCAATATCCAGATGGAGATTGGTTACAAGTGCTGTCCCTCAGGGGTCTCTACTGGGACCAGTACTGTTTAAAATCTTCATCAATGACATAGACAGTGGGATTGAGTGCACTCCCAGCAAGTTTGCAGACAACACCAAGCTGAGTGGTGCAGTTGGCACACCTGAGGGACAGGACACCATCCAGAGCGACCTGGACAAGCTCAAGAAGTGGGCCCATGTGAACTTCATGAGGTTCAACAGGGCCAAGTGCAGGGTCCTGCACATGGGTCAGGGTAATCCCTGGTATCAATACAGGCTGGGGGATGAAGGGATTGAGAGCAGCCCTCCTGAGAAAGACTTGGGGGATGTGGTTAATGAGAAGCTGGACATGAGCCAGCAATGTGCACTCGCAGCCTAGAAGGCCAACCATACCCTGAGCTGCATCAAAAGAAGTGTGGCCAGCAGGTTGAGGGAGGTGATTCTGCCTCTCTACTCTGCTCTCGTGAGACCCCAACCTGGAGCACTGTGTCCAGCTATGGGGCCCCCAACATAAGAAAGACATGGAATTGTTGGAGTGAGTCCAGAGGAGGGCCATGAAGATGATCAGAAGGCTGGAGCACCTCTCCTATGAGGACAGGCTGAGAGAGCTGGGGTTGTTCAGCCTGGAGAAGAGAAGGCTCCAGGGAGACATTATAGCAGACTTCCAGTACCTGAAGGGGACCTACAGGAAAGATGGGGAGGGACTCTTTATGAGGGAGTGTAGTGACAGGACGAGGGGTAATGGCTTTAAACTAAAAGAGGGTAGATTTAGAGATGATATAAGGAAGAAGTTTTTTACAACGAGGTGGTGAAACACTGGCACGGGTTGCCCAGAGAGGTGGTAGATGCCCCATCCCTGGAAACATTGAAGGTCAGGTTGGACGGGGCTTTGAGCAACCTGATCCGGTTGAAGATGTCCTTGCTCACTGCAGGCGTGTTGGACTAGATGGCCTTTAAAGGTCTCTTCCAGCACAAACTATTCTATCATTCTATGATTCTAAGTGTCCTATTCATTTATTGATTCGTATACTATTAGGAATTGAGCTTAGCTACTATCTGAGACAGAATTTGTATATAATCTGTTTATTCAGATTTGTATGCTAATTTTAGCAGATTTTTGGTGGACTATTTATTGGAAATGTGGCAGAAATCTACCCGTTCTTCATTTCAGTGATGAAGAAGGATAGGACGAACAGCCTACGACAAAGCAAAGCCAGCCAGGCTTCTGTCTCTGCAGCAGAGCATCCTACAGGAACCCAAAATGTAATCATGGCATTGGTGTTACTTCCAGGCCTTCTTTCTTTTCATCGCTTCCTTTATCCCTCCTGCCACCCACTGCCACCACTCCAGGGATACTTCTGGTAATCTAGTTCCTACCTCATTAATCTATTTTTCCATGACCAGTGATAATCTTTGTTTAATTTTATGGCAAACTGCACTGCAGGTAGCACCTCACTATGCAATTTTTTTGTCATTACATTTCCCTGTGAGTGCACTGGCCCCTCAAAGTGAAAGTGTAGCCTAAGGAAATACCAAGATGGCAGAAGAAGTCAGGACAAAATCACACCCTACAATATCCCTGCAAGGATGCTTTATGGCCAGAATTTCAAAGCCAGCATATCTGGAGATTAGTTTTAGGGCAGAGTGATTAACAGCTGTAGCAGGCTTCTGGAGTTGTGATTAAAAAGAACACCTTCCTTGCATGTATCAATATTTCTACAACAAACTACACCATCATCTTAACATTTATCTTTTGTGCTAGATGAGATTAACGAAATCTCTTTTTCTGTAAGAGGTTTTCAGGACAGTTTTGTTTTGTTTAATACTTTACATAGAACTCTGATCAATGGCTCTGATTAATGACAGACACCTCTAGGGACGAACACAACACCAGCAACTACAACTAATAACAGAATTAACTAGGCTATTTGACACAGGAATATTTTAGCTGGAGTTTTTCAAAATCAAGGACTGGACAGTCTGTGATCTTTAGTGACATGAATTAATTTGCTTCTTTGGAGTTAGTATAAAGCACAATGAACCAGGTCTTTTACGTCTTTTCATGTCTAGTTAAGGGACTCATCTTCAAATTGTCACGTCAGGTGAACACATAGTTTGTGTAACTTGAAGGCTTTACTCTGTAGTAAATAATGTTTTCTCAATCTGTTAAACAGCCCAGGATTTATACCAGTTCAGTTTAGACAGCTTTCTCATCCTTTAGAATATCCCATTTAATTAAAGCGATGACCTCTTATTTTTCATATTCCATACAAGTTTCACTATTGTTTTCATTTATAAAAGGCATGTAGTAATGTTAAATTTCAGTGACAAAATTTAATTTGCTCTGATTCACTTAAGAAGCTGAGCAGCCATCGTGCCTCAGGGATACATCTTCCCTTCACTTTCTGTTGTTTAATATCTCGCGTCCAAATCAGTGCCTAGCAGGCTTAACTCTGGCTCTTTTATTCTTGAATAGTGAGTAATAAATTAAAATCTGCTGAGGTTTAAATTGATTGTTTGCATGGCAAATCTCCACTTCTGGGTTCCTTGACCACCTTTTTACCACTCTCACTACAGGGTCATGCTCCCTTCCACTAGAATTTGGAATAACTTAGCCCTTTTTGATCAGTCAAATGTGAAACACTGGCTTCATCTGGCACCTTGAGAGTGGTTTACTATCAAGACAAGTATCCAGACCCAAAGGTACAAACGTGAGAGTCTTCTAGGCTTCTCGGGAAACAATGACCTGGCATTTATTATCCTTAAACAACATGCTTTAAAGGAACTTTAGAACTGGGATAATGAAAGAATATTGGTGCCTTGACAGCTTTTAAGTTGAATGCTTTCACTGGATGTAATGCAGCCATGCTGACTTACGGCATTTGAGTATCTGAGGCAAAATGCAAAGTCTAGTATTTCGGTTCTTTAATGCTTGGCCAATTCAGAAACAATTGGTAATATTTTGAATGGATTTTATTGCCATACATCATCTGGATAGAACTGCACCTTTCAAAAGGCAACGAACTTCTACCTTGGTCTTTGCTTACTTCTAGCATCACAGGCCACCTTCCTTCACACCTTAGCATTTCTACTGTAGAACTGACGGATTCATGGACCTTTCATAGCTAATCCACATACACTCCATTCTTCACCATGCAGCTAAATTTGTCACATATGTGCTTATCTGTCTTGTTCTCTATAAGTTATGAAAAAACACTATCTTGCCACGTGGTGAGATAATAATCTGGTTTTAATTTAATCATGTAACTCAGTTATTTTCAACAGCACACTTTCACTCTGCTGTGCAGCAATAATGCAGACCTCTTGCCTTCCTCCTCAGATTTCCCTTATACCACACACCCAGTGATGAAGATTGAGAGTGGTTTAACCATTAATAAACAAATCTAATTTCTGGAAATATTAATTGAAGACAAACAATGTTTTGCCTAACATTCTTAAAATTAAAAAATTAGAAAGTAGATCTTCCTCGTCATAACCATTTTCCTCAAATGGAACTGTATATATCAAAAGTTATTTTTCAAAATTATCTTATCCAGTGAGAAAATTGGATCCATTAAATATAAAGACAGAGAACACTGTCGACATGATTTGCAAAGCCCAGCCAAGAACATCAACACACAGAAGAGGGAAACATAAGAGTTGTTTCAACACTAATAAAAAATTGAAAAAATCTTTTTTTACAGTAATGTGTTTTATGATGACACAAGAAGACTCAAAGGATGTTTAGATGAAAGCTTGGTAGCAATGTAAAATTATATATCTGGTTGAAACTGCAAAATTACTACCCACCCAGAAGAGGTCCCATATTTGCACATGCACAGGTTTTTATAAATTTTTAGGAAAACTGATTTTTCACAAACACCCCTGTTTTCAACAAGCAAATCATTCATGCATAGATATTAACACTTACACAATACGAATTCCTTATATTCTACCTTAAGGAATTTCAGTTGTTATAGTAATGAGTAACTATAGCACAATTTGATTTAGCTGCTGTTTAATTCAGTGTACTTTAATCAGGTAAATTGGTCAACTTTTCAAAGAACATACCATGAGAAATCAGCATCTGTTTGTGAAGGTGTCATGAAGAAAAACTGGGTAATTTCTGATTTTAAAGAATTTAATGATGATGAATAATTCCGTAAGACTTAGAGTCAGTCTTTACCTTCTGGGCTCAAATTTAAGATAACATGTCCTAGAAAGAGCAAATAAAAGCTAAATGGGGACCAGTGTTACAACAGGAAGTTTAAATAAGTATCACACTGAGATCTGATGTGTGCTGTGAAGAGCTTATATACACAGCAAGTATGGCAGACTTGATGCGGAGTCCAGAGCCTAACTCCTCTTGTCGATGTAGCCCCGTGTTCTCACAGCGGAGGTTTTATTAATGCAGTTCATTCATGTACAGAAAGTAGCTTGGTCTGACCTTTAGGTAGGCGTGATGACACAAAAAAACCCTAATTTTTTAATCTAAGCAGTATTGATACAGAAGCTGTTAAACGTGAGCAGACATGGAAAATATTTATGCCTTTTTAAAACGTACATATTCATGTAGAACCTTTCTCTCATTCAGGAGACTGAGCAGGCTCGCATCTAATGCAACAAAGTTTCACAGCAGAGGTATAATATGGTGTAACTTCATACACCAAGAATGCCTTGAAAGACATACCCGTGCTTCTCTTGTTCCCGGACTATATGGCAGACTATTATTTTATTACAAAATTGGATTTTGCAGAATGCTAGAACAATTTTTGAGATTTATTCTGTTACATTGATTGTATAGGTTATACCATGTCAAAAGGGCACATATATTTGCAAAAAGTGAAGTTATATTTTGAATAATTTTATTGCTGAGCTCTAATTAAGAAATAAAATTATAAAAGGCATAATTAAAGGAAGAACCCAAGAACTTTCTGATTCAAATAAAATCAAAAGAAGAAAAGAAAGGAAGGTTTGGATCTCAGGTGACACCAATGCAAAGCAGTGCCCTTTTTGCTCTAAGTAGTATTATGGTTATTGACTTCACATGATTTTTCTAATATAAAAGTTTAACAGAGCTTTTGGTTTTGATCCCTCTTTTGTCACCCAAGATTAATCTAACTGAAGTCAGTTTGTCTACAGAAATATGAAAAAACAACGTGCCCACACCTGGGCACCCAGACCACCTAAATTCCAGCCAAGGCTGATCAGGCAAATGTTGGCACTCAAGTCTCCACAAGTGCTTCGACCAGCCGACTCTGGAGTATAACCTAACTCTGCCTGTGCCGCTGTTTTGAGACAGAAAGTTTACTGTTCCCTGCCTCCTGTTGCACAAATGCCTGTGCAAGAAGCTCACAGCTAGGTACAGGTACGTTGGGCTCCTCTGCTTTCCTAGAGTACATCTGTGAAAGTTGCGTGGTTTGTCAGGCAGAGGTAGACAGAGCTGGACCCAGGACAACGTGTAGGACAAGAGGTAAAGAGTAAATAAAATTACCTGGAACTCCGTAAGAACCAAAACTCTCTGGAAATTTATTATACAACCAATGGAGATTTAAGCAATGTTTTACTTTATCTGGCAGGTGATGGGACACAGTAAGATAAGAAACTCAGAAAATTTTTTACATGCTTGATATGATGCGTTTAGCCATTTCCAATTATTTTTGGGATAGCTAAGTATGACACAACTGATTAATACTGTATTTCATATAAAAATGGATATATGCCTTTAACCTGAGGTTATGAAAAGAAACTGATAATTCAGAGGAGTTTGTGAATATTCTAAGGCTGAATAGTCAATTTTGAGACTTCATGGGACAACCAAGTCCCTGGTGGGAAATTAGACTGTGAGTAGAAACAGGAAGAAAAACGTGGGAATATAATGAGTAGATGCAAGATTAACCCTCGCTAATACAATTTGAATTTGCATAGGAAGGATGTCTCTTATGAAATTAAAGTTGGCAGCAAAGACTACAAAAAGTGAAAGAAGTCTTGAAGTCTACTTCCACTTACAGTGCAGCTCAACTCCAAGGTCAGCTCTACTTCATCCAGTTTATGAACTCTTAAGAAAGTGTCATACTTAGGTTCAACCCTTGTTTTATCTTTATGTTGAATAGCATTTTCACATCAATTTGGATCTCCAAATTTACTTGTAAATTTCCTGAGGTTCTATCTAGTTTTTATCTTCTTTTCTATGATTATTTAGGACTTACAATTTAATCAATATATTAGTTTTAATACTTCTGAAGAATTATTGACTACTTCTTTCTGAATTTCAGAGATGCTAACATCTGTTTAGTATCACCAGTTGCAACTTCCTACTCTCCAGCCAGCAAACAAGACTTGTTGCAATACACCGACTATCATGAATGTTAAACTGCTGGGAGTCATCTCATTCCACCTAGCAGCACTGGGTTCAATTATCCATATATGACCACTTTACATATTTATATGAAATATGCATTTCATACATACAGGTAATTGAATAACATATTTTATATAAAGCAACCTTTATTTCTTTGTCCCGAGGCTAGACAATATAGCAACAAAGCCACTTTGAAGAAGATGGTGGGCTTGGGTAAAGGTCTCCTAGCTAGGCCTTCAGGGATGCAAAGCACGTGCCCTTTGACACCTCAAGGTGATTGAAAACCACAGGACAAAATATTTGAGACAGATTTTGACGATGTCGTCCAGCAAGCAATGACACTCTCTGTAGAGCATAAAACCAGAAAGCATCTCGCTTCTCATGCTCCTGCTTATTTTCTCAGCTACAAGCGTATTATGTTCTGCAGTTCCGTGAGCGTTAGCCGAAGTGTAAACAGATGAAGAACAATAAATAAAATATACGACTTCTGTCCCAGGAGCAGCCATCCCTTTCATGACTATAACTCAGTACCCATCTATTTCCCCCCTTTGGACAATTTATAAAGATAAAAGTGTCTCAGAGCCCACCCACTTCTCCTCCCGTATCGATATTATCCCTGTGACAACTTTAGCACCTGAGAGCAAGAAATAATGTAATGTGCACCGTGATCAGCTTCATTTCCCTCATCTCCTTTTATAACTCTATTGCTTACTTTCTTTGCCGCATACCTTGCTGTTTGCAGATCCCTTTTGCATTTACATTTGTTTCAAGACATCCTTGTATTTATCGAGCTAATAATTTTGATAGCTTTTTTTTTTTTTAACCTGATAGTTTAGCTTAAGCTAACAAAACACCTGATAACAGACCACAGAGATTAATTACATTGTGGCATGCCCTTGCTTAGGGGAAAAGAAAGTAATCTTACAGTGCAGTTTCCAAAACTATGATTCCTATAATGTTTTTAATCATTGTAGTAGAGCAAATTGCTACTGGATTTTAAGGATTTAGGACTCTATTCAGACCTCTTACTTTAGGCTTCGATCTTAGACACTGCACTGCCAAAAAATCATGGCTCTTAATCAGAGTGCTTCAGATCACAGAAGTCCTTTATATCTTTAATAAGAAGACATTAAGTGTCTCTGAAGAGCTTCAGGAGATGAAATGAACTGTCCCCACAGATATCTATGTCTCTTACCTGACTACAGAAGCCTAATCACCTGGCTCAGATGGGAACACTTATGATCAGACCACATCCCTACTATTAAGTGCTTTCATGACTTAGCTGGTACTTCACAATTACAATCTCTGAGAAGTGCATATTTAATGTCTGCTGGCATCCTAATTTAAGTGAAATTTAGCATGTTAATTAGGGGTCTATTTTTTAGACCCCTATTTTTTTATAATATTTACAGAATAGGGATGCAACCACAGAAGTACATATCGCCAAGAACTGTAACATACCAAGAATGTGCTGTTGTTCACACACTATTTTTTTATTGTCTACACTACATGCTGAAAATGTGGGGGTTTTTTATAGTGTAGGAATTGCAAAATGCAGTGATAGTGGTCTAATTTTTTTTTACAAAAATGTTTTTTCTGTGACAGAAGCAAAAGCCTCTAAGCCTCTCCTATAGCCTCCAAGCCTCGCCTTATGCAAGCTGCTTTTTTTTTTTTTTTACCATGAGCTCATAAGGTCTTTGAAGCAGATAGTGTCTCTTCCTCTTTGTTTATAAAAAGTTAGTAACATTTTTGGCTGTATCATATCCTAAACAATGATAGTAAAAAACTGTCAGACATTGATTAACTGTGAAAAAATAAAAGATTATTTTTAACTTCCAAGCTCTGTTCTCAAAGAGCCTGCGCAGAACAGTGTTGTGGTCACTTATAGTCTGTACAGACTAAGACACTAACTCAGGTTTTCTAGTGTAATCAATCTGTCCTTTCCCAGATTTAAACATTAAGTCACTAAGTTTATGGCACTATTTGTATGGAGCACTCTTGACACACAAACAGAATGTTTTACTCTGAGAAATGGAACTTAGATTTTGTTGACTTTCAGGCCATGCTTCAAGATTATTTTAAGAAAAGGTGGTCATAGAAAAGGTTTGTGTTTTTGATATTTGTAGCGTTTGAGGAGGCCGTGTACTTGTCTCATTTCTCATATAGCATTTTTCCTTTTATTTAAACCAACAATATTAGAAATATTTTGAAGGGTCTATCAAAAATTTTTACTGTTTGTAAGTATACAGTTGAATATTTGAATGGTCAAACAAATGCTCAGGAACTACTTAAAAAATTAAATGCAAGAGTACAGCACTACAATGAGAGTTCTCAGTACAATTCTGTTACTGGACATATTTAAAAGACATATAGATGTGGTGCTTCGGGACATGGCTTAGTGGTGGACGTGGCAGTATTAGGTCCTTTCCAACCTAAATGATTCTATGATTCTGTGATTCTATGATTCTATTCCTGTTGACATTTTATGGAGGAATTGTGCTGCAAAGTAAGACAGCTGAGAAGTTGTGTTAAGTGCAGCTTTTACTCATCTACAGTTTTTGAACAGAGAAGGAAATATACACAAAAAAATAATTTGAGCTCTCAGATATTGTATTTCTAAGTTCTGGTTGAATTTTTAAAAATGCAATAGTGTCAATCAAACCCTCCAATGTTTTACTGTTTGGTTCAAAATAGGTCTATTCTAAAGTACAGATCTATTCATATTGCTTGCTTTCTGAAATTTTTGTATTCAGTAAAAGCTTACTGAAGATAAAAACATGCCATTTTTAGATCTGAATTGAAAATGTCAGTTTCAATTTTAATGGGTTGTAAATGAAAATTAGCTGGTGAAATACTGTAAGAAAACGCATTTTTCTGTAATGGTGGTTGCCACAACCACAAAATGAATAACTCAAAATGAATAAATGACAACAACACTAGAATGTCAATAAATTTGCTAGGGCATACTTCGAACTATTCTTATTGAAAAACTTGTGATAACATAGCAATATCAGGCAAAGCATCCAAATAATGTGAGAAAAATCTGACAGCAAAAGGAAACAAACGAATCACAGAGTCATAGAACGGTATGGGGTGGAAGGGACCTTTAAAGGTCATCTAGTCCAACCCTCCTGCCACGGGCAGTGACATCCTCCACTAGATCAGGTTGCTCAAAGTCCCATCCCACCTGTCCTTGAACACTTCTAGGGATGGGGCATGAAGATTATGAACAGAATAATATGAAGAAAATAGCAAAAGTTTCCAGTGAAAGTTCATAGAAATCACGTCAAGCCAATGTAAATCAAAGTCCAATAAATGTCCTAAAGAACCCCAAATTTTTTTCCTTAAACGATGACAATTCAGCATAATTACCATTACCATTAAAGAAGTGAGTATATTTGGCAGGTCATAAAAACAAAATCAGGAAGGACAGGAGAAAACCTGAACAATACTTAACTGATAACATTTAGACAAATAATGCAAGTAGTAAACATTTATATTTCTGATGAATTTACAGGTATTTACAGTCACATGGCCTTGTTAGTGTAGAACTTCAGTAGACAAGTCATTAGCAGCAGCGAGTTGGTCTTGCGGCAACTAGTGGGTGTTGCTTTCCTTTCAGGACACCCCAGTCCTGCCATCTGCAGCTCTCCACCTCCCCCAGTCCTGCAGCAGCAGTAAGGAGGCAAGGCACTGTAAGGAAACAAGTCTTTGGAGCACATTTCTGTAAAGAGGCAGGCCATGAAAGCTGCGTGCATTTGGGGAAGTCGAAATGAGAAAGCATGACAGTGGCAACAAACAGGCATGACAACCAGCTGACTAAGCATGAAACCATCAGGGGAAAACCAAACCGACTATGGAGACGAACAGTGCTGGAGATGAACTTCTGTCTCTTCTGAGAAAAGGAAGGCTTGGGAGAAGGGAGAAATATTGAAGCATGAAAAACAGAAACTTGGTAGCCAGAGAAGTACTGCAAGTTATTTGTTTTAATGTCATGTCATACCAGACCTGGATAGCCTTTTGAGAGTATTCTTTTAACATCGGTTCCATTGATAGGTTTTATATGATTCTTGCTACTTGCTGGTCAAACAGTTCCGTCCTCTGCAATATCAGCCCTGTGAGACACTGCTGTTCAAGAAATACCCCTATATATAACAAGTATATTTTGATCTGGATCATTCTGTTGAACCCCTGAACATATACAGAAGTGCCTATGTGACATCTGAGTTTTAAAATGTTAGCTATTATCACAATACCATAATTAAAAAAATGAAAAACAAAAATTATAGATTATCTTCTACTTCTTAAAGGAATAAAAGGCAGATTCCCAAAGCAGTCTATCAGCCAGTAGTATTTTGCCAAGCATAACGTAGGAAGTACACATCCCACTGAACAAGGTTTATTTGAAGCCACTGCTTCTATAAACTTGCCCTGTATGATTTCTGACGTTAGCTTTCAGAACACTGAAATAATTTCCAAAAGTTATGTTTTTCTCCCCAAGAAGCTGTCCTTTTCAGTGTGAAAATATTTTGAAAGTAAAATAACAAAAGCAACTATTTTGTGGTGATCAGAGTTTTTGATAAAAGATGTCTTTTCTGAAAAGCGTGTTATACTTAGGATAAACAAGCACGTAACTGTATACTTCTCTACGAGTCAAAAATACACTGATTCTACTCAAAGTCATGAGAACTACTCTCATGCTAGTTTATTCTTTGTATCTTTCAACACACATTTCTTTTCTGAGACTGCTATATAATGCAGATTATATTAAGGGTTGGGTTTTTTTCCCAATTAGCAATTGTCTTACTGAGCTGAAGGGGTTCTGCCACAAAGCCAGCATTTTACACAAAATGCCAAGCAGCAATTAGCTGGTGACAGCTTCTTGGTCAGAACTAACTTGGGCTGGATTGTAACTTGCTATATGCAGGTTGATCAGCCAGCCCCTGCAAACTAGGTCCATTTTAAATGTCCTCTCATTCACCCTGACAAAGTAATTAAAGGAAAATACTAGAAGCAATGAATGCCCCATTTTCCAAACATTTTGTAGCAGAAATACTGTGTTTTCTCTGGTGTAGAGGATACTTTGAGGTCCTGGAGTGTAATTTAAAATGCTTCACAATGCCTTGGTTTCTTTGCTGCTGGAAAATGGATGTTGCATCAGGAGAGGAACTGGGCCAGAGCTTAATCCTGAAAAATTACAGTGAACGTCTGAAGAGAATGATGAAAATCAGACAAAAGGAAGACTATACTGTCGTCACTGCAAATAAGTAAAGCTTGTCTTGCTCTCTGCTTCCAAAACAGCGACCTACCCCACCTGCCTGTAGCCTGTGCCCAGCCCGGAGCTGCACCTCTCGGGATGGTGAAGCGTGAGGACGGGCCACCTGCAACAAGGGATGCGGGGAAAGGGATGGGAAGGCAGGGAGAAAGCCAGGCGGCGGGGAGAGGCCAGAAAGCGCAGACCTGGGGCACGGGGAGACGGACGCGAGGGACGGGGTTAGAGGGATGCGGGCACGGCGAGCGATGGGAGGGACGGGCCGGGACAGGCGGAGCGGAGGAGGAGCCGCTGGGAAAAGCTGCTGGGGAAGCCGCGGTGCCCGGGACCGGCGGCTCGGTGGACACAGAGCGGAGAGCGGGTGGGGACCGGGAGGGGCGACCCCTGCCCCGCCGCGGCAGCGCAGCCCCCGGGTAAGGGTACGGGCTGGCGGCGGGGAGGGGCGGGCGAGGGGGCGTGGAGCCGGCGGCCAGCCCGCCCGGGGCGAGCGGGGACGGCGGGGAGCAGTCGAGGGAAAAGCGGAGCGCGGAGCCGGGTGGCAGCGAGCGGCAGCCCGCCCGCCCGCCCGCCGCCGCCGGAGCCTGGCGGGGACCCCGCTCTCCCGCCCGCCTCTCCTCCCGCCTCCCGCACACGCTCCGATCGTTTCCCCCCTCTAGGCTGCACCGCCCCGGCTCCGTTTCACCCTCCTCCCGGCGGCGGGGGCCGGGGCTGAGCGGCCATCCCCCCCGCCGAAGGCAGCGCCATGTGAGCGGGACCCGTGCCGCCGCCTCAGCGGGCACGTCCAGGATGTGAGGAGCCGCCCGGCCGCCTGTACCCGGCCGCCCCCCCGGGCCGGAGACTCACCGTCGTCCAGCCCTGCCCCGGGCCAGCATGACCGAGGTGAAGGCCAAGGAGCCCAAAGCGGCTCCGCCTGCCAGAGACGGGGCGGTCCTGCTGCAGGGCCAGCCCGGCCCAGACCCCTTCGGCAGGGAAGCGGAGGCCATCGACATCTCCCTGGACGGGCTTCTCTACCCCAAGAGCAGCGACGAGGAGGAGGAAGAGGAGGAGGAGGAGGAAGAGCCGCGGCAGCGGCAGCAGCCGGGGGACGAGGAGGAGGACCGGGACTCCCTCTCGTACCGGCCGGGGAGCGGCTCCCTCTCGGACAGGGACTCCCTGGACACCGTCCTGGACACCTTTCTGGCCCCCGCGGCTCATGCCAGCTCCGCCGTGGCCGCGGCGCCGTGGTCCTTCTTTGGGGAGGAGGCGGCGGAGGCGCCCGACGCCCCGATGAGCCGCGGCCCCTCGCAGAAGGCGGGCGAAGCCGTCCCGGGGGCGCCCGGCGCCTCGCAGCCCCCGCCGCGGCCCTCCCCGCTCTGGCCGGCGGGCGACGCCCTGACCGCCGCCGCTAAACCGCGGCCGGCAGGGGCGGGGGGAGGCGCGGAGGGACCCTCCGCGGCCCCTAAGGGCGAGTCTCCGGGGCTGGCGGCTCTGCCCGGCGCGGAGCGCGGCTTCGCCGGCGGCGGGGTCCGGCCGGAGGCGGGGGCGGCGGGGCAGGAGTACCTGCACGTGCCCCTGCTGCCGCTCAACTCGGCCTACCTGGCCTCGCGCACGCGGCAGCTGCTGGACGTGGCGGAGTACGAGGGCGGCGGCGGCGGCGCGGGGCCGCGCTCCTCGCCCCCCGCCCCGGAGCTGGCGGGCTACGTCTACCCGCCGGCGGAGGCCAAGGAGGGGCACTTCACCTACGGCGACTTCCAGCCCGCTCTGAAGATCAAGGAGGAGGGTCTCGGCCTCCCTACCCCCTACACCGGCGGCAAGGCCACTCCCGCGGCGGGCTGCGCCGACTACCCGCAGCCCCCGCGGGCCGGGCAGGAGCCCTCGCTGGAGTGCGTCCTCTACAAGACGGAGCCCACCCTCCTGCCCGGGGCCTACGGGCCGGCGGCGGCGGCGGCGGCGCCCGACAGCCTGCCTTCCACCTCGGCCGCGCCGCCGGGCCTCTACCCGCCCCTGGGTCTCAACGGGCACCAGCCCCTGGGCTTCCCGGCGGCGGTGCTGAAGGAGGGCTTGCCCCAGCTGTGCCCGCCCTACCTCGGCTACGTTCGGTAAGAGGGGGCGGCGGGCCCTTTGGCGCGGGTGTCCCCGCTTGAGGGGACGGGCCGAGGGGTCGCGCTGCTCCGCGGGAGGGCTCCGCGCCTGCCCCTGCGGGGGGGCGGCTGTGCGGCGGGGCGAGGGGCTCTGGGGAGGGGCCGAGGGAAAGGCGGGCGAGGTTTTAATCGGCGAAGCCCCGTTTGAGTTTTTAGGCAGTAAGCGCAGCCGCGTTTCCATTTTCTGTGTTGTCTGTGCCTGTGTGAGAGCAGCACAGTGTTAACTTTGCAGCTGGCACCCCTCTGATCTCTTTGGCACGGTAGAGGCGAGGGAGAAGTCAGGGTTTTATCGCTGTGGTGGTTCCGTGCCGTCTGGTGCCTGAGCAAGTGGGCGGCTGCAGGGAGGGGGAGCGGAGTGTTCCCCAGGCTGTCCTCTCTGACAGCGAAACAGTGAGGTTCATAAATACCTAAATATTCTCCAAAATATTATCTCCCATTTGGGAAAAAAAAACAACCAACCAAACCCAGTTAATTTGACACAAAACAGACAACAGAAACACTTGTATATTGATTTGTTAGGATGAAGTGGCTTACTATGATGCCAGGATGTTGCACATTAACTAGAAATGTATGCAAAACCACGTATGTACAATGCTACAGTTTCAGCGGAAATCCTTGATTTTTGTAAACGTTATGATTAAGTAGCTTAGTCTGTTTCTTTGCTTGGAGAGAAATTCGCAGGTACTCTCCACTTTCCTCAATGTGCCCATCATAGTTAGTTATTGATGAGAATGCTGCAGCTGAATGGGAAGCGACAAATACAAAAGATTTTTCTAGCTGAGATGAAACTTATTTATTTCCCATGTGAAAGAGGCTTTTGAAATTCAATTGACTTCTATTTGATTCTGTCTCTGTACCATTCTATGTACAGGAAAAAAAAAAGAATCAGTCAGTATGACTTCACTCACAAGAGTTGTTGATCTGAGGAAGATGGACATTTTGACAGAGAGTTCCTAGATTGTACCTTTTTTAGCTAAAACGGATTAAAATACTACTGTGCTTTTTACCCACTAGTTTTCTCTTTAATGACTAGGCAGATGTTACAAATGTGCTTTTTGCCCTAGTAGAGACAAACCCTTAAGCAGAAAGGCAGTCGTACTTTATTTTTTCCTTACCTTTCCGTAGCTAGATTACAAATTTAAGAAGGAAGTTTTTAGCATAAACCCGATTAATACAGGTAAGTAGTTCAGTGTTGCAAAACCGGATATTTCATTTCTCTTAATTATTTTTTCTTTTGAAGGCCAGATGCAGAAACCAGCCAAAGTTCTCAATATGGTTTTGAATCGCTACCCCAGAAGATTTGTCTCATCTGTGGTGATGAGGCTTCTGGTTGTCACTATGGAGTACTTACCTGTGGAAGTTGTAAAGTCTTCTTTAAAAGGGCAATGGAAGGTAATATATGATGCCATTGTTCCTAATTATCTGAAATACATCTTTTTAGCCACTTGACTGCTAAGGACATACCTTTTGTGTATTGCTGATGTTTAAAAATGTTATCACTGTAGTAATGTTTTTTGTTTTGGCAACTGTTTAAGTATTACAGTGAATGCTAACTAAATTCTTTCTTAATTGATTTTGCTAGTATTATTTGTTTTACTTTTATTATTTGCTACTTATTATTTACTGCTTATCAATTCGTCTTTCTGAGTAGGTAGAGTTTTCATAAAAATCTTGTGTATTATACAATTTGTTTTGAAAAGCGTAAGTGCTGTTCAAAGGAAGATTTTGTGGGTGTGAACTAATGACAGGCAGATAAGAATTTATTTTGGCTTCATTTTGTTTTCAAAGTCGTGGAATTTTTCTTGCTTGCAAGACACAGAATTTGGCTTCCTGAGATTTATGGAAGTATTTCAAGTTTCATTGAACTATTTCAAGTCATAATAATAATAAATGGATTTGACTTTTGTTCCAAATAGCCATTTAATTACAAAGTCAAGCTGCAGGTTTAATAAATCAATAGCAATGCCTATTTTTATTTTTTCTGTTTTGATTATATTATGTGGCTAGTCCATAAAAACCCACTGAGATTTTAATTATGAATACAAGAGCAGATTGCTTTATATAGTTCAACTCATGAAGAGGTGAAACAAATCCTTCTACATTTTGTTTTGTCTCCTCTTATGATTTTTATCTGGTCCTGTTAGAACTAGGATATTCAAATTTCTGCTCCATATACTTAAAAAAAAAAGATTGTTACAATGTATAGGATTCCTTAAAATAAAAAATTGCATCGTGTATTTTCTTGTGATACATTTTTTTTTCAACTTCATACAGTTTGTTGCTCTTCAGATGTAAAGGGAAATACTGGAAAATTAAAAGCTTAGCAGAATAATGTAGTTACATTTTTTGTGTGCTGTTACTTTCTACTTTAAGCATATGCTCTTGTTCTTCCTTTAACATACCGGTTACATGCAAAGTGGTAACAGCAGACTAGTGGGCTAGATGAACTTTTGAGCTAGTGCCTCATCTTCTCTAATACATTTAATGAAATTAATGAGAAAGCCATTAGAAACATATCTGTTACGTTGCAAGGAAAACACTTGTCTCTTAAGTCACTTAGAGGAATACATTTAAGTTTCACTGACTGTGTTAACTGGTCTCGTGGTTTGGCTTCACGGTTTTTGCTTTGGTTGTTTTGGCAAATCAACCATATACTTCAAAA
Source organism: Burhinus oedicnemus (assembly GCA_008921705.1). Lineage (NCBI taxonomy): Eukaryota > Metazoa > Chordata > Aves > Charadriiformes > Burhinidae > Burhinus > Burhinus oedicnemus. Next base: position 1,266,613 of record VFFE01008969.1, read on the forward strand.
AAAGACAGGGAGCTGAAATTTTAAGAATGAGTGTAGTATAGCTGATGAGTGCCATATTTTAAAATAAGTTTTGTTATTAACTTTTCACCTATACAGTAATACTGTAATTTTTTATTTAAATTTGATTCCATCATTTTTGAATTTCATCTCTTTCATAAACTGGTATCCAATTGAGTTTGTGCAGTAGGTGAACCTGCTCAAAAACATATCTCATTACTGTTCAGCATAAATATTTTAATGATAAATGTTAAGAAGGCATGTAAATCGGTAGTAGGAATATCTTAAAGTTGTTGTTTTCACTGATTATTTAATCACAGTCTGTATTTGCAGAATCTCAACAGATTAAGACTATAGATATACCGAGAAATAAGAGCTCAACACAATTACACAAAGAAAATGCTTGTTTTACATAGCAACTTCATACTTTCCATTTGTAAATAATTCCAAAGACTGTGAGTGTGGTGAGCAAGTGTGTTTGGGTTTTTTAGTCAGAATATTCAAAGAATGGAAAACTACCTCAAACTACCTGGTTATAATAAGAAAAAATAAGTGATTATTGAGTCTTATGGGGAAGAAAGGCAGGTATGAGCAGTGTGGGCATGAGCAAGATGAACTAATGCAGTTACCTGTTTTTGTGTAGAAAGTGCAAGTCTACAGAGAGTTTCTTAAAAAGATGGACTTATTATTTTAATGGAAGCAGAGGATATAATTACTAGCATTGAAATAATCCCATTTATGGATAGACACTTGATTTCATTTAGAGTACTTTTTTGTTTATTGCTTATCAAAATTAAAGGTGACAAATTACTCTTCTGTAAGAAGATGCAGAATATTTTTATTACAAATGCAATAGAAAATAATGTTTAAAAGTTCACAGTGGCAATTGTGTAAATTTGAGACATATTTCCTGCGTAAAATGTCCCCCTGCCCATGATTTATTTGAGTGGGAATGCATTATTTACCTTTTTAAATTTTTAGTACTACTACAGACATGTGTTTGTTGTTTTTTTAATAATAATACAGGCAAGTAAGATGTTAAACTTTGTGAGTGCAAATTCACGATCAAAACTCTACCTGATCACTATGAGAAATTAAGACAACATTGGAAATAGATGGGGTTTCTGTATTTCAAGATCTTTTTGATATATTATGTGGTTTTCAAGTGTGTAGATAACAAGGTACATAATATAGGGGTATTAAATTTGTTGGAAAATGTCTGTTTTCTATTTTAATTATTTCTGTACTCTCAGATATGTTGGCTGTTTCAAATCTAATAGCCTGGGTCATTTTTTTCATAGAAATTGTCCTATTCACACACCATTTATTTTATTCTCCTCTATTGTGTGGAAAATACTGTATTAGTGAAATACTTCTTTTGGGATAAAACGGACTGTTACATTATCCGGAAAAATCCATTTTTCATCTCTGATCTTTTTGAAATAAAACCAGAGCTTATTTAAAATGCTCAGACTGAACAATTGTTTAAAACTGTATAGGCAAACCTGGAAATGTTTCTATACTAAGCATGATTTAATCATACATTTGAATATAAATAAGCAGATACACATGCAGCTTAAGAGGGGGTCAGAACTGTATGAGGATCACTAACATGAAAGTGTAGAGTTAGAATTAAATTATTTTAGAATGTTTGTTGGCAATGGATTCTTAAATATATATGATTTGGTAGATATTTTCTGTCTTTTGGGTTCTTGGCTCCCTGTATGTGCCTATATACGTAAAGAAAAAGATGGTGTTAATACAATTAGTGTATTTTACTATAAGCAGAATCCTGAAGTAGGTTAACCAAAAATGCAAGTACTTTTTTGGGGGAAGTGTAGTATAGCAGATACGAAAAAAGCTAGTGCTGGAAGTGGGGATGAGAAAATGTAGCTAAGGGAAAAAAATACTGATTTTTTTTTTTAGAAATATTTGTTCACATTTAGAGGTTGTACATCTTCTGTTTGTCCCTTTCAAAGAACTGATTTACTAGTCTGTTGATTCACTTGTTGTACAAACAAATTACAAAGCGTTTTCAAAATACTTTGAAGATCTCCTTTGGGTGTAATGAATATAACAAAAGTTACTGTTATTTGTATTCGGTTAAGAAAATTGAAAACACGGAATTGGATTTAGTATGCTGATGGGGTAGTGCTGTTCCTGTCAGGGAGCTGAGGGTGATGGGCAGTTTGGAGTTACCAATCAAAAAAAATTCAGAAATAATATTTTAAAAGCCTTTTAATATGAAGAATTAGTATATTTGCAAAGTAATTTGCTGTTGATGATCAGGCATTTTTTAAGTGCTACCAATATATCTAGTTCATGGAAACAAAACTTAGGTGTAGTATTTCTAATGGGGCTTTAGGAGAATGGAAATTAAGAAATGAACTCTTACTTTTTTAACACTGAAGTGTCAAATGGTCATTAATGATGTCTTATAAAGGTACCTTCATGTAAAACCATGCAGGGCAACCACAATCAAATGCTTGTGTAAAACCATGGTAAAATATCTGTCTTGAACAGGAACCCAGTGTGTAGAGTTTTGGGATTCTGGAGTTAATGCTGTTGCAAACACATGGTTTCTTGGTGGCCTGCATTCTTGCCTTTTTGTTGAAAGCATCTCCTTTGCAGTCATTTTACTAATGAAAAATTAAAATGACCTAAATAATGAAAAAAAAATTCGAGTGCTGCGTTTCCTATATAAAGTCCCACTTTTAATTTTTTTTCTATATTTATATAAAGCATTTGCCTTCCTTTACACTATTTTAATATTATTGACATCCAATGAAAAGTAGTTGCCTGAACCTGAAGAGTTTGAGGCCAACATAAATACATGATATTACAGCAGATGGGTCAGAAACTAACTTGTTTTTTTTAAATACCTGGGACCCTATTGAAAAATTGATCTAATGATTATATAGCAGATTTGTCTAGTTTTAATATGTACTTCAAGCTCGGAGTAACAGCACTGTACAGGTAATATTTCAGGGAGCAAGCTCAACCATATGTAGTAGCTAACACTTAACTGGCAAAGTGGGAATATTTCTTTTCTCCGAGACCTGCATTTGGCAGGCTCGACCTGACAGAAAGTAGGGTTTCTACAAGAGTTTTCACTGTCTGTATATGGAGAGGTACTCGTGGAGGAATTAAAGATGAGCTACGTCTACACAGTAAGAAGGCTGACCATGACTTCAGCAAACTTTCTGATAAAGTTTATCTGACTGGTGTTATGTATAAGCAGTTTTGTGATGACAGTGTGACTCACTGTTTAAGCAGTGAAATACTACGCATAGGGAAAATTGCTGGGCTAAACAGTTGTGCCTTTCCATAGCTTAAGAGTGTAAAATGGCACAGCATGCCAAATATTTATAAAAATGCCAACCACTAACTGAAAATCCTCTTTGAAAACAGAGTGAAATGCAGTTCTATAGAGACCCTTTCGGCTGTGAAATTGATGAAGGAAATTTAAAAAGTTCCTTTTTCTCCTAATTCTGCAGGGATTTTCAATATTTAATCCAGCTTTCCAGGCTGGAAATCTGGGATCAGAATTTGGTACAGAGTGTACTGTAAACCGAATAGTAATGAAAGTTTCGTGAAGTAGAAAACATACAAACACACATAGCATACATATGGCAAGTTGAAAGATGAAAATGCTTTTTACTTAATATAACATTTAATATTATTAAAGCTCTTTTATTTTGCACATGACCAAAATGTGTTAACGTACAGTAAGCTCAATGTATTTCCAAATTCAAATGTACGAAGCTACTTCATTAAGGGTCCCAAAATTCAAGTGGGAAATGTCACTTTTGTGAGAACAAAGAATTTGCATCGTGAGAAGGGAAAGAAGAAAATCTGTACTGATACGTAATTGTATATCTTCATCATACTTCTGACTGCAAAGACATTTGTTGTTCAGCCATTTGACGAACATTAATTTGATCAGTTGGTTTATATGAGGCACAACAACTGAGTGAGCTAAGATTGTGTTCGTTCTGCTACTTTAGCTATTGTGCTAATGCTGGGCTTCCTACTGCTCTCATTGTGACTTACTACTGGTTTCCTGAGAGACGTGCCTTAGAACATAATCAGCTGCAGAAATGTGAATTACTAAAATTTTTGGCTTAACTTCAGGTAGCATTTAAGAAACAGTATCAAATATTACGTTGAACATCTTTTCAGGTGGAATAGAAACTATTTCCGGTAGTGTAAAACTGCGTGCTTTAAACAGCACCAGCGCCAGGCTGCTCAGTGTTGCTGGATACTCCTCTGTTGTAACTTTAGATGTGCACAATGAGAGTAACCCGAGCTGCTCATCTTAAGCTCAATTCACAGTGAGTGGAGAGAACAGGACGTTCTAGGAAGTAACTCACTGACTTATTTTAGATATCTTCTTGGGCTGAAAATAGCAGTACTCTAACAGTAACTATTTCTCAGCACCGATTGTAAAGGAGTGTCAGGTGAGGATGTACACCGTGTGCATGTGGTGGTATGAATCCCACCCATATCATCAAGGTAGCTCATGCATTTTTGTAGTATACAAAAGAAATATAATAAGTATATAAAAGACTTACTTCATATTCTTTAAGTATACTATATAAAATTAATGCATATAAAATAATATTATATATAAATAATACTTAAGTATTAAAATACTTACAAATTATGTTACATAAGTATATAAAATGTAAGTATTTGTAGTCAAACTGTTACCTGATAAAAATAGATTTAGGTTTCGTGGTGTCAATCTCCTTCAGCTCAGTTCTACGGAACTGGTGGTGTACTAGTAAGAGATGGTTCTTTAGCAATTCCTGAATGGAAAGACTTAACAAACAATCGTTTGTGTGTTACAAGTCTGCCATTATGTGTAGTGATGTATGGCTGCATTTCAGAGGTTTCCTGGTTATACCTAATCGCAACTCCTGCATTTTCACAAGTAGCTGTTGCTTAATATCAGTTAACATCTGAGCACATTTCAACAACCTGGAATCTTTTGTAATTAAAACATAGAACAAGTTACATACAGGCATTGAGATCCAGGAGGATATTGCCCTGTTCTTGTCCAGTTGTTATGATACCATCTTCCCTTATCCTCAAAGACAATATTTTATGTGGGATTTTTTGCACCGAGCTGTAGACATTTATAATGTGGACATCCATGTTTTGGTCAATTACTTTAAGTGTGCAGTAGGCTATTAAAGAACCAAAATTTAGATGTCTACTCAAGATAAACTGCATCCTAAAGTGCCTGTTTTTCTCTCGTGCCCAAGAAGGAAGTGTACACTACTTGTTTTGCTGGATGTCCACACTTTAGAATCTAGTTAGTGAAATGAATCACCTCTCTATGGTCTTTTAGTAGTTTGTTCTCCATTGGACGTTTCGATCAAGAGGCAGCAATATATGTTTTTTTGCACATTGCCTTTTCCTGCTACTAATGTTTCTGGTTTTTCTACTTTTAATACTCTTAGAGTGAGTGAGTGATCCTGTCCCATTGGTTCAGTTGTAGGACAAGTGAAAGAATAAGAGGAAAAGATATATGAAAAAACTTACCATGGCAATGTGCTGTAATACTTTCACTAAAATCAGAATGATGAGGTGACTGAAATACAAATATAATGCTGCTTAGGTTGGTAGAATACAACAACACTCAGGGATAAGAAGAAGAACAAATGGTACATTAATGATATATACCTCTGAAGTAGTTGGAGTGCTTTTAAAGTAGATTTTGTGTTCAAATCCCATGTTCTATATTTATAATAAATAGACACCTTACTGACAAAAAAGCTGACAGTTCCATAATTTTACATATTTATACCACTTATGTAGTTAATTACTTAAAAATGGTGACCAAGAAGCAATTGTGACATGATGCTATAAAAAGAACTGGAAATACTGACTTGTAGATGCCAGTGTCTCTTTCTAAAAGGTATTAGCTGTGGAAAATTTTTACTATTGTCAGTTCTTGTATTTAGACCCAAAGACTTTATACCTTTCAAGATGTTGCAATGGCAAACAATCTAAGCAAACCAGCTGAAAACCAATATGAAATAGTAATCCTGATTTTGCGGTTCATGATAGTTTCTGTGAAATAGGACTTAATTTTGCTTCATTTTGTTTTTCCATTTTTTTTTCTTGTTGGAAATGATGGAACAGACAAGGAATTTAAAAAGATTACAAAACAGGATTATAACTTTTAGCTCTGCCCAGAAATGAATGAAAACAGGATAGCTACATTTAATTGTTCTGTTTTGTAGATATAAAAGCAGTGTGCTCAGGTTGCTGTCTGGACTAGTGATTTTGGAAGGAAAAAGACAATGGTGTTGCAGGATTCACAGCAAAAGATGGGAAGATTTTGAGATCAGGGTACAAGAGAAGGAGAGAGTCAGTCAAGGATGTTCCAAACATTGGAGGTGGTTTGTTGAAGAGAAGGAAAGCAGTGCAAGATATATGGTGCTCTGAAAATGCTGCTTCCCTTCTAGAGGAACCAAGTTAGTTTGGTACACTTAACAACAAAACCTGACAGAGGACTGTATGATTACATGCTTAAAACCAACAAACAATGGAGTGGAAGAATACCAAAAATTTGTTGTAATTAGGATTACATCAAGAATTACTTGTAAATCTGTTCACCAAAGCAAAACGCACTATAAAAAATACTACATTTAACTTAGGAATGAACATTTTATGCTTTTACATTATTTTTGAACAAAACGTTTTTACTCAACCCTTTTTGTCATGTAGTTAAAACAAAGGAATTACAGACTAGCTTCACAGAGATGAAGGAATTACTAGTACCTGTTATAATCACAATCCCCATCACTGAGTTCTTAGACAAGGTAAGGCAATCACCCAGGACATGAGAGCTATGTTCATCGTCTCCAGTGCCTGAAGGGAGTCAAACACACCCTTCCCTTCTTGCAACCCTGATCGCCACGCTGTTGGATGACTTGGGATGCAATCATTCTGTATTGTTTTCACTTTGAGCTATATTATTATGAAGAAGGGAATTCCACATTATTTCAGCTAGACGAAGATTCCAGGATGGAACATATTCACAAGTTACTCTGCTATCCACTCTTTGCCCTCTTTGGTCCATTGAATCCGAAGTTTGCTGTGAAGCAGATTGGCATCAGTAGCAGGTCTTTATACCAGTGTAGACTGCAGAGTAGTAGTCAGGACACCTGCTTAAGAGTTGGGAAATGAGAATTTTATTTCAATGGGCAAAGAGGGAAATTGAAAGCGAGTCGCCCACTAACTACTGGGCTTTTTATAAAAAGATTATGCATGGTAAGGTCAGTGGGGGATGTGGTTTTTTGTTAAGTGGTTAGAGCCTTAAGTTTCTCTTCAGGGACTTTTTTATTTTTAGAGAAAATGTTAGCACAGAAATGAAATTGGTATTAAACAATTAAAAAACATTATTTGAGGTGTGTGGAATCTTGGAGATTGTAATGGCCTGTAATGGCATACAGGGACATGAAGGGTTTATTTTTGGTATTACAAAATATGTAGTGTAGATTCTTAGTTCTTCAAAACCAAAGCTCCTAAACCCACATAGTAAGAGACAAATTCAGCCCATGTTTGCTGTTGTGCACACTGAAACGGTGTAAGTAGAAGAGTGGTTGATTTAGATCAGAGCAAAGGTCAAGTTAGCTGTGTTTCCCATTTCTGATGACAAACTAGGCTAGACTGTTAGCCTAGGTATGGAAAACTTGACTGTCAGAGCAAGTAAAGAGTAATCCTTACCCTTATCTTAGCTTCCAGAAGTCAAAGTTTTACTCAAAAGCTACATCTGTATGATTATGTTTAGTATGGGTATACAGGTGAACCTATTTTCCATTTGGTTTATTTTGAAACCATGTTTATTATTGGCTTCCACAGGAACCCCTGACAAGGAGTTAGAAATTTAGTTATGTTTAAAGAGTAATTCCTTTGGTTTTTTAAACCTATTGATTTAATTGGTACTTTTGAAAAATATTATAAGAGGTAAAGCATATTGGTAGTAAATTAATGAGCAAAACTTGGAGGCTAGACCTCAGGAAGCAAAAGTCGACATTGACAGATATTTGGCAATAAAATAATTTACAAAGAGATGCAATAGATATGTGCAATTTTATACAGAAATCTAAAACTAGACTAAATAAAACACCCCAGTGTTTTGCAAAAACCACTCCTCCAGTGGTGGGGATAGGATGATTTTATAAGAAAGTATTGCCAGTTAAGAGTGATACAGGGAGGCAGAATCACATATGGGAGAGAGAGAAAAAAATTTGAAAAAGTACTTTTATTTGCAGACAGGAGGAACTGAGAGTTTGCAAACAAGTGTTTTGCTTTTGTGCAGGGTGGCAGCAGTTCAGCACAGATACACAAGTAACTGATTGCTTGCATCTGATACCCCTGGTGCAAACACAGCCTTATGTTTTCCATATTTTGCACATCTGCAAGATTTCTGCAACTCATTATTTTACTCAAGTGGTTTCAAGTGACTTACAGCATGTCGGTGAGCTAAGTTAACAGTGCAGTTTTTAAAGAGACTGTGTGTGCTACTTCCAGAACTATTTGGATTAAAATTTCTCAGTGCTGTAGTGCTATCAGTACAGCTTTACTGACAGCAAAACCTGTGATTGTATTTGTGTGTGTGGACCATTGGCATTTTGACCACATTTTCCTATAAGCCTGCCGGTATAGCAGTAGTCATTACAGTACTTAAAATTGTATTTGCCTGTTTGCATTAGGACTTCCACCTTTGCTAACAGAAATGGACTTTGATGGAGGTTAAGAAAAATGCTATGCTACAAGAATCTGGAACATATGAGTAACAGATGAAATCACCTCTGTATTTTCTCTATATTCTCAATCAAATCTAGGTCACAAGCTGATACATTGATATAGTGAGAGGGAGCTACTATGCGCACTTTCAAAAAGAAGTGAAAAGTACGCATGTATAGGAAACAACATTGGGTAAAGACTTCCGAGAAAGTGGCAGTTGCCAGAAAGTTGCCAGATTCATATTTTTGTAAGAAACACAAATATCAATCTTTACTTTCTGACCTGTGCTCTAGTGATTAGACTACTGTACTGTATTTTCTGGTTTTTTTCATGGTTATAATGGCAGTAGTTGTATAAAAGATACTGAATGACAAGCTACCAATTGAACAGGAATTTTATCTTGACAGGGGTCTTTGGATACTTTATTAGTACATGCATTTAATATAACTGCAATGCTCACATATTGAAGCCAATTAGTTAAAATATAGATGAGCCTAAAGGCTGAGGTCCAGCAAATGTATTTTCAAATAAATGTTTTATCATTCCATGAAGACATTCCAGACAGCTTTATCTAACTTACTATTGGCCCATAATATTGTAATTAGCCGAAGATTTGGCATGCTGCTCATTTCTTACACAAACTGTCCTTTAGATGGTTGCTGCTACTTAAATATTAATGTCAAGCAAGTAGCAGTTTCTCAGAAGCCAGCTCTGCCCAATGGTAGAAATGGTTTCAGATGAGAACATTGACTCAGATTTATCTATAGATACGAGATCCTATCAGATGACTGAGATAATAAAAAAATCCCTGACAGATGAGACTATGAAAATACTGTATGATTGAACCTTATGTGTTTTCCAAATAAGTTGCAGCTGAATCGGAATGAATGGAATACATTTCGGGGTGGGAGGTGTTGGGGAGAGATTGGATAGAAGCGAGCAGAGTGGAAAACTCACATGAAGATGTAATTCAAGCTCAGGATATGACTGTGGACTTTTTATAGTCTTGAAAACAAGGAAGTGGTTGACAGTAAGAATCAAGAAGTGCCTGAGATTTTATCACCATAATCTCATGGGAGGGTTGGGTTGGCAGGGTTTTGGCTGTTTTTTGCTTCTTTTTTTTGTGCTAGTATCATGGAGGCTTTATGGAAGAAATGAACAAGGTGGAGACATAATAAAAGATTGGTCATTGGTCATTATTAGATTTTTAAATACAATTTATGAAATAAATAGGAATGAAATAATATTCACTTTTTGAAGATCAGAGCAAATTCCTATTGTGCCTAAATTCCAATAACAGACTTAATTTCTTCCATGGTATGCTCTGGACAGAGAGTTTATTTAATCCTGTCTAATCTTAAACTCTAGAAGATATGAACATAAAAGAATAGTTTTTGTAATTGTGATTCATTTACAATTGTTTTTGCAAATGTGAAAAATTTTGTTCAATCTTGGATTTATAATCAGCAGTTTGTGAGTTGTTATGTGATAATGAAATAATTAATGCATTTTCAGTTGAAGTGGAAGTTGGATCTACTGCTAACCTGTAAGTTATGAAGAGGTTATAAGAGCTGTAGCTAAACTTAAGTGTATAACTGTAAATTTAAAATTTTACAATGTATTGCATCCTTGATTTGTAATGCTTAATCTTAAATGCATAATTTTAAAACACTACTATATAAATTATATACGCTATTTAAATGTGTATCAGTATAAATCAAGCTATTAAATTCTGTTTTTCCAGATAATTTCCTATTCCAGCAGGAATAGTGTTGCCACTACTGCCTCTGCCCAAACTCCTTAGCCTCCTTTAGCAGTTAGACCATGCACTTGGGTGTTGAGTATACAAATCACATACTGACATCAAAAGCGAATTCTAAATACTGACATAGTTCTAGAACATATAAACAGTGTTCTCTGAGTGCTTGAAGAGTAATATTTGGTGATATGGCATTGGCTTTGGTAGATCAGCATTTTTCTGTCTCATTATAAGGGGAAAAGTACAACTTGAATGCCTAGTGTTGTGAGCTGCTTGTGATCATTTACTGCCACACTGGAAATATATAGGTCATTTTTCGGTCTTGCAATGGACATGGGTTATGTGAGCTCAGACCATGTTGTGTAGACTCAAAGGATTCCCTAGAAAAGAGATCCAGACGAGATAGCTTTCAGGGGACCAAAGAAAACACCCAAAACCAAGATACCCACAAACAAAACTTAGCCCACGCTTAAGCATGCCTTTGTAAATTAATTGTACATTAAGGCATCAGAATGCCATGTGGTGCTTCATAGATTTTAGTTAAACTAACAGAGTTTTAAAACTGTTGTTGCTTATCAGAAGACTGAATGCTTTTGTAGCTAATAAAGGCAAGGCAAGATGAGGAGAAACTGTAAATAAACCCAAGGAAGGCATGTTCAAAATAAGTGTTTTGCTTCCTGGTCTACTGCCAAAAGCAAGACAGATTTTTATTCATTCGGTTACTTTTGGTAATGTTTCCTATAAGAAGGAACGCAGACTTATAATTAATGGGAGAAAGTAAATGAGAATTTCTTCTAATTTACTGCATTGCTACGTATTTTTCAGATGCCAGGCAATGCCTTAGGCAACTGTTTTTATTTACCCGTTGTTTTATTAAAAAAAACTCAAACTGTTAGGAAAATTAATTTCAGGCAGTCAGGTTTCTTTCACTAAAACCAAACAAGTTGTTCTTAAAAGCGTGGGTAAGAAGTAAATTAATTATCTAAAAAAATGTTAGCACAGAAACAAATACATTGTTTCACATAGTTTAGCCCTAGCTCTTTTCTTTTGTTAGAATAGAATGTGCTGCTTTCTTCTGTGTTTTCATCTGAGGATTTGTTTTCAATTTGTCTTTATTCTGTGGAGAAGAGTTATTGGTGAACAGTTGCTCATTTTACCATGTGCATAGAAAGGACAGAATAGAGTTCTAAAGAAAGCTGAGTAACAGCATCTGAGTAGAATAATCATCTCAGATTTGTTTTCTACATCTGATGGCTAACTCAGAGTAATACTGATCTAGAAATTGTTGAAAATTTAAAGGGTTTGGTACTGACGTCTGTTATATTTGAGGGTCCACATCCACAATATTCCATGAAGGAAGTATCCGTGATATTGATACTTCTGCAGTTTGTCTATACTTTTTTGATCCATTTTGTTGCTCTCAAAATAAATACTTTTTTTTGTTTGTTTCATGCTAGGTACTGGTAAGAAACTGAAAATACAGAAATGAATAGAGGATGATGTGCACAAAGAGGCAGGATTCTAAAATTAAACCTTACAGGGTAAACCTGGGCTTAATTTGGAAGGATATATGAAAATTAGCTTTGATTTCTTCATACATATGTACTTATTTAGCTTTGTTTAATTATTCAAAGTTAAAATCAATCATAGAAATTATCAGTATTATACTAAAGCATAAAAGTATACTTTTTCATTCTCTTCAAGTGAAATTTGTAAATATCATTGCAGGTTGTGTTAAAAAAAATGTCAGGATATTAGCTGAATTTAATTCTTTGCTCTGCTGGAAGCTCATTTCATTAAAAAGATTCCATTTTAATACAGTAGTGACAGGCTTTTACTAACTGAGTCTAAGAATTAAATAATAAACTAAGAGCTAACCTAAACCAAAACATTACAGCCTTTCTTCTATTTGTCCTTTTTGGCTGTGTTGGCTGCATCTGCTTAGCTGGTATTTCAGCAGGTCTAGTACAAAACTATTTCTCCATCAGAGGTAATTGACTCTGCTTAAAGGGCTCTTTTTTTGCATTTCCCAAAATTCTTCATTCAGTTTTCTCTCAGAAACTCCACATCAATCAAAGCAAAATTTATGTAAGTTCTTTAAAGTCAGGAATAATGGCTTAAAAAAAAAAAAAGTTTGAAGGAAACAAATCGGTCTGACCTCATGCTTGGTTTACTTAAGAAATACTGATAGTATACTAAAGTAAGCAGTTCATACTGTCTGCTAATTATTTTGGAATTTTGTGGATGGGAGTTTCAGTCTTAAACAGGCCAAATGAATTACTATATTTAAATAGTAACACATGATTGTTCGAAAGTTAGCATAAAATGAAGGAGTTCTTTAATCGTTCAAGTATACTTTTTTTGAATCTTCTGTTATTTTTCGAACATTTATACACAGGAATAATTTTGTCATGTTAGAAAACATAGTATTAATCCTGTTTTTCTCTTGCCTACAGGGCAGCACAACTATTTATGTGCTGGAAGAAATGACTGCATAGTCGATAAAATTCGTAGGAAGAACTGTCCAGCATGTCGCTTGAGGAAGTGCTGTCAGGCCGGTATGGTCCTGGGAGGTGAGCTGCTTTTCAAATCTGATTCAGAAAAATAGGCAGTCAAGGACACTACCTTCAAACTGTCGAGTTTAAACAACATTGCTTTGATACTGTAAAGGAAAGAACCACATTAAAATGTTATTTTATTTTTTTAAGAATTACCTGATGTTTTAAAATTCCTTATAATTTTTCATTATTGAATCTGGAAATTCTGAAACAGAAATACCTTCTCTTTCCTACTGTGTGCCATTATACATATTTTCTTGCAAGGCCAGGAATTGTGTCTTTGTGTGTATTTATTAATAATTTTGGATCAGAAAATTTGATTTAGGTAAAAAAAATACAGAAGCAAATTGAGATTGACAGTAAAATTAGGAATCACTACCATCCCCTTCCGTTTTCTGATGTGCTCTCCATCATTGCTTTGAGTATACGTCAACAAAATTACATCCTTCTGTTCCACCAAAGAAGGACAGGCAGTGGCTGCACCAACACTACAGACTTTGCATACTAGGTGCTGGGAATTCTCATCTTTGTTTTAGTTCTCACTGTAACAGATGTGCTTTTTTTATGTAACATCAATCAAAATTGAGCACTATGCCTTTGAAAATCTGCAGGGAGAAAATGGTGTAGGATCAGGTAGTGACATGGCAAGTTTTGCCATGCTGACATGCAGGAATGATGCATGTTTTTTCTGTATTTTTTTCATATTTTTCATGAGAACTTTAGCTCTATAAAGTTTTGGATCAGCACAAAGCTTGAGAATACATGGCTAAGACTATAAAAAAATTGCTATATAAAGATGAGGCTATAGCTAAAATATGGGTATATAAAAGAGGTGATTGGTGGCAGCCAACGTGGCTTCACTAAGAGCAAATCATGCCTGACAATCTTGGTGGCTGTCTACAACGAGGTTACAGTGTTGGTGGATAAAGGGAGATCAACAGATGTCATCTACCTGGACCTCTGCAAGGCATTTGACACTGTCCCGCATGGTATCCTGGTCTCTAAATTGGAGAGACATGGATTTGACTGATGGACGACTCTGTGGATAAGGAATTGGCTGGATGGCCACACTCAAAGAGCTGCAGTCAATGTGTTAATGTCCAAGCGGCGTGTGGTGTTTCTCAGGGGTCAGTACTGGAACCAGTACTATTTAACATCTTTGTTGGTGACATGGATATTGGGACTGAGTGCACCCTCTACAAGTTTGCCAACGACACCAAGCTGTGTGGAGGGGTTGACACGCTGTAGGGAAGGGATGCCATCCAGAGGGACCTGGACAGGCTTGAGAGGTGGGCCCGTGCCAACCTTATGAAGTTCAACAAGACCAAGCGCAAGGTGCTGCATGCGGGTCAGGGCAATCCCATGCACAAATACAGGCTGAGTGGAGAATGGATTGAGAGCAGCCCTGAGGAGAGGAACTTGGCGGTGTTGGTAGATGAGAAGCTCCGCATGAGCCAGCAATGTGCACTCGCTGCCCAGAAAGCCAACCGCATCCTGGGCTGCATCAAAAGAAGCATGGCCAGCAGGTGGAGGGAGGTGATTCTGCCCCTCTACTCTGCTCTCGTGAGACCCCACCTGGAGTACTGCATCCAGCTCTGGAGCCCTCGCCATTAGAAGGACATGGACCTGTTGGAGCAATTCCAGAGGAGGGCCACGAAGATGATCAGAGGGCTGGAGCACTTCTGCTGTGAGGACAGGCTGAGAGAGTTGGGGTTGTTCAGCCTGCAGAAGAGAAGGCTCCAGGGAGACCTTACAGTGGCCTTCCGGCACCCCAAGGGGGCCTACAGGAAAGCTGGAGAGGGACTTTTTACAAGGGCATGTAGTGATAGGACGAGGGGTGATGGCTTCAAACTGGAAGAGGGTAGATTTAGATTAGATCTCAGGAAGAAATTTTTCACTGTGAGGGTGGTGAGGCACAGGAACAGGTTGCCCAGGGAAGCTGTGGATGCCCCATCCCTGGAAGCATTCAAGGCCAGGTTGGATGGGGCTTTGAGCAAGCTGGTCTAGTGGGAGGTGTCCTTGCCCATGGCAGGGGGGTTGGAACTAGGTGATCTTTAAGGTCCCTTCCAACCTAAACCATTCTATGATAGAAAAAATATGTTCTCAAAGGGAATTAAAAAAAAAAGAACAAAAACCTGATTTCTTTCTAATATGATTTATCTGAGTGCATCAAACGTCCCTCTCTCTTTGTATTTTATGTATTGTTTTTCATCCCTGAAGAAAGAAATGGCATTATATACTGTGCGTAATTTCATTATCTTGCTAATCTGTGCTCATTTGTAAGCTAAAACATATATGTAGTTTTCAGACTGACATTTTTATTGCACAGCTGTGTGCTTTCAGCTCCTGTAATATTGTATGGAGTTGGAGTATTCTGCACACACGGCCATTGTGTCATTCTTACATTTCATACTTCTATTGGTGATACAAATCAGTAGTTCCCAACCAGTGAGGAGCTTTGCTGGCTCTTGTTACTTCATCTTCTGTAAGCGACAGTGCTGCAGCTCCAGGGAACAGCCAGTGGGATGAGAGGAGGGAGAGGCAATGCTGTGGTATGGACTGTGTTCTGTGTCGTACCCCTGAACCTCCCTAGAGCTTCAGTGCTGCCTCTCCTGTGAGTCATCTTCTCCAGACTGCATCCCTGTCACCCCACAGCTCTGGAGACAGGGTAACGAGAGCCATCAATCTAATTGATGTTACTGTCTCTCCCTCCTTCCTGCACCACCTCTCAGTAAAAAAAAATGGAGTTGACAAGCATGTTGGTGGCACTGGACTGGGGGAAGAGGGATGAAAGCAAGACAACGTGTCCTTTGGATCCTTCTCAGAGAGAAGCAGTGATTTAGAGCTGCGGTAGGAGTGCATTAGAGAAACAGTATTACTACAAAGGCAGACTTTTTGCCCTGAACCTGAAGGATTGTTTGCCCAGGTGGCAGAAGAGTCCCCCAGGTATGGAAGGGGAGAAAGCCAAGGAGGCAGGGGTCCAGAGTGAGCTGTGGAAAATATGTGGTAAGAATGGAGCCTCAGGAAAGGAGGAGATGGCAGATACAACGTCTGTCTTGTAAAGTTTGGGACAACTTACAAGGTTATCTTGTAAGGTTTGAGCAACTTGATCTATGAAAGATGTCCCTGCTTATGGCAGGGGGTGGACTAGATGATCTTTAAAGGTCCCTACCAACCCAAACCATTCTATGGTTGTAACTGGTGTAAATTAATACAGGTAAAAATTCATTCCTGGCTTGGAGTTGTGCACAGTCAAGAGTTTGATGATGATCTAACCTGAATTTTCATGTATAATGTCCTGGATAACACCAATAACTAAATCCCAAGTATTTTAACATCACAAGCAACACCTTTTCAACAAGCAGAAGAGTGTGTGATGACACACTAGCACCATGGGGTTCTTTTGCTTCAGCATTGTTTTGCATAGTAATTCTACATAGGAAAAGTAGCCAGAAGGCTTGACTTCATTCTATATTTTACATACATTTATGGATGCTAGTTTTCCTAGTGTTTTTTAATAGATACATTTTGCTCTAAGTGTAGGTACCTAAAGTGGAAAAACTTGGATGTTTTTGCTAGCAGTATTTATGAGATGGTACGTCCTCATTAGTGTGTCCTCATATGATTATGTCATGTCCTCATACTTGAAACCAAAACCTGAAGATAAAGGTGCTCTGACTCTTAGTTCTTTACCATCATGTATGAAGAGAGTAAAAACTTTCTTTTTCTCTTTGGATCACCTTTTTTCTCAGCTAGTACTAAGCAAGTTTGTATTTAAAGCTACGTTGTTCTGTCTCAGTTGTGTTGTTTAGCCCTTTTCTAAATATACCTAATAAAAGCTGTCTTCTGTTTTTTGGGGAGACTGTTCCAGTATAGTTCCTCTAGTTCTCAGAGGGGCATGGAATCTCATCAGTTCTCTGCCCTGATACCCGCACCTACCCTATCTTCTGGAAACAATTGATCTGGCAGGAAATAATAATAAGAGACCATTAAGGCAATGGAAAAAAGGACATCTCAAATGGAGCCAGGACTGTGGCATATCTAGTTTTTTCTTAGCTGCATCAGGTTGAGTGTAGTATTTCAGGTGCTCTTAGTGATGTCAACAGTTCTGAGGGGATTAGGAAGTTAATTATTCTATGCAGATTGAAATGGAGCACTTAATACTGAAAGGGGAAAAAAAGGACAAGTGTAGGCAAAAAAAAGAGGAAAACTAGAGTGAGATTATATTATTTGTAAATGAGGATTTAAAATTCAAAACAACAAAAAGACTCAAGATAGAATGTTTAACCATAATGCTCTTTCTACTGTTGCTGTCATCTTTCTTACTTTTCCTCTTCTGCCATTTCTTATACTTCCTTCATCGTATCACACGAGCAGTATTTCCTACCCATGACTTGCCATGCTGGTAACACAATATGATTCATATATGGGATACTACTGAGCTTGGATATTTTTCCCCAGGATGCAAGTGTCCATAAGCAAATTTCCAATTAATGGAACAGATTACATACTTAGATACATCCTTGAATATTTTTAACTAATCAGAATTGTCAGTGCTTTAAATCTTTTCCTGTTTTTACAGCCTGTTATATTTTAAGATTTTTTGTGCATTTCCTGGTTTCTGCCATTCAAAACTTACGTAGACATACTTTTGTTCTTTTGCTCCTGCTTCTTAGTTTCTTAATGCTAGCCTTCAGTTATTAAGCACAGACCTCCAATGTTGCTTAATCTAGGTGAGAAAGACTTAAGATTTTACAGGGTGTTAACTATAAGAGTCTGAAGATTATTATTACAGTAATTAAATTAAACTTAATGCTGGGAGAAGTAAACTTATCTTCCACTGAATGTTACTGAGTGGCAACCATATAGATAGAGAATAATATTTTATTACGTTGACAACAGTTCCGTTTTCTGACCCTAATTTCAAAGCAATTAAATAAACCTGAATTGTTTTAAAATAAATTGTAGTCAGTTGTAAGTAAATTATAGGATAGCAACAAATAGCTTTAATAACTGATTTCACTATATGAACTGTTTCTTCTTTCTTAATATATACAAAGAAAGTCTCAATGAAAGCATATATTTCATAATTCCTTAATTATCATTCTCTGTGGGAGTGTTAGTTGTCTTTGAGTTGTATCATCCCATAACTGGACCCGTTAATCTATCCCCTTTCTAATCCTCTACATAATGGGATAGCAGGTAGCTGTGTCAGGTCCTGGAACAAACAAATACCCAGCTTTTTTATTTCTTATCAGTGAATCTAATTTTCCCAGGCTGACTATTACAGATTCCTTGTTCTCCTGTATTGCTATATTATCGTTTTCTTCATTGTTTCAGTCAGCTTACAGTCCACATTGCTATAATTACATGGAGACAAATTTGAATTAATTTTCCAGGTAATATTTTCTGAGGTAGCATCAAAGAGTTTATTAAAATCAAGATGTATTACTTCTGCTTTGTGCCTTTATTTTGTACACACCCTCCTAAGGTATACGCAGCTTGTTCTCCTACACAAAACATAAGACCATAGTGACCTTAAAGTCAGAGCCATAGTGTTCTGTCAAGAATAATAAATCATTGACATTTTTCACCTGATTACAGAGTATGGAGCAGGATAGTGAGATTCTAGACTTTTACTAGAAACCCAGCCATTTTAATATGAAATGTCTACTATCAGTAATGCCTGATTGGCAGTATGGTTCTGTATACCTAGTTAAAAGAATATTAAAATACCGAATTATGTGTTAAGGAGAAAATCATAATATATTTGATGATGTGATTAAGTAGATTTTATTTTTTTACTTTCTTTATGTTTTCTAGGGACATGTAGTACACACACACTGCACACATGCTATTTGTGTAATCGAGGGTAAGGTAACTGTAAGTACTAAGAAACTACTTGAGTGGTTGGTTATTTTAAAATAAATTAATGGCAATGTTACAAAGAAAAGGTGTGCTGTCTAATATGCACAGACAGGTTTTAATATTAAGATGAATAGTTACCAGAGCAGATTGGTATTCTTTACACATTATAGGACTACAGTGAAGACATTTGTTTATCTTACAGCAGGAAATTATCTGGATATTTTTGTAAGCAGCAATTGAAAAACTAAGCTATTGTCACATCTCTGTTGTTTTCCATATGTCCTTAAGAGTTTGCATTAATTTGACATGGTGTCCTTGTGGTAGATGGGAAAGTTTACTGTGAGATATTAGTAGTCACCTCTCCAGTACATAGGTAACAAGCAGAGTTGCTTTACTGGTGGCTGTTAAGCAACATAATTAGAAATAAACACATAAGCAATTCTGCAAGCCAATGTGACATTAATTCTGATACGTTTAATCACTTGGAAACATGGGTACTTATTAACTACTGACATTTCCATGTGATAAGCACTCTGTTTGGTTTCTTTCTTTACTTGTTCTATGAACTGTAAAAGTATCTGAAGCCATTATTTCAGAAAATACCTGAAATCATTATTTATGAACTATCAAATGCATTGTTCCTTCTGTTTTCCTTCATGCCTAAACAATAGTTAGTGGGAAATTCCCAGCATGTTTAAGGACTATGTATAGCTTTGTTATGATAGAACTTGGCCTTAGGTCTCTAGTCATAATATATTGTCTATTGTTTTGGGGTTTTTTTTGGTTCAACTGTAACATAAGGAGTAAGTTTGTGTTTCGTTCTTCACTAAGGAGTCACTAATTGGAAATATTTGTGTTCTTCCCACAAATGATAAAATGAGCTTAAGGTTGTTGGAGCTCTTGATACTAAGCTAATTAAACTCACAGTTAAATTAGTAGGAGTATGACCCCTGACTTCATTGGATGATGAGTGTTACTGAAGAGCCCATCACTCATATTTATACTATCAATAAAGTGTGTTTCTTGAAATTTTGTTCAGTATAGTCCATTTGGATTTTAAATACATTTTAAATTTAAATTGAAGTTTTGCATTTTTGTGTACTTGTTTGTATGTGAAATTCATAAACATACATATTTATGATGGGACAGCACAAAATTATTTTTTTTAAAAAGCAGTTACTGGCTTTTCAGATTGTGTTCATCTGCTCAATCCTGTCTGGTTCTCAAACAAGAGGATTAATTCTGCCTCCAGTTATGCCAGTGTACATCAAGAATAATTAAGTAATAGAATTTGTTCTGCATAAAATATTTAGAAATAAGATTAGAAATCCTTCTGTATTTGCTTGAAGTTATACTACCCATGTACTAATGAATTTTTTGGAAAGGTCAGTTTAATTCTCTAAAGTGTACATATTAGGTCTTCCAAAATGGAGATGCTGGTTTTTCATAAAATTTACTACCTTCTGTGGTAAAGGAGCACTTGAAGAAAGTGGAATAGGCATGTTCCTACGTAAAGCCATTTTTGTCAAACCTTTCTGTTTTAGTATGTAGTTTGGAAAACAGGGACTTTCCAATGAGGAAAGTAATAGATGAGTCTGACCGTGCTAGCATCTCTCAATTCATTCTATAAACAGTTGAGAAAGGATTCAGAGCATGTGCTGAGGTTTAAGTGTGCTTCCCTACTCCAGTGTCCTAGGGCATCTTCGGTGCACTGGTTGCATTCTGACAGCATGGCACTACTTTTAACTAAAATAAAAAGAAGGCAGTGAGAGATGGAGAACTCTTTGTCTCCTTTCTTTAGGATGTGATAAGTTCCCTTGTCTACTCTTTCACTTGTAAATTAAAGTACCATTTTTCAGAAGACAATTTGATATGCATGTTATAAACTGGATTTTAATTCAACCAGATAGATGCATAATGTTATGCTTCTGTTACCTTTCACTTGCTGTACTTATAGAGTGTTTTTTGCGTATTGCCATTTTATAATGCAGTTTCTCAGTGGTTCAGCAATTTGATAAGCATGGTTTTTCTTTTCACTCAGTGAAATTTGGTGCATCTCTTTTTCTATTATTGTTAAAGCATGCAACACCTCAACAAGTAAAAATATTTATGTGATTATGTTTTCTTGGAGCAGAACCTTCTCCTTATTGTTTTCTTTAAGGTTGAAACGTAAACTTTTTATTTTTCTTTGTTGGCAGAATGATTTACCCTTTGTTTGCATTCACACTGCATCTCTCTTACTGTCCCACTGACACGTAAATCAGACCATAAACACCAGTATCTTTATTGTATTTTTTATTTGTTATGACACCCTTTTTCCACTAAGCAAAAGTTGTTTGGCAGAACTGAAGAATTTAATGATCCAACAGGGTTTTCATCACCTTTGAGGGTCTATTTATAGGGCATGTGTTGCATGCAGCCACCTCTACATGAGTTTGCCTTTTTAGTGAGAAATGCAATATGGTAAGGTGTTACTGAGGGTTATTGTCTTTCAACCTTTGAAGGTTTGATTTTCTGTGTCTGTATGGTGTACCTCTAGACTGTTTCCATGAAAGAAACTTGAAGAGTTGCTACCTAGAATTCTGTATGTTTGCCATATCAGATGTAATACCTGTGCTTATTTTGGGAAGGCAGTTCAACTATTACTTTTTTTTTTTTAGTTAGTGTTCTTCAAAGCACTGCGGTATGGAAATAAGAATTGCAAATACTGAGAAAGAGAAATTATTCCCTAGAAAGTGAAGAGTTTTGTAAGTGTTGACATGTGGTTTTACAGTATTAGTTGGCTTTTCACTCATCCCCTGAATTCTATTTTCTTTCTGGTAAACAGGAGGAAAATGTTGCATTACAGATTGTCAAGACAGAATTTAGCCATGAAACTGAAATGCCTTTATGGAACTGGAGGAAAGGAATTTCTCTGTGTAGTAATTAATTACTAGCATTTTTGTTTCTGAATATTAGGGAGAAAAAAGAAACAATATCCTTAATTAACATTGAATAGAAACTGGATTGTAGAGCCAGCTGGCTCAGCTGTCGGCATATGATAGAACAGTGGGAACTGAACCAGAAAACACTTTATGAGGTTACTGTAACCTAGAATTCATGGCAATAATTTTAATGGGTGGGTGCCATTCATTTCTTAGTGAAGGGAGGAGGATATGGAGGGAGAAACTCCTAAGAATTTTCCATGATTATTTCTTAATTATATAAATAGTCAAAAATAGAAAACTTATTCAGAAGACAGTTCTAGTTTCCTTGTATAGATTAAAAGTGTAATCCAGCACTACTGGAAAATATTACTGTTTCTGGTTAATTCTTTTTAACAGATCAACAATTTTCTTTTTTAGGTCGAAAATTTAAAAAGTTTAACAAAATTAAGGTTGTGAGAACATTAGATGTCGCACTCCAGCAGCCATCAGCCCTTCAAGATGAAAGCCAATCTCTAACCCAAAGGCTGTCCTTTTCTCCAAATCAAGAAATACAGTTTGTTCCCCCAATGATAAGTGTTCTACGAGGCATTGAGCCAGAAGTTGTCTATGCTGGTTATGACAACACAAAACCCGAAACACCAAGTTCCTTGCTGACCAGTCTAAATCATCTTTGTGAGAGGCAACTTCTTTGTGTAGTGAAGTGGTCTAAATTGCTACCAGGTAATAGCACTTCTTATATATAGTGAATTCTAGTTAAGCAAATATGTCATAGGATGACCAGTCAAAAGAGAATGTTACTGTCTGCCTGTTAATTAATTCTTAACAAATTCTAAAATTATTAACCTTCTGCTTCATCAGATAATATATGCACCAATCAAATACATTTTAATAGGAAGGCAGTCTTAAAGGAATTCATCTAAATATTTAGACTCACTCCAAAAAACAACAGAAGCCCAGAGAGTTCCTGCATGTGATTGTTATAGCAGCCTTTTCACCCTAACCCCTCCTACTCGATTATTCATTCTTTTGGTTTCAAAAAATGTTTATATATCTGCATATTCTTTATTCTTATTCTTATTAAAATGAATTTTTGAAAGCAACAGAAAAAAATGGTAATAAATAGTACCAGTTAGGACTAAGCAGCTCACAAATAGACTGGTAATGAGAAGTAACTGAATTTATGAAGATTCAGGACTAGGTTCCAAAAAAACCCCATGTTATGTTTGTACATGCACTGTATGATCATATGACCTGATCCTGGTATGTATAAAAATCAATATATTGTTGAGAAAAACTGGAAATAGGGTTTCATGGGAGCTAAGCTTGACACATCAATGGTTCAGGAAAGGGTAATCCCTTTCAATGCTCTTCCCCTTTGCAGCTTGTGATTGTTAGATGGTTTGGTTGAACTGATTCATCTCATTGAGTGAGAAGAAAACAAACCTCTTTTTTAACCCTCTGTAGCTTTCTGATGGCTTCATGAGCTGAACCAGTTCACTGACGGGTGGCATGAATGCCAGAGCTTGCTTGAAGGAGGTAACAGGACCAGGTAATGAAGAACAGGACCATAGCCTTCAGTGGCAGGAAGCTGTTAGATTGATTCAGATACTTCATAACAATCTATCAAAGAGCAAAAGTTATCAAAGGCAAACACACAACTGAATACTCTTCTCTTTACTTAAATGCAAGAAAGATATTCATATGTGGATGTTTATTGTATTACAACTGTATCTCTTCTTAAGAACACTAAAGTCCAAACTATCTATATTAAATAAGAGTTGGTTACAGTGATCATGTTACAAACTGTCCTATTTTTACCAAAGGAAAATGAGGTGCATTCCTATTTCCCAAAATAGTCACTTCTGACTGCTAAAGTTAATTTTGGTTTGATCATTTCAGAATACTGGATCAGAACAAAAAGACAAGAGGTTAACTATCAAAGTGAGATAGCCAGTTACTGTACAAATTTCACAAACTTCTGAGCGCTACATCCTCAAAAGCACTCATCTTTCTAGGGGTTCTCAGTTTTATAGCTCAAACTTGTAATCTCAGAACACCTACTCAACTCTTGCCTAAACGACAATTATAAAGTATTTTAACTTTTAATTTCATTTCCAGGATTTCGAAATTTACATATTGATGATCAGATAACCCTCATCCAGTATTCCTGGATGAGTCTAATGGTTTTTGCGATGGGATGGAGATCATACAAACATGTCAGTGGCCAGATGTTGTATTTTGCACCAGATCTGATTCTAAATGAGTAAGTAGACTCTGCTGTTGCATAATATGAATGACATTTTGAACTTATTTGTGTCAATGAGAATGTGACTTCACTGAGGCAAGGATTTCATTCATTACTTGTTCTGCTTGAAAATTAACAGCAGGGGAAAGTCTTCTGATCATACTAAAGTTCAGTAACTTTGGGAAAGTTTTTATGGTAATCCCAAATATTCTGTTGACAAGGCCAAACAAAAGGAGTCCAAATAATATTTTAATTAGCTAAGAGAAAAATAAAAAAAAAAAAGAATGATGCTGTCAGAAGATTTACCTGAATTCATCTGAATAAGACATGAGTTAATGTTTAATAAATGAAACTAAGTAGAATTTTCTTTGGTCGTTGTTGTTTGGATGATTTTTGCAGATAGTTTGTATGTAGTCTACAGTGCTCAGTTTTGACACTTTCTGATAAAACTCTGCTCTTCTAAGTACGTCTGTTGTTAGAAAATTGTAATAATTTAACAAGAAGGAATGTTAATATCAAGGATAAAGTATGTGAGACTGCTCTTTTCTGGTTGGAGGGGGGATTGTTGGCTTAGATTTTCCTTCACTCCACTGATGAATTCAGATAATCTTCATTTCAGCTTTTCAGCCCTGCAAATTAATATTATCAAAGCTGTAATTTTAGTTACTTTGGTTATAATACATGGGAGGTTTCCAGGAACAGTAAAACATAATTTAATCTCCCTATTTATTTATTTTTCCTTAATACATTTTTCTTAGTTATTTTTTCTCAAAATCCTAGAAGAACTACTATGAAGTGAGATGGAAGTTGAACAGGTTTTCTTGTAAGACATATCTGTTTAAGAATTAAGAGGTGGATTTGCAGAAGATCTAGGCACGTGAATTTAGAATCTATAGACATGCAGGTTCTTGCCAGTGAAGTTCTTTATAGAAGTATCTGTGGAGCTGGCCCTGTACTCCTGACCTTTTCTCTTCCAGATGACTGTAAATCACTGTGAGGTCAGAGTAATGAATTCTTTCCTCTCCCCTGTTTATTAATTATGCTGTACAAACTGAAATACTTTGAAGGGATGAGATTGAGAGAACCTCTGTCTGTCCCAGCGTAGTCTGTGATATATCTCATGGTTACATTTAGAAAAAACATAGAGTGAGATGGTTTTAGGCAGTAAGGTCACATCTTGGGGTATTACCCTGTATGTGGACCACTGCTGCCACCTTGTGAAGAAGGCTTTCTTCAAGAATAGGGTTGAGATTTATAAACCCTGATTATCATCCCTCAGAGACAGCTTCTTGTTTGCAACTGAAAGCCATCTACATTGAGAAAGAGGTAGACTGACAACATACCCGACTCTTGTTTGTAGAACATCTCATCAGGGTCATTTTAGAAACTTTACAAAGAGTTAGACATGAAATGTAACTGGCACACTAAATCGTAGCTGCAACTATTTATTGGGAAATAAGTTAGCTTTTAGATCAGTAAAATGTATGCAACTTCCTTGTCTACAATGATGTCGAAGATTGTGCTTTCATGATCACTTTAAGCAAAGGCAAGTGCTGAACACAGCCAAAAAAGTGAACTCCACCTGCCTCCCTGCCCTGGTCGTGCATCCCCGTATTTTCACTTAAGCTGGATCAAATGCTATCTGGCTGCACTATCAAACAGATAAGGAAATTACATGCTTGAGAAATACCCCAGAAAACGCTATTAATTAGCAGGTGGAGGTGATCCCTGATCTGACTCGCCATGTGGACATGCAGGCACTGATGCCAGAACAGCAGGAGTGCACACCTAGAGGTAGAAAGAGATAATGGAAATTCCTTCTACAGGGGCAGTATACAGTTGAGCTGTTTCAAAATAACCATCAAACCACAATCCAAAGATTGTTTCACAGCCAATTTGCCATTTAGTGAACTGAATTATAGTGCTCCTTGGGAATGACTTGTTTGGTAGCATCAGTTTCAGACCAATAAAGCCAGAAGTGTTAATTTGACAATGATTTCATGAATTAATATTAAAACTCTACAAGGATTTACGGTTATTTATACTTTGCAGTGTCTGAAAACATGACTAAGAACAGCATTTAAGCATATCCTGAAAGCTGCTGTCACCCTTCAGAGTTACCACTTAGAAATAGAGACTACCAGAAAGGAATAGGAAGGGGGATTTAAAGTAGCTACAGAAGTAACCAGTCCTTTCAGATCTAACAGATTAAATTTCTATGTTTAAGTCATTGAAGAGCTGGTGCGAGATACCGGATTTTGAACAAAGCTGAAATAATTTTCTTTTAAGATAACACTTTAAATGACAGAAGAAAAAAACCTCAGCGCATTGAGAGACATCTTTATTCACAGAAAATATCTCCTGTTTTCATTGTTGATGGTACTACCTGCAGTCAGGTTGGAATGCTGATCTGAAATTCATAAAGGGGACAGGCAAAATTTAATCTTGTTGTTGTACCTAATTCATCTGGATCAGGATGCAGCTTTGTAAAATTAGCCCATGTTACTGGCTCTTCAGGTTGATGTACAATGAATCCAGTTTAGTTTAGAAACTTTGAAATACTATTATTGCAGTAATTTCAGTTGAGGACTACTTTCCTAATAAATATATGCAATAAAATATACGCAGTATACCAAAATCTCAAAGACAAAAGTAACATTAAAGTGCTGCAAAAAACTAAACAGTTTTATGTATTTCCTTGTGTGATTTGTCCTATTTACTTCTGCAGGAGTTTAGATAAGTTTGTATTAATGTCTAAGTTTACTTAAATACTTTTTGTATATGACATTTAACATTTTTAATGTTTCTTAATGGCAAAAATGCTACAAAATTGTATCATTGCTGTTAGCAGTACAATGTTAGACTTGCAACAAAGTATTTTGATGCAGACATTTTTGCAAAACCTAAGAAAAGTTTTCTATAAACTTTCAGGTTTATCTTCAATTTTATGCTTTGAAATCTTTTCAGAGAATGTAAAAATCAATCAGCCTCTAAAAGAAAAAGAAAGTACTTCACATTAATTATTAGTGTGTTTTTAATTAGTAAAAACACCTTCTTCTTGATGGTTAGCATTCAGCTTTGATAATCTCCAAGGTTTTTTTTCTGGGCAGCAGTAACAAATTAAACATCCAAAATAATAGCACATTCATTACAATTAAAAAACTAATGTAGATGCAAAAAAGTCAGAAAATTGCTTATGTGTATAACCTTTTTCTTTAATTTCAGCAGTGTGGTAATTAAGCTGCTAACAAGGCACTTCCTTCAAGCAATTAGTACTGGAGCTGTTCCTTTTCTTTATTTTCATGTTTTTTATTTTTTTTACCTTTTCTGGGTGTAAGACAGAGGATGAAAGAATCATCGTTCTATTCCCTGTGTCTATCCATGTGGCAGCTCCCACAGGAATTTGTCAGACTTCAAGTTAGCCAAGAAGAGTTCCTATGTATGAAAGCACTGTTACTTCTCAACACAAGTAGGTTCTTTTATTTCTTTGTAACATATCACTAGTAAAAGAGTTTTGAACCATGTTGTTTAACTTGACAATTGCTAAGCTATCTGGCTTAACAAATGGAAACTTCTTTAGGGGGAATGATAGTATTCCAAGACCTAAAAATATTTTTTCTAGTGTTTATAAGGAACAAGTAATTTGTGATTCATTGTTAGTTTTATTCAGTGTGAAAACATGGGGGAAATGTTGGATCCCTTTTGATATATAGATATACTGTATTACACATTGTCAAATCAAGTCTGCAGTATTTCTGCCTGGAAGCTCTTCATCTTAAATGACTCTACACAAATAAAAAAAACCTTACAAGCATTAGAAACATATTGAAAAATATTTAATAAATTGTCAGGACTAAGGGCTTTATCTTAGCCAAGAACTTAAAGCATGCTTACTCAAAAGAATTAGGGAGGTGGACGTGGCAAACAATGCTAACATTTATTCAATATTTTATAGTTATAAATAGGTCAAGTTTAGCACAGATATAAACAAATGGAAATGTTTTTCTTTGGTTTGTTTCTCTAGAAAAAAATCCATGGTCATTTTTAATTGTGCTCATCTTTTAAAGAATTCAACATACAGCTGCGTTCCGCTTTAAATGGGACATGTAGTAGTTGATGATGTTACCTTCAAAAACCTTTTCTAAAATACTAAAATGCGCATCTGCTGAGGCCATAATTGTTAGTTGTGAATCCACAAATAGAAAGTTTTAGAATGGTACAGATGCTATTAGAAAGGAGTGTAAGCACCTCCAAGAAATATAATTGGAAGAATGTTGAAGTTTGGTTCTCTACACACTTACGGAGTTGGAGGAGAGATGTGCAAATAACGCATAACCTGCCTGTTGGTTGTACAAAGTTTCAGTACAAGATAAGGAAATAAATGTATTCCCTCTTAAGCTGTACTTGGCTGATACTTGCATAAGCTCGTGCTTAAAAAAAGCTTGGTCTCAGCAGAGCATAAGCAGTAAAGATTAAATTTAGCTCATATGAACATAAAAATTACTAAAATAATAGCTAAATACCATACAGTCTGCTGAAGCAATAAAAATAATGTGGACAAAAATCCCTCTCTGATATAACTTCGGTTGCTTTGTCAGAATTTGAATGTATTCCTATTTTAAATGTTTTCTACTTTGTTTTCATCACGAAATGAACTCCCTTGTCTATCTCAACCTTAGAAGGACGTTTTAAATTTTGGAGAAATTTAGATACATTTGTGATATTCCAGCTCTCCATTTCTGTCCCATAAAGTTCAAATCAAATTCAAAAAACCATTGCAATGATCCAATCCCTCTCATTTACAAGTGCATCGGTTCAACAGTATTCATCAAGCTACCATTCTTTATCAACTGTGGTGCCCTCAGAAAGTCATTTTAAAGATGATATGTTTATATATATGCAAGAAATTAGTTTTTTTTAAAAAAAGAAAGTATTTCTACCTGTGCTGATGAGTTTTGCTTTTTGTTGTCTCCTGCACTTATTGTCTTATAGGAAAAAACAATTTGTCAGATCTTTGGGAAAAGGAACACACCTAACCGTTGTTGCCGAGACATTTAGTAAACGTTTGGTACTGTATAAACATAATTCCACAAAACTATTTTCAAAAAACCATATAACCTCATTGTTGCTATAAAGTGTTTTTTAAGACTACTTTTATTTTAGTCATGGTATTCATCTTAATCCTCTTCAAATGTGAAAGTATGGCCATTTCAAGCTTTCATATACTAACAGTAAATCAACTCTGAACTCTTAGTCTCTCATTCTGTCTTCTGTTTATTATTTAGATGAACTGTTTTTTACTTTTTGTATAATTTTGAAGAAACAGTAACTCAGTGTCAGTTTCGATACATTTCTAATTCTGAATGGAAACCACAGCATAAGTTTTAACATTATTTTTGATTTTACAGTTTTTCCATTGGGTTTGCTGTGGTTTAGATGTTTTCTTTATATTGTACTTGTGGCAGTTTTAAAGCTGTCTTGAAAGCAGAATTAGTCTTTGCAAAAAGTGGACCAACATTTTTATTTTCTGCAATTGTTTCCATTTTACAGGTCCTTATTTACTATATGTAAGATGCTCTGTTGTAGTACTGCCCCAAAAGTTCTAAATAGGGCCCCTTTTTGCAGAGACCACGTACATTTAGGAACTAGTACTATGAATAGTTCAGAAAGGCTGTGATTTAAAAAAGTGGAGCTATGCTAAAAAAGAGAGAAATAAGCATATAGCAAGTTCAGTTCTACCTCTAACACTTTCCAGACTTTTGATTTAGAGGAATTGCAAAATCTTGTTGCATAAGATTTTGGCTGGGTTCTTTCCACTGAATAAAAGCATCCGCATTCTTTACATATGTTCAGGGGGAAAGGAGCATTTGAGCTACCTGTGTTTAAATCACATTTGTGCATGTAAGACATTGTAATTCTTCACTCAAATAAATAGCTTAGTGGAACTTTTTGTGATTAGATGGGAATGTGACTGTGCTTTTGCAGAATTCTGGGAAACAGGCCATGCATTGCTGGAAGAGATCTCTTAATTCACAGGGAAATGTAAGGACTTAACTGCAGTTTTGGAGTTGCAAGTCAAAGAAAGCGTCCACCTAACCCTAAATTCCATCAGAATGTCACTTTATATGAAAAAGATTTCCTAGGTGCCTGTAATTCTGCTGTTAGACATACCCAGAACCATCCGGGCTTTGAAAATTAAGCTATTCTTTTTTCATGACATAGCTTTTCCCCACTGTGAGTATTCCTGCCTGTATTACTCCTAAGCACGTTGCATTCTCCACAAAACAGAACTCTTCCCTCCCATTCAGACCCTCAATGCAGATGTGACAGGCACACTTTCAGATACCTCCTTTGTCTGGACTTGGGAGGCCATACTGAGTCAAACCAAAGGTCCACCTCCTCCAGCATTTCATCTTCATCATCTGCCAAAAGAAATCTAACATGGCATCCCTAAAGACTGGACTGTTATTAGAGATGGTGCTGTAATCACAGTTTCTGTGGAAGCAGTCACAATTTCTATTCTCTATTTATTTTTTTTTTTTAAATTCTGTTTTAGTTAGGAGTCAGATCCTGACTTCCATAGCCATCTCAGTGCTTAAGCACTTGTCTTTAAAGTAAACTTGCTGTTTTCTCCCTCCTTCCCCCAGACATTCACTTGTCTGAGGAGACACAGAACAAGAGACATCCTTGGCAAAGTGGATCATTTCCTTTCTTGAGCAGTCTCCTACAAAATAGGAGACTTCTGCTTAACTCGAGTAGAGATTTGAACTCCTGCTTTGTTTTCTCTCTCTGGGCTGGAGGTGAGGGACACTTAATTTTAAAATGTTTGCCTGAAGTGTCTCCTTCCCCCTTACCTGAGGAACCAGACATGACTTAGGCAACTGACTTTGGAACAGGGTTTATTATTTGCAAATGGATCCAGTGCTCCTCTCAGTGCAGTGTTTGCTACCTAATTCTCTTTCAGGGAATGGCTTTAGCTCCAACCCCTGGGCAGATGTCTGCTTTTTAGATTCTTCTGTTTTAAGAATTCTATTCTTAGGTATCTAACAATACAGTGCATTGTACAGAGAGTCAGCACACACATATATTTGTTTTAATTCCAGAAAGTGACAAATCACCTGGAAGTTAGGTGTTAGAGTGTTAAATAAGTCAATGTCAATATGAACCAAGCCTCAATTATTTTTTTTTAAAGATGCAAATGAAATCAGTTTTGACCTGATGCTAGTCATGGCCTGATACCAGATTGAAAATGTACTAGATACCTAGATAACTAGCATGTGATTTATTTAACTATGTGAGCTAGTCCCCATGACATTCTTTTGGAGTCCATGGAGAAAAATAAGCATCTCTACAGCATAATTCATCTCTTTCTAAAGCTACTTCTAAAACAGTGAACATGCCTTGTGCCCAAGACTTGTCTGATTTTTCCCGCTAGAACTACAGCAAGCTGTGGTAACTAGCCCAGGTGGAGATGTCTATATTGTAAAATGTCTAACGTTTGGTGAGGTGAATCCTTCCTCTCACGCTTGCTGTCAGAATGCAAAATGTTAAATGTGATGTTGCAGTGTGGAATGTCATTGGCAAGAGAGAAAGGAAAGGGGAAGAAATTTGACAGCTCTTTCAAAAACAGTATGTTTGAAACAAGACCATGCTTTAATGTATGATTATTACAGTGAAGGAAGGATTTCAATTTGATTGCCAGATGGGAATATTTTTTCAAGTTTCATTTCTTCAAGTTTTTCATTTCTTAGTTACCTTTGACAACAAAAATTGTAAGACTTGTGTATTACTCTTTGCCATGTCAAGGGAAGTAGAGCCTAGAGCTTATGCCTGTTTCCTTACAATGCTGCCAACATTTATCATCAGTGGTCAAATATGGTCTTATCACTAGCAGTCACTAACAGGTTCATTTCTCAATGTTCTCGCTGTGTCCTCGTTTTGGTCCTCCCAGCTAACCATTCAGAGAATAGTGAGTTCTACCATTTGCTCCTCCTTGCTCATTTCTCTAAAAACTGTTCACATTTAAGAATCTGATAGTACATCTGTTCTGTTAAGTGAAAGAGGGCCAAACAGGAGGCCTGAGCCCTGGATGCTACGCTGTCTATGCTACTTAAGAGTTGTTAGTTCATTCCTTGAGTCCATTTTGAAGCGCTCCAGCTAGATCTCTCCTAACATAAATCTGCTATGACCCTCAGCAGTGTAAACAAGACCCAGTCTATAACATTTTTCCTCAAGGACAGGAGTGGTTCTTTTGGCCGTCTTCTTTTCAGAAGACAGGTGTAGATGATCTTAAGGCTATTTCTAGACATCGGCAATTAGTACAATTGACTAATTGTTGCTGGTGTATCCTTTTAACTAATCTTATCACTATTTCTGGAGTAACTGTTGAACGGGAAGAGATACCTGGAATGTAATCATGAATTGCACTGTACAGCGTGAAATACTATAAATTGTTCCTGTACTTCAAATTTCTCACATTCCCTTCAGAATAAATTGCAACACGTGTGTTACTTTCTTTTTAGTTCCTTTGGAAGGTCTAAGAAGTCAAAGCCAATTTGATGAGATGAGAACGAGTTACATTAGAGAACTGGTGAAGGCAATTGGTTTGCACCAGAAGGGGGTTGTGGCCAACTCGCAACGTTTCTATCAACTTACAAAACTGATGGATTCCATGCATGATGTAAGTTTACTTGTTCATGTGTTTTGCTTGTTATGTAAGAAGGAACTAGTATTTCTTAAAAGTAATTTACTGGAAAGTGGCTAGTCAGCACTTCTAAACAACAAGAAAAAAACATGCATTTTTCCTTTAGTGTGTATATGTGTGTGAATAGCTAACTATATATTCAACATCAATATATATTGTATATATCTTATATGGTATACAAGATTTAAGTATTTGAGAAACATGCATTTGAATGCTACTATTTTGTTTCATTATTTCTGTAACACAGCTGGTACAGTTACAGTTTTTGGTAGGGGGTGTGTGTGCGTGTGTATACATGTTCATGAAAATATTTAAATAATGCAAAGAATAGGCAATTTAAGTTGCAAAGTCAGGCTACTAAGAATTAGAGAAAGACAACTGAAATTGGTTTTGCAACCTTAATTCAACTACTTTTATATGTCTATTCTGTGCCATTTTTTCAGTATCTGTCTATATTTGGGAACTGAGTAATCTTTGAGAACTCCAGTGGTGATATCATAGAGATTCATAAGTGTCTTAAAAAATGCAGCTGAATCCTTTCCACATCTCTGAGAATCCATCATGTATCCTATTGGCTTAACATCCATTAAAACTGAGGAATGACATTTTGTATAAACCTTTGCCCATGTGAATATTATTTTGTAATGGCGTGTGTGTCTCTGCAAGAGATGCAAAAAGCAGAGGTACAGGGCCATACCTGATGGTTTTAGCAAGCGCTGGGGAAGTGGCACTAAGATAGTTTAGGAAGAGTGCTTTTGAGTTCAGTGCTGTTTGTGAGGAGCTCACAGGGAGTTCAGGGAGGGATGGCGTCTTTACATGTTTGTATTCTTCTGCACTCAGCAAATCTGCCTTTTATTTTAATCATGAGTAAATTAATTTATTAATCTAAAACTTTTCATTGTCACTAGTTCCCCCTTCAGATGGGAAAACAACCCACCTTTTGAGGATCCCATTTATGGGAGTTAAAAGAGATGACAATATTGGTAATTATGTGGTTCACCAGGTGGTCTGGAGTCGTTTGATCCACTGCACAAACCTCTCCATCAGCTTCTGCTATCCACAGAACTCACGTGCACCATTTAGCTATTACATTGTCTCAGATACTAGCAAAAGCAGAATGAGACAAGTACGAAAAGCATCCTTACAGGTGAAGGCAGACAATAGGAAATTCTGAAGGGAGGATATGGAGCTTAACTGGTATTTACTGGTAGTCAGACTGCAGTCGTCACTTGGGACTGTCAGTGCTAAACCCTTCCCTGGAGTTCAGTCAGTCACCTTCTACTTGCAAAAACAAGTCCTGACCAGTATACTGCTCACGGTAGCCCTGTGCTCAAGAAAGCTCTTTGGATCAGTCTTGCTTGGGATAAAAGGTCTTCCTGCCTTACCTGTAGTAAAAATTTGGAATCTGAGTGTCACCGCATCTAGGGGCAAACTCTTTTCAGTACTGGGCTGTAGAGTCAATCTCTGAATTTCAAATACTTAAAGTAAAATAGCCTTAGTGCAAGTAAGCGAGTGAGGCTTGCTGCAAAATAGCCAACAAACTGATGGTTAGGGTAGTGTTTGGTCCACAGAGTATGTTTGTTCAAGTCCCTGTTTCAGCTCAGGCTGATAAAGGAAAAGGACATACAAGGAAAAGATAATCACACTGGAGAGACTGTGTGTTGTTAAAACCTAGAGTAGCAGAAATAGTATGCTATTTGATAACATAAAGGTCACAAGTCTTAAAGAAAAACTTGTATAAAACTGGAACTTCTCAGAGAAGGTAGAAGAGGTGAAACAGTCAAATGTATTGAGCAGTTGCTTTCAAGGACTAGCACCTGTAGAGTTTAATGTTCGCCTTATACCCAGATATGATCATAATGAGAACCATGGAAAATCTCACAAGGAAATAGTAAATGCTATCCCTTGGAGCTGTGTTTGAGTAGTATATAGTAAACAAGGCATGGAGACGTGTTGAATGTGAGGATAAAATGAAAGATTGACTACTTGTTTAGTAATTGCCGTTGTTCATGTTGCATGACATGAGTGAGGAGGATAACACTTTATAATACTAGTGAGGCACTGTTTTTATATGATGTACCATTTAGCTATATTTATCTCTTTTTGCCATGGGAGGATATTTAAATAGAGAATGACGAATACCCACATTATTGATTCAGAATGACAGAGGAAGGTATATAATGATGTCAGCTGATTGATGTATGAGATAAGTGATTGACAGCATGTTTATCTGGCTACATTACTGTTAGCCTGATTTATCATGTTTGTATTTTATTAAATCTAGCTAGTGAAACAGCTCCATCTCTTCTGTCTGAACACATTTCTCCAGTCCCGTGCACTGAGTGTTGAATTCCCCGAGATGATGTCAGAGGTGATTGCTGCCCAGCTACCCAAGATTCTGGCAGGGATGGTGAAACCTCTTCTCTTTCACAAAAAGTGAAGTGTCTTTTCTCTTATCACAGAGATGATTTCTGGGTCATTTTTTGTTTGTTTATTTTGGTCAAAATTTTGCAATGTCGGGACTTCAGTATATTTGTCATACTTACCCTGCCTACTGCTTTATACTTGTAACATACACAAGCCATTTAAGCTTGATGTACATATTGTGAGTTCCTGATTCCTTAACTGCAAAAAATCACAACAGTCATAAGAAAAGTTTTGTAAACTTGGCTAGGTTGCTTTTTAGATATGCATAAGAATGAGAATGAGTAGAGTTTTCAGATTTCTAAGAACAGTTATCTTATACATTTTTCTTACATATTACATGCTTTCAAATTTCTGATATGACATGGTGTAAACTTTTTACTTTAGTACATTGTGTGTATGGGTACACGTGGGCATGTGCATAATACAAGATTTTGGAGGAATTAAAATAAATATTGCCCACGTTTTCTCACAGATATTTCACTTTTTATTAACTAATCTGCCTCACAGAAATATTCTTTCAAAGTCAGCTGTCCAGGATTAAGTAGATGTCACTGCAGTGCCTTCATGAATACATACATAAAGTGCTAGCCACAAAATACACATTCATATTCTTGACTGTGCTCATACTGCATTGAAACTCTTGAGTTCAGTGTACTGAACTGTATTGCACCATTCAATGCAGCTCTCCTTCAAAAATTGGAAAGCTTAGGAAAATTTCTGTGTATATTACACCAGAAGTAATGTGTATGCAAACCCACTCAGCTTTGGTTTGTGTTATTTTCTTTAAAAGTTCAGCACTTACTAAAGCTAGATCACATAGCTATAATCTTAAATTCGTCAATTTTAAAATTCTGTATTTCAGAAGCTTTAAATAGGGATGTTTTCACTTACAACTCTTAATAATCTTAATGTTTTGAATTCCAATGCTGAATACTCAAACAGCCATTAACATCAAATTATAGAAAGATTAAATGCAAAAAGAAATGGAAAATATGTCTACAAACATTTTGATACACATCAGACTCATTTCAGTACTATTTAGTGGAGCTGCATATTTTATATTTTAAAGGCATGCCATTATAATTGGGGTAACTGTAAAAGAGGAATTGGACTAAATTAGCTTTATACATGGAAGAAGAATGTAATGTTTTGCCATGGAAATGAAATATTTGGGTGAAGAACTATAATGTGGTCATGTTTGTTCCTTTGATATGGTTATGAAGCAACTCATGCATTTAAGGCAGTAAATTGTCGATATATTCAAACAACAGAGAAACAGATAAAACTCAAAAATAATTTATGAGTCTATTAAAATACAACCAATTTTGCCAGTCACTAAAAAAGGTAATCAAATTCTCTAACAATGTAGGAAATGGTACTCGGGTACTTGCTGGCTATATGCTTTTGCTCTTCCCCATTACATGTTGGATGCATCCATTGTGTGATAGCTTGCTGTTGATGGTGTGCAACTTGGTCTGATTCCTTGTCACATGAGCAAAGGCTCACTGGACATAAGTTCAGTATCCCTGATTAAATCAGGGTGCCCCTCATTAAAAATATAAATGATGTTACTTGATCATAAAAATTAAGTCCCGATCCGTGAAAAAAATGTGGACAAGTAACAACTAAAGGTTGATCTAAAGGTTTCCTTACTATTTACAATTTCCTAAAGCCAATCAAGAAGAAGCTGCATTACAACTGGGGATAAAAACCTTTTTGAGATTCCCACATAGTAGTACAAAACCCACTAGAGTTGGTGCAAAGATGCAGCTGTGGATAAAACAGTATAAGCAGACTTCTTTTGTGTTAGTTGACCAGGTTCATCATTTGTAACTGCCCAGAGACAAGCAATTTCTTTCATATTCAATACAATCTGACTTTTAACTGTGATCCTTAAAGCAATTATGTTTTAATAAATAACATAAAATGCTTTATTTCTACATATTGAAGTTTTGTTTTCTTTATTTTTCTTTGTATTTGCATTCAGTAATTGTGGAGCTTAGTAAAAAAAAGTTCATTTCAACCATTCCACTTTTGTGTAAGGACAATATTTTCATGCATTCTTTGGGAATTTAAGCATTGCCACATTATTTACCATTTAATAAACAGACTATGTTACTGTTTAGATGAAACTGTTAACAGAAACTTCCCACACTAAAAATTATTCCTTGACACCCTAATTCTGAAATTGGAGAACTAAGCAGGCAGTATGCTGGCCCCAGATCAGCCTCCATCTGCCTTTTACTCAATCCCTAAAATTTGTTCCAAGTGGCTGCTGTGTCACCGTGCCCCATAAATATGGCAGATTAGTCTGAAATGCTCTGTATTTGTCTCAAAGGCACAATCAGAAAGGAAGAATAGATGTCTTTCGGGAATAGATAACAAAGGTTAAAAACACTTCCAAATTGTATTTCTTAAAGATCTCTAACTCACAGAAAAAATTCCCAGAACTTCCTGGTCATGATAAATGCACTACATAAGATAGAACAAGTGTGGCTAAATGTGGCTCCTATACGAATTTACAAGTTCTGTATTCATTACTTGATTGTCTGAAGTTAGAAAAAACTGTTTTAATTTGAGAACTTCCATCTCTGAGCCCAGTTTATAAAACTGCCTTTAGTCTCCATTTCGATACCATCATTTGCTCCAGATTACACAGACACCATGAACAGTGACCAGAACACAAGATTGCTTCCTGCCCTACAGAAATCTCACGTACAGTGACTTTTCAACACTGGAGCAATGTCCAGAGAGCCATCAGCAAACTAGTTTTAGCTTTTTAGAGAGTACGAGGTTTTTTATTTGTCCGTATTTCTCTGAATTAATATTTATTTAAAGATTAAGGTTTTTTTTGACCTGAGCTTTACAAATGGGTCTAAATAAAACATACTGTAGTACTTCTCAATATACTGAACAAGGCATAACAATGCTGGATCTTCTTACGTTGCATTTTGCATAATAGAAATAAGAGGTTTCAGCAGATGGACTTTTTTGTTTTCTGACATTTATGATGTGCCTGATTACATTTTAAAGGTGTGAGTCCTGTTGTGCTAATTGGAAAGCTTGCCATCTACTGCAGATTGCAGACATAACTTCTTGTCTGAGCTATCACTAAAAGTTCTTCATCCTGCACTAAATAATGCAAGCTATGCCTGAAGCTAAGCCTTTCCTATTTTGTACAGTTTAGGTGTTTTTGACCCAAGGCCTTTAGCATTCCCTTCTGCTAGTACTTCAGGGAAGCAAACAAACAAAACCATGAAGTCAGCTGTTTCCTTTGAGCTCTGCTGTTGTTCCTCAGCTTTGTAGAGACATTTATATTTTTTAAAGACTGTTTTGAAGGTTGAAGTGCCTGGCAGCGGTGGCCCAGCCGTGTCTGGAGAGCTGGGGCAATGCAGTGCAGAGAAGAGGAGACCTCCAGCCCCGGCAAGCTTTCCTGCTCTTTCACACCAAGTTGCTTCTCAGTTGTACCTGCTGTGCTTGAAGAAATACAAAAGGTCACACACTTGGCTCGTGTTTTCAAAGATCTTAGCTGGATCAACAGTTTTGACCAGCCTTTAGGGAAAGGGGAATGTGGGTTCATTAACACCTAGTCCGTGACGGAGGGAAATGTAGTCTGAGAAACTTTCAATCGATTTCATGGCACTTTGGAATGGTCTAGTTGTATCTGTGCATAATAAACTGAAGCTTAGGTATTTTTGAACTCCAGCTGTTCCTTCAGCTGCACTGCAGTTATGTTGTCTTGTGTTAGATCTCCAGTAGAGAAGCTGAGAGTTCAGTTTGTGTTTTCTGACCAGTCAATGCTTCACTAGTACCTTGGTTCTATTTTTTTTTTCTTTTAAAGTACAGCAATGTGTCTGTCTCCATTATCTTTATTGGGAAGGTCAGCTGCTTTCCTGTGTTCCTAGCTAAAACCAAGTATTTGTCTCAGTTATCAGTGACATGCCGGTGTTGGTAGCGTGAACAGTAATATCTGTAGGGATCCTTCCTTCCCACGCTCTTGTACCTGCACAAACTTAAGGTTAGCTTATCCCCGGAACAGGAGAGGATGGGGCTGTGCTCCACCCATGCAGCAGTGCAACTCCAAGTGCGTATTTCTTGCCTGACGTGCAGTTTGTGGCACGATGACCTTTCTTTCCTTCCGATAAGTCAGCTTGCAGCCGCAGAGCCAATATCCAAAGCCCTCCCAACTTTCCATGGCTCAAAAGCCTGTGTGCATACTGCCAGGCGAGACTGTCAGCATTGCTGGATTTATTGGTTTGTACTGCTTTGTGTCATGATGACCTGACTTGAACAGAGGGGTTGTTTTTAATTCAGTTCTCTTTTCCCCCTTGGAAGATGAAAAGGAAAAAAAAGTCATATTTTAGATGTTTTTTATCTTAACATTTATGAGTTTTGTTTTGTTTTTTTTTCAATGAATGCTATTAATTTATTAGATTGATGTAATTTGCATGCAGAATGGTACTGTAGCTTTTCAGATCCTTGGACAGAAGCATGCAGTAAAAGGTGACTGCATGGATAATAATAACTAAGTTAAAATTTAGCTGGCTGTTTACCTTAAAGAGAAAATAATCCTCAGAAAATAATCCTTCAGTGCTCTTGGAACTAATGCAGCAGTTGCATAACCTCAAGTACATGAGCAGTGCTGCTCCCTTGATGTATTTTTTTGCTCACATTTAGGCATTTTTTCCTGGGTTGGGCCCACAGTGCTCTGTACAAGGCATTTACAGAATATAAAGGATATCAAGGAGTGGTGAGCTTTCATTTAATTCTAGTTTATCATTTAAACTGGCAGCGTTTCAGTTTCTCACCAGTGTGAGGTGTGCTTACCATCAGAAGTCATAGATCGTGTTTTTCTGACCATGAAAGCTAAATTGCCCTTTCACCTCGACAGGTACAATAGTTCCACCAATTTAGCATTCAGGCATATCAGTGAGGAAGTTCTCACAGTGTCATTTAAATAGTCTCACTCTGTTGCATTTTCCCACAGCTCAATGTTAATATCCACTTAGCCAGTTTAGTACTAAAATCTCTTTTTGCTCTGTTGAGGACAAAGAAATGTGTAACTTGTAGGAATCCAGAGCTCTGCATCAGTGAACTCCACAACTGCGTAGTTTCAGACAAGGGGCTTGATTGGATGGAAGGCATCTAGTGGGCATAATAAATGTCTTTGCCACCAAGTCAGAACTACCTGGCCAGACCACTACAGAGACCTTTGTGTTATACAGGTGAGACTTTTATGAACATTGCTCATTCCATCTTGGATGTACAGTTTTCCCATATGCTTATTTTTCATATACTGGATAAAAATAGAGTAATGCTTTTAGACTTCATACCCTGTATCGTTGGTTTATGTCCAGTCTGAGACTCCAGTCTGCAATACCTCCAGTTGAGAACAATGTTCTCGTCATAGCGCTGTTCAAAAAACCTGATTTATTCCAGGAGGTCCAGTGTGGCTGTATGGAGCATGAATAAGGACAGCCCCAAACAGACAAACACATGGCAGCGTGCATTCAAAAAGATGTGTAAATGCTTTTACTTAGAGTACTTGAAGAAGAAACACCCAGCCATCTGCCATCACTATGCAGTTTTAAAAGTAAATTTTGTTTCAAAGGAGTATATGTTTATATTATATAGTGTCTGATTAAGGCTGATTGTATACTAAGATTTAATAGGATCTCTAATTCGTTTCCAAAAAAAGGAAGCTCCAAGGAGTCCTATATAATCTTTGAAAACCATAAATCCATATACTTTATAAATTCCCCAAACTGGACACGTGTATTTAAAAGGCAGGTCATTGCAGCTGTTACCAAACATATCTAAATGTAAAGTTAAAGCCATCACGACGAATAACAGTGTTTCACACAGTACTTTTTCTGACGGCTCAGGAACACCCAGCATGCACAGCTCAAATTCTTAGTTTGAGATCACACATATGGAGGCATACATAGGGAAACGCACGGCGATGCTGGGACACTGGCACCCCTGCGTCCAACTCGAGCCATTGTGTGTGTGAGGACAGCTTAGCATATGTCCTTTGTATAAATGCATTTATAAAAATATTGTCATAATTCACTTTATGCATCACCATGGGTCAAAAGCACTTTGAGTGGAATGAGTTTTCACCTGTAGCTCAGGAAAAGTTAGGATCGCAACTTAAATGTTCCATGAAGGAACTGAAACGTCAGACTAGTGGCAGTGTGTTACAAGGAGGAGCCTTCCTTTTGTTAGAAGTATTTGGAGATATTGTGTCTGAAACACGGTATTGACCTTTCAAAATAGTGACAAAGACTCCAGTAGAGCAATGAATATGTTCCCAACCGTTTTCCCAGATCCCAGCAACATTTCTAACAGTAAAATGTGGATTTTGCCGTTCCATGTAAGCATATTCTTCTATAGGCAAAGTACCACACCCTTGCTAGAAATAATACACTATTAAATGGAAGAAATGTGACAGGAGACAGGGTGTGGTGGCCTTGGGTTGGGGTCTGTCGTGATGGCATTACGCACAATGGATGAGAACAGCATCTTTTGGGACTGGCATCACCACACATGAAGGGATGGCCAGCCGAGGATGAGAAGGCTTTTCACTTCAAAATTTAATTGGAAGTTTTGTATCCCAAAGCTCAGCTTGCAATGTGGTCATACTGTGCACTGGCCAAGTCACTTCTTACAATAATTTTACACAGAAGTGTCGGCACTGGGTTTGCCGTTGCATGCGGATGGCTGCAGCCAGCTTACGTTTCACTGGGAGACAGAAACCGCTGTCCTTCCTCAAGCTTCGTAATACAGGTCAGGTGTCTCTTTGCTCACAAAGCAAGGTTATACACATCTGACATTAAAGAAAAACACAACAAACCTCTGAAATTCTGAAAATACTACTTTAGGAAGATTTTAATTTAATTTAATTTATCCTTAAAGCCTTACCTGAAAACAGACATTAATTTTAAGAAAAACTGCATGACAGAGAAAAGCAGAGCCTAAGGGTTAAAATCCAGGCTGGGGACTCTTGCAGTATGTGATCTCTTCCAGTTCCTGAATTTCACACAAAATTTACATCTCACTTCCCATATTTGTAAAATGTTTATTCTCCCCTCCCTCCCCTGCCCTCAACACACTTCTTTTCCCAAGGATTACTTGGATGTGTAATGCATAAGCACTTTGTAGGGGCTTTGTAATCCTCAATGGAAAATTCTGTAGAAAGCTAAATAATCCTTAACTTTGGGACGTATTTGGACTGATGTTAGTATTTCTCTGTATTTAACACCCAGAACCATGATGGACATAATTTACTATTGTTTTTATTTTTTAAAAAGAGATTTGTGTAAGATTTCTGTATTTTCTGGTGAAGAGGAACTTGCATCTATATATTTGTACATCTGAAATAATAGCTTTCACGTATTTTTGTAAAGGTGTTGTCTGGCTACATTGTGTCACGTCCAATAAATTGGAGATGTGCTTACTTTGTAGTACGAGAAGTGTTTAAGTCCTCAGTTACCACTAGATGGAAAGTAAAGCTACAGAACCGCACCGTGCTGTAACTGGACGTGGATCAACAGTCGCCAGTACCAGGCTGGTGGAGCCACTGGTGCTTGCAGTCCTGTGGAGCAGCGGCCGGGAGACGAATTTCAGTTTGATTGCTTTGGCAGCTCCAGGTTAGAGACAGCACACACTGCTTGTTCACTGAATTGAAACCTATATGGGGAGGGGAGCAGGATTTTCC
This sequence comes from Burhinus oedicnemus, assembly GCA_008921705.1. Classification (NCBI taxonomy): domain Eukaryota; kingdom Metazoa; phylum Chordata; class Aves; order Charadriiformes; family Burhinidae; genus Burhinus; species Burhinus oedicnemus. The sequence goes on from VFFE01008969.1 coordinate 1,309,584, forward strand.
ATTTTGTTTTCAATTCAAACTGTCTGCAAGGCTCAAAGAATGGGAGAGAACCATCTTTGGTTTTTACTTATGTGGAAGATACTGTCAAACTGCTAGTGTATAAAAACAGAAAAATAAGTTACATTCCTGATCTGCCAGCGTAAATACACACAAAGGAAAAGTTTATTAAAAAGTATGACCTGCACTGTGGTAGGTGGCTGCAGAGGGAGCAGAGGCCGTGGCACCCTGCTGCCTGTCTGTATCGGAAAAAATATATCTGAGTATAGATACAACTAGCACAGCAACCTACACGTTGGGTAATGATTGATTTATATATATTTTATAGCCAGGTTTTGAGAGTAAATTTCCCTAGACTTTACAGAGGCTGGCTGTGAGCTCACTGCAGTGTCCACACCAAGGACTGGAGTTCTCCGCTGCCAAAAGCAGATGCTGCCAGATGTGGCTCCTGAGGCAGTGCACTGCAGGATGCCACTCACCCTGCGCTCTTCAGTCACGGGGGAGAAGGGCACAGAGGGGTCTTTGACTTGGCCTGGCACAACCTTTTCTTGGCTGCACCGAAGGAACATCACCTATGACTTTTGAGGAACTGACACCAGCACTCAGGTGATCCTTTCCTCATCCTTAACGCATCCTGCTTCCCACCCCGCTGCCTTCTGACGTGGTGTGCAACGGGCAAGGAGCAGGACTCGCACTCCAGCGAGGGGCACGGGCACCAGCAGAGCGGCTGGGTGGCATGATGTGGTCTCCTTCCATGGCGGAGACCAACTGTCTCCCTTCTCGTTCTAAGGGACCACTGGTTATTCAGGTTTGGCCCAATGGTTTGGATGTCACTCCTTGCTAAGGATACGCTCTAATGTTAGTGATAGATAATGTGCTCTCAGGGAAGCATTAACTGTGCCAACAATGATGCTACTTTTCCACATTATTTCCACAGAATAGAGTACATCTTGAAAGGGATGTTTCGGTTTCATTTCTGAGAGTCCTTGTTCCTGTGAATTCATCTCAGACGTTATCAGTGCTCCATGTGCACATCATGAACAGTTTGACAGGGCTGGGATTTACCACATAGATGATTTTTTTCCAAATTAATTTAGTTTTAAAACATTCCATGCAGTATTAAACAATAGTGGAAGGCATTTGGTCAATACAAAAATATCAATGGATTTCTTTAAAGTGGCAGTCCTATTACCAGCTAGCACACAGAAGAAAAGAATCTGAAACAGTTTTTGAGACACTGAAGAACTAGAAGATGTCAAAGTTTAAGACTGTGCTCCTACTTAAAGACACATTCAGTTGAGGACAGCTGCACTGGTACCTTTATTTAGTCCCCAATTACTGATGCAATGATGTTCCTCTGGATTGAGTGGAATGACTTTGTGTATATATATGCTTCGTCCAAATTCAGTTTCTATGCATACCTCTGTTGCTCAAAAATGGGTTTGGGGTTTGTTTTTTTTAACAGACATGGTAATGGAAGGGTATAAAGAGTAAAATAATGTTACTCATTATTTGAAATGAGATGATTAAGCCCTTTGGGGTAGAAGCCTTTGCTTTAACCTTTAGCTAATAACAGCCTGCCTAAACGAGATGGTTTTTCATCGTAACATCTCAGACTTTGTAATGATACAGATGCTACGGAGACTGACTCATCTCTGCACAGCACAGGTGAACTTCCCTGTAAACATACTAATGACTTCATGCAATAATCATCCGCTGATCACAGGGAAGACCGCCCTGCTATTTTGTGTTATCTAAGTGAAAGAAATAAGCGGTGTCAGAGAACCTGCCATGCAGTAATTCAGATGAAACCATCATTTCCTTTCATATGTGTCAGTAAGGAAGATGCAGCGGCGCTGGAGAAGGCACCAAACTGAGCCAAGGCTGTGGCGGCGCTATGAGGAGCTCCACTGCCCTAAATCACCCACTGTGCTGCGATGGGTTTTGTGTTACCACTGTTCTACTCAACCGTGATGCAGCCTCCAGGGGAAGGCTGACCCGAAGGAGTGCTTTGGAAATTGAGAAAAGCGAAGAGCTGTGTTTGTTCCTGCTGCACGGAGGAGATGAGCTGTTTATGAGAGATGCACACAAATAATGGCATGATAAAGAAACATTCTTTCTTGATTTTCCCTCTGGATAAAAACTAGCCAGCAAAGCTAATTGCGTTAGCTAAAAAAACACAACCACCTTCACCTGAGTTTCTCATGCTGATGCACGTACAGTTATCTGGATATTTGGCTTCCCAGTTCGTTTAGTCAGGAAATGTTTCAAGGGATCATTTAGGGGACTGGAACATCTTTCTTATGAGGAAAGGCTGAGGGACTTCAGTCCTTTTAGTCTGGAGAAGAGAAGGCTCAGAGGAGATCTCATCAATGCTTACAAATACTTAAAGGGAGGGTGCCGGGAGGATGGCACCAGTCTTTTTGCAGTGGTGCCCAGTGATAGGTCAAGAGGTGATGGGCACAAACTTGACCATAGGAAGTTCCATCTAAACATGAGGAGGAACTTCTTTCCTTTGAGGGTGGCAGAGCACTGGAAGAGGCTGCCCAGAGAGGTGGTGGAGTCTCCTCTGGAGACATTCCAAACCCGCCTGGACGCCATCCTGTGCAACCTGCTGTAGGTGTCCCTGCTCTGGCAGGGGGGTTGGACTAGATGATTTCCAGAGGTCCCTTCCAAACCCTGTGATTCTGTGATTTAAACAAAGATGAGAAAAAAAAATTAAGGAAAGGCTTCAGTGGTGGCAGAACCTGAACCTCTTTGTACAACTTGGTTCTGTGTTGCTCCGAAGGTAAAATTAATTGTGCTTGTTTGCTTTGCATCATCTGAACTGTACAACAGAGAGGGTGGAGAGAAGGACCCATTCCAAAGCAAAATGATGTTAAAAATCACAGCTGGAAGCTGGGTGAAACACTCGTATGGCGATTCACTGCAAATTTCTCCAGGAAGGGTCTAGGGAGATACCTTATACTGAGCCTGTACAGAGGAGGCAGGACATTGTGCAGAATGACCATTTTTCCCATCCAAGGGAGGCGCAATTTGTCATAATTACAGAAAAGAAACAGTATTTTTCAGGACCACACAAAAGCATCCCTCAACCAACAGCAACAGCAGGAAATAACAAACTTAAAATGACCATTTAAGCTGTGGTTTTATGTAAGGATGTATTTGCATCACCACTGCCCAACAAAATTTGTTTGCACCTAAATGTCTCTGAGGTCTTCTGCTAGCTACCTGCTTCCTTCAGATGTCCATGGAGGGTGCCACCAGAGCCCCCAGATGTGGGGTTTTTTTTTGGTGGATTTTCCCTGCAGATAGGCATCCTGCTTGTTTTGTGGTAATTCAGGACTCACAATCGTCACCGCTTTCACAGCCTCCGTTTCCAGCACTTTGTGCTCAGCTTCCCAGCTCAGGCACACTGAAACCCTAATCTTCGTTATCTTCTTGTGAGGTCCTTGCAAACAGCATTTGTTTCATTCTGGGAACCAGTTGTATCCTGTATGCCAGTTAATTTATTTGGAGGAACACTGGTTAGATTGATCAAGCTCAGGTTTCTTGTCTTTCTTCCGCCCGGGTCTGTGAATTCTCCTCTGAGAGGTTTCTCATGGGGCTTCCCACCGCGCAGCTATCTCACCTGTTGATGGAGTATGCGGACGTCTCCCCAGCAATGCCATGCGCACGTGGTCACGTCTGGACTACGCAGCCCCCAAATGAGCTTGGTTGAAGCCCGTGGCTCCCACTCTGAGCCGTGCTGTGCTGGGACATGCTGCCTGCCCTCCATCCACCCCCCCTGAGCCCACCACCCCTCCTCAGCTCCCCGCCTGCTGCTGGGGATGGAGCTTGTGGCCGTCGGGGCACGAAGCACACCGTTTCAAAGCTCATGTTGAAAATACCCACAATCCAGGTAAGCCGCATGTTTCCCTTTGAATGTGTTTTATTTTTCTCAGAAGACAAAAGCAATGACAATCAACAAAAATAAATCACTAATGTTTTTCATTCAGCCGGGACTCTAATCCCTTCTAAGGGCACCCGAGAGCCATTAACAGTAATTTTAAATGAAATACACCCGTGCTAAGTCTAACTAATCAGCTCCTCAATTATACTGGCAGAAAGATGTATTCCAATTACCAAAGTACTTTCAAGTGAATTAAGACTCTTTTCAGTACCGGCTGTGGAGGTCACTCAATGTTCCCATGAATCCCTGCATGTTTACATTAAAAAAGCACACCATGATCTTTGGCAAAGGCGTTTGCACTAGGCTAGCTCAGCTTTTGAGCTTGTTGCCATAAATACAATAGAAAAGCAGCCAACCGTTGCAGAAGAAGCCAAGAATATCTTACAATGCTTTCTTTCCGTATCAGTGATTAATCCAAATTACACAGGAAAAGCTTTATAAATGTGAAGTAAAATTTTAAAAGACAAAAGTGCAGATACCTTCTTTACAATATTTAATAAGCATAGTGCTGGTGTTAGAAAGGCAGGTAGGCTTTGAAGGAAGGAATCATGCCCAGTTCACAAAAAAACATTCCCAACTGAGACCCGAACTGACTTTGCAGCCTGCTTAGTCTATGCCTGTGCCATTTCCTTGGATCACTGAAATTTCTCCCCTTTACGAGCGCGGGGGGGCTACAGCTCCGTGGGCAGCATGGCCAGCGCAGCTGCAGAACCCCCGCTCGCATCCTGCTTCCCCCCTCGGGGCTCCGCACCGCCCCGGCTTGCTCCGGCATCTGTTTTATACGGTAACTATTCTACAAGTCAACTGCTCTATAGTCCATGTTGTAGGCTTACCAAGGAATAAAGCCTGCAGGCCAGGAGATCCACTTTTCCAAACAGGTGAGAATCATGCGGTGGCCCGTGCCTTAATGGAACCAAATAATGAAGTCCCTCTTCACCCTTTCTGGTAAGAAACACAGTAGTGTCTCATCCCCTGCGAGTTCTCAATTCAGTGATAATACAGGAACACTGAGTTAGTTTAATGGGAATTTATGTCTTTTTAAATGCTCACTGAAATGTCAAAATGTAGCAAGCCAAAGCATTTGTTTCCCAGAAATAAAGAAAAATCTTTATTATTCCACGATGTCAAGTAAAATGGCCTTATAGACACTGGGAAAATGGGTGATGAGATCTACTTTAGGGCTTAGTCTAGACTCCAAACTAGTCTGTGTTCACTTCTGCAGACTAGAGGATCTGAAAGCCAAGGAGCCTGCATCCCCATGGGAAAGGGCAGAAAGCTCTAACAGAAAAAAACACAATTGTATTTCAGATTTTTAACATAAAACCTGTGATGAGCAATCATTTTTGGTGAACTATCAAAATGCACGTATTCTTCACTTCCCCTTATGCCAACTCACTCTGCAGAGCTGAGCATCTGTGGCAGCTCTTCCCACGCGTGCTTTCGTGGTCAGCAGCAGCAGAGGTGAATCGAGCTGCAAGTGCCGGTCCCAGACCCAGCAGTCAGCGCCGGCCGATACAGGTACGGGCGCAGGCTGAGAGATCTACTCCCAACCTGCCGGGCACAAGAGAGCGGTGGGGCAGGTCAGGCATCTCCTGGTGCCTGCACTCAGCTGCACTGCTGCCCTCGGATTTACCTTTTCAGAAAAAGTCCCTGTGATGCTGGGGAGTGTTTCAGGGAATGAGTGGTGACAGTCAGTCCTAGATATTTCCTCTGCGTGACAGCTTAGACCCCACCTTGGGTGTAGTTCAGTAAGCTTTAAGTAAGGGCAGTAAGTTCCAGCTCAGCTCTAAACCCCCTTGTTGCAGCCCCTCTCCTTCTCGGGCTTTTCCAGCAGAGCTAATGCAGCCCAAAGCAGCTTCACCAGCCCAACTGTGTCCCTTGGTCCCTGCAAGGGGAGCCTTTCCTTCTCCCTGGCCCTGTACTGCGTGGGATGCTAAGACTTCAGCAAGGCACAGGTCTTCTTTGGTGACCGCAGGTGACTTGTTGATTCCTGGAAGCAGTCTCCATATCTCCAAAATCCTCAAGTGGGGAGAGCTGTGAAGTCTAAGTTTCACTGAGGAGTAGTTGTTAGGCAGGAATGCAAGGGAAAGACTTTCTCCACCTGGTCCATGTTGTTTTGCTTCTCCACCTAACTCATTTTTTCTTTCTGGCCACAGTATCTATGTTTTGTTTTCAGTTATATCTGATGTCCCCCTGACCAGGCACAGGTGCTGCGCCCGGGCGAGAGGCAGACGTGCCCTGGGTGAGGCCAGCAGCCCGGGGAGGCTCAGGCAAGCCTGGGGCTTGTCGGCCGGAGAGGAGGCCAGCAGGAGCCCAGGGCAGGCAGCAGGATCCACCTTCCCTGGGTCTGATGCAGCAGTTTTCTGCACTATCCAAGCCTAACCACACAGCGAAAAGGGAAAGAATTTATCAGCTGGCTGGTTTGATCTTCCTTGTTTAATAAAAGGTAGTTATTTTTAGTTAATATCGTAATAAAGCCTGATTGTTTCAGGGGTATAAAAGCCTCTTGGGTCTCTGGAGTCCCCTCAGGAGAAAGGCGAGGCAGGCCGCCTCACAGCTCCCCTCGCCTCGGGCACAGTTGGCAATGGAAGTAACTCCCTCCTGTGGGCCAGAAAAGCTGCAGGTCCCTGAGGCAAAAAGCCTTGGAGAAATGCTAGGAAAGAGACGCAAGGAAACTTGCAGAAACCAGTCCACTCATGCTACCTCCCTCACAGGCAGTGCTGTTGGAAATGGGTCACCAATCCCCCTGCCCACGAGCCACCCACCTGCTAATGTTCAGAGGCAAAGACCTCATCAATGATGTTTTGATATACTAGCGTTGTGCTCCTTGTTACCTAACATGCAAAATTGTCATCTTCTCCTCAAAAGCCACATCTTTGGAGACTTCCATGTGACCAGGACAGCAGGTGACATACTATTGTCTAGTATCCATACACATGCTCATTGGTCAACATTAGGAGCAATGTACTCTACGCAAAGCATCCTCACAGGTGAAAGTTCACTGAAAAATGCAGGTGTGGATGACAGTAGCACAGAAGTGTTATTACCTGGACAAAAGAAAAGGCTGAACCAGAGCCCAAATTTAAAAATAATAAAGAAACCAGTTTGTGTAGAAAGGCTTTTTATTTTGAAAAATGTTTTTTCAAATTTCTGAAATACAGTGTAAAGTACAACATAGAATTATGTCTGCAAGTCAGCTTATGCATGTCATGCCAGTTATTTACATGTAGATATATACAGAGTGCAGATAATTATTGAAACCACACTACAAAATAAACAGAGAATTCAATAAGATAATTTAGTAGGACTTTATTAAATATATATAGTTATTGATTGTATATACTTTCCTATTAAAATACCATATAGTATCTAAAGTAACCCCTATAAACTCTAATACCTCCAAAATTGTCATAAATATGATTGAAAATTGAAACTATCCATGTGCCCCGTTCAGCTGTTTGCCCTTTGCTATAACAGAAACTCTTGTAGTGCTGAGATCATGGTGCTGTCATTAGTGCCAGAACTTTAATGATAATTCCCAATAAAACACTTGGAAAAAGCTCAGATGCAGAATAGCTTTCAGCTGAGACATCCAAGGGTTGAAGCACCATTCCCTATATTTAAAGTAACAAGGATAATCCATTGCGTTACTAAATACTGCCACATACAGGACAAGGAAAACATGCTATGATCTTCAGTGACTGAATTACAACACTGAATTAGTAGCTGTTTGGACACCAAGCACCTTATTAAAACAAAACAAAGCAAACTCCCAAAACCCATGCAAAATTTTATCCAAAAAAGAGACCTCCCAACTTGTACTGAAACAGCCTGATCAACAGTCTGACTTTTGCATGAGCAGTACCTGGAAGGGCCGCGGCAGCAGCGGCTGTCAGGGCTGTGGGACCACAAAGAACAAGACTGAACTTTGCCTACAGCTTCAGCTCTGGTAACTGAATGATTCATATAGGGCACTCTGCTGAAGGAAAGGATAATGCCAAGCCGTATCATGCGTTACCCCATCAACAGAGTATTCCATTTCCTTTCTGGGGGCTTCCGGCCAGCAAACCCTCACTAAAAATTGCCAAAGGTCTGTCTTTGACTTCACTAGAGCTTTGCAAGTTTCCACCAGTGGAGAAGATCCACCCCAGTCCAGAGAATATGCTCCCCTACTGGGATTTCTCTTCTTGCTGCTCAATCCAAAATTGCACAAACTGCTGCCTTAGGAAAAGAAGTATGAAAAACAATACGCTTTCTAGTTTCATTATTTATTCTGATGCAACCTTATTAAGTAGAAAATAGAGCAGCGGAGAAATATAACGAAAAAAAAAATCCAATTACTGCCATACAATGCTTTTTTTTGTTGTTGTAATTATTGTTCTGAACCGCTGAATTTTGCAACTTTTCCTCTCCTTACATGTCTTTCCTAAAGGCACATTACAATTCTGTCCAATTACAGGGAAAGAATAGAGATTAGCACCAGAAAACATATAAAAGGAAAATAAGTTACTATTACTATCATAGAATAGTGCTGGTCAGCAAATCTGTGCATAATTTTTTTCCAGAAATAATTGACCAGTGAACTTTATAGATTAGTTAGGGACATAAGTGATAGCTATGGTTTAATTTAAGAGTTTTGTTACATAGAACTCTAAATGCCAAAATATGGCAAGGACATTTTAATACTGAATTCACAGGAATTACACCAAAAATATTTTTTCATCTTTATCATCATTAATAAAAAGTGTGAATATAAAATATTAATATACTCTACATATTTATCATACAATATATCAGTCCTTCACACTATTAATTTGATTCATGTTGTGCTGCAACATGTATCAAAAGGTTTAACAAAGAAAAAACATGGCTAGTTACATAAGTTGGGGGTACAAACATTATTTCCACAAGACAAACAGCAATCACAATGTGTCATCTACCTTGAGTTCTACAGTGATATTTGGAAAAAAACTGCTGCATCCTTTTAGGAGGGATAATAATAATAAAAAAAACGCACAACCTTTGCTTGTAGAATGAATCTGACTTTCATAAAAACCAGTAAATCAATACTATGAACTAATTTAGTTCAGCTTGCCTAACTTTCTGGTAAGGCACTATCAAGATATTACATCTTCATTTAAATGCTGTATGGATTTCTGATCCTTTCCAATTATCAGAAGGAATTTTTGGTCGGGCCTGAGAGTATCATCATCAGCTTTGGTGCTGCCCTCTCCCCGCCTTCAGTCTTTGAACAGCTAGTTACTTAACTTTCCAGTTCATTGTACAGCTTCCTGCACAGATAAACTCCCTCCTGGAAAGTCAGGGAAGAGCTGGGGAATCCACAACTCAGCAGTGAGATTATACAGAAAGTGCTTGTTATGTACCACAGAGGAGAACAACAGAAAAAACATAAATATTTCAAAAAATGAAAAACCCTGCTCATCCCACTGAGAATGTGTGGTTAATGGTAATTAAGAATGGGCATAACCTTTTTCAGATGGAAATGCCATTTTAAAGCGAAGTTACTTGAAAATTATTTATGTGATCATCATGGCTGGTTCAGAAGAAAGGTCTGTAAAAGTGCAGAGTCTTCAGAGGAAAATACCGATTTGTTTTGTAAACAGCAGGATGAATGGGATCGTTTCTTATGAAGTTGTCTTCTGCAATTCAATTTTGTGTCTAACGTGAGATGAATGCATCGGAACAGACAGAACACCTCTCCTCTACAAGGATTCCTCCAGGTCCTTCTACAGCTTTTCCTTCAGCACTTACAGACTCCACTTACTTAATCTGTAACTGAACTTCGCATTTTTACAAAATTTTTAATGAACTTAGCATCTTTGAGTCCTCTAGCTTGCACTAAGATCAGCTGGTTTCAAAGCATAATATTGGAGAATACCCAGACATATATACATAGGCTGAAAGATTACCTAAGGTTAGCTTTTCCCTCCTCCTTTTTAAATCAGGCTAAAGCAAAGCAAATAAGAGCAACCATTTTCTATTTCATCATTCCTCAAGAATTTCACAACAATTAAATTCCTCCTAAGAGGTATAAGAGGTCATTAAAGGATGTTCCACAAAGGTCTGCCACTGACCCCAGTGCAATATATAGAAGTGTTTTTTTTCCCCAGACCACTGCATTTCTCTGGTTGGGTGAGATGTGCTGGGCCTTCAGCCTCTGCTCAAAGCTCTGCCTCCCTTTCTGCTCCTTTTTGCCTGCAGCAGCACTCCTGGGAAGGTCACTAGAAGTAAGCTTTTTGACACCCTGAAATTTTTGGATTGTGAATTACAGCAAAAACACCTCCAAAACCACGTTGATCTTCTCAGGGCAATGGCAATTCAGGCCTACGTTACATTACGAAATCTTGGCTTACCTTAAAAATAAGAAAGGCTCAATCTGATGAGAAAAGACCTTCACTTCCTTTCCCATCTGCTCTGGGCAAATTAGATGAGCACACACTTGTCTGCCTTCACTGCCTGTGACAATGTCTGGAACAGCCCTTCATCACAATGCGCTGAACAGAGTCTGGTCTTAAGGTGAAGTGAAACACAACTTGGGACTAAAATGAAACTGTTTAGAGTGAAGAAAGAACCCAGATCACTCAGTCACTAATTCAAGGGGTCTGTCCTCAACTGCAGTCAGTCTTACCCAGGCTCCCCCTTCCCTCTCTCCTTCCCTGATCGCCACGTGATACCTTAATTAGCAAGAAGGATCCTGCAGGCTTTTGCCACCAGCCTGAATTCCAACACAGAATTGCTCTGCACACAGCATGCACTACGTACAAGTAAAGAAGGTTCTGATGTGCTTCTTTATGATGGCAATAAATCTTATATTCTAACTTAAACAAGAAAAAGGCTATGGAAAGAAAAAAGAAGCAATTAAAAGATTACTGATGTTTTTAGTCCTAATAGAAGTTCTTCCTTAAACTTTCTAGAAGTAGTGTACAACTTAGAAATCAATAGAAGACATATATTGATTTCTGTTACTGAAGAAAGAACTAAGCCTTGACATGTCTATGAAACTAAGCCTTGATAGGTCTATGCAACTGTAGCACTAATGCTGAAGAATTACTAATACAGAGCTTAAATATCTTGGTTTTCAATCGGGCATGGCAACTAGCCAAGCAAGCAGTGCACGTTTTCCCACAAGGTGTGCAAGAAAGATGCTCAGATTTAAAAAGCTGCTTATGGCTTTGGGGTTTTTTTGAGTTTAGTGGTTTTTGTGGTTTTTTTTCAGTCCTACCAGGAGCAATCGATGGGTCTTTACAAAACTTGAAATGTAAGGCTTTTTTAATCTGTGGAAGGGCAGAAATCTTTATCAAATAGTTTAGCAGAAGTCAGGAGAAATAATACTAAATACTTTTATTGCTACATGGAGCTTTCAGCATTCATAGCTTATAAAATTAGCTACTTCACAGGCCATTTGTCTTATTTGCAATGGAAAAAGTTGGAAAAGAACTCGGTTACAATTTATCTCAGGTTTCAAAACATACTGCTGTTCTTCACTGCTCACTTCACATTACTACCAATCATTCCAGATTCAGCATCTCCTTGTTTTCTACAGATGTTTTTCTGAGATATACTGAGAATATTGTCCTGATGAAGGGTATCATAGAAATAAAGTTGTTAATAGCATCTATACTGCTATAGAAAGAAGGAAATAAATCTAAGAAGTATTTGAATGAAACATTCATTAAACATATCACATTTTGAATGAGCACTCACTGCTCAGGCAGTGTATAAACTGATTTCATTATCAGTTGCATAGATTCTATAACATATTGTAATCTCAATGACTAACAGAAGTTCAAACTTCTGATTTATGGAAAACTCATTTCTTATTTGAAATGATTAGGACTAATTTTAGAATCAAGTTTTCTAAGAAAGAATTCAGATCACAATAGAAGCATTACTTACATTATGAAAAAAATAATACAATTTTCCATATTAAAAACTACAGATTGCAAGAAATGTCATAGAGTGCATTGCCTCTAAATTTCACACTTCCTAGGACCTGAAGGTCTGCAGCTAAATGGCAACTTTTTTGATTTTATTGCTCTAGTGTTCCTTACCTATAAAAGAAGAACAGAACAACCTTTTGCAAACAATGGAAGTTACTTAAACAGAGTACCGTCTTCAGTACAGAAACTGTTAACTGTTTCATTACATTCTGTTCCGTTGATAGGGAGCTGTGTAACCTGCAGCTGCAGTATCTGAAGGAAATCTACCACTCAGCTAACGGGCTGATCCCATATCTGTGTCAGATAAAAATCATAGTGCTTATTATTTGTTACCATGGATACCATGAAGATATTGCTGTCCACTAAAGATTCCTAGAGGAAGACAACATAATTCTCAGGAACGAGTCCTGTTTTGCCTTCATAAGTTGCTTTTAACCAGCCTGGTTCCACTGATGGATACACTGCAAAAAAACCAGCCAGACAAATACAACACATTTACAATAAATTAACACTGTAAAAAGATCCTATATATGGTTCATATCTTTAATTAGATAGTATTTATTCAAGAGCAATTGAAAAATCAGGGCAAAAATGGAATTACGTTCTGTTATCTTGTGGATACAATTCAGTTTTTTATATTTTTTTATGCAAAAAGAGAATGTAAAACATATCTTACCATTGGAAAATATTGCCCCCTGTGGGAAAGACAACTCATGACTATGCTCAGCCTTACAGGAATACATGGCTTTTGCTTGTCTGAAAGAAAAAAAATACAGGCTTGCAATAAATGAGATAACAAGGAAAAATGTATAAAGAAATGAAATTAAAACGTGGGAAGAGTAGAAATAATCACTTGCACAAATACAGGATGGTAAGGACTAGTTACACAGTAGTTCAGAGGAGCAGAATTATAGCAGACAATAACTCCAAGCTTACTGGAGTTAACAAGCATGTTATTGCAGAAAAGAGATCAACATCCTACTTAGAGGTTTAAAGAGGTATGTAATTTATAACTTTTAAGAGGAGTCTTTCATTCTAGTTGAAGTTGTCATTCAAATGAATACTGACTTGAGCATATTCCTTGAAGCAAGTGATGGATTGCCTGGAGACAATTCAAAAGTGATCATTAGAGATCTAAAAACATGACTTGTGAGAAAATAAAGTTGATCAGTTGACAGAAGAAAATAAGGCATAGAAGGCAAATATGAGACAAAAAAGGAGAAATCTGTTCTCCAGGCTGACTGCAAAAAGGACTTAAAGAGATGTAAACTGCAGCAAGGGAGATTTAAATTAGGTGTCTGGGGTGGGTTTCAGTTTCAGCCACCTAAATTTAGATTTCTATAAATGACCTACGTGCCTAGCTCACAGACCCTCCAGGCCTGGCTTCTGCTATGGTAGACGCCTACTTGAGAGTGCAATGAACTGCTCACCAGGTTCCACTGCCTGTAGCGAAACCTTCAACGAAATACCTCCTTAAATAATAGCTGGCATGAAGACACCTACAGGTAGACAGCTAAGTTTATGTCTTTTAATCTGTAGCCGGAAAACCCCTCTATTGGTTAGAATAGTGAAGAATTGGAGAATCCCTAAATTAAAGAATTCCCACTACCAAAAATTCATTTTAAAACAACAAATTAAAAAAAAAAACACTGCACAGGTATCTGTAAAAGAACTAGTTAGATATATAATGATTCTGTTCCAGAGGAGGACAGATTAGGTCACCTCTTGATATGGCTTCTGGCACTATGATTCCACAAAATACAAAATGAAGGACTACACATGAAGATGGAAATTAGGAGTTCTCTCTAGATTCCTGCACTTTATCTAGTACCTTTCCTTTAATTTATATACTCAAAGCAATTTTTATGTGATCCATCAGTTTTTCTGAATTTCTTTAAACTTACTGGAAACCCATATTATATCAAATGAAGATGAACTTGTTGATTATTTCATCTTTGTATGACGTGATGGGGTGTTACTGATTCAGGTTTCCTTCCAGCCAGGATTTATGTCAATGACCCAGTATGTGACCTGTGGTGAAGTTTAATATTTGTAGCATACTTTTTGAGAGGGTGTATATGCAAGTGACATGTAATCTGTCTTTCCTCTCAAAATAGGCAGATAACAGAGTCATAAGTTAGATTAATAATAGTGCCACATCATAAGTAATAGCGTAAGAAGTCTATTTTATTTTGTGCACTGCCAGTGGGGCCCATGGCACTTCACCTTTGGAGTTCCACACCCCTCTGGTGAGGTTAAGCAGGGACAGACTTCCTAAAGGGAGCAGAGAGCATCCCTCTACCCTGGCACCAATCACTACTAGCACACCATCGTTCATCTGAATCTCTAAAAGGGTATGAGTGGATGGACATATTCCCAAGTTCGTGTGTGTGAGCTTTCAGAAATGATTTCTCCCTCTGAAGAAAACGCTCTGAAGCTGATTTATGACTACACCAAGTGGCGTGTTTTGCCTTCATCTTAAGTGAAGAACTGACTCACGAGGGGTTAGACTCTCAGGGTGAGATTTCCAGAGGAGGTCAAGAATTTTGAGTCGTGCCATTGATATCCAAGGGAACTTTATTTTCAGGATGCTGAAAACATTTCTAACTCTCAGCACCATCATTTTGAATACATCCCCACTGCTAACTATAACAACATGAGCACTGGACCCCTGTTTGTCTACTTTGCTTAAATGTTAGCTTGCTTTCTGGCTGGTGTAGACTGCTTTGTTTAGCATTTTTCCAAGACGACTCTTCGGTGCCTACTGTTATGAAGAACTTGCCATCTATAGTCGACAAGACAGATGTGAAGTTTCATTACTCTACAGAATATATCCAAATTTATACATAATAATCTACATAATATATCCTAAAATATACAGAGGGAGATTAGATTACTTTATCGAAGGTCACACGTAGACTAGAATTGAATTTTCTAATCTTAAGATCATTTTTCCTCAAAGTCAATATAACAAAGAGCACTACAGATGTTCTAATTATACTGACCCAGATCGGTAACAGTCTGACAAAACAGCTCTTTTCTGTATGGCATAATCATGGATTTTACACATATAAACCAGTAGAGTAACTGTTAATAATGATTATAGTTGCAATGAATGTAAGATAATTGATAATGAATTTACTAAAGCACAGGGATGATTTCAAATCTGATTTTTCTTAGGGGCACAACTATCAAGGCAGTTTCCCATGTTAAAAATGGGACATCTGAGTAATGCTGTGACAAAAGACATTTAAGGTAATAATAAAACAGAACAGCAATATTTAAATGTGAGGCAGAATTATTTAAGTTATTCCTGAAATATGACATTCTGGTTTTTAGTGCCCTTAAAAAAAGTTAAGAAAAAGAAATGCAAGTTTCTCCGATATTCTCTTTTGTCTACTAAGCTATTCTGTTTTCAGCTTCTAATTTTACCTGATCCATGTTTACCTTAAAAGTAAAAAGAAGATAATAAAACACAGATTCTGACTTGCTCAATTCTGGAAAGAGAAAGTGTTTGACATTTAGTCAGATACACAAACACAAGGTACAAAGTCATCAGTTTCTCAAAAACTCAGGAATTACAGGATTCTTCCCACCACCTGGCTCCTGACCGAGTAATTACATCCCAATGTTATCTACAAACTGTGTGTGATGGTATAATGAGAGACAGATTCTACGAATAATATTTACTCATAATTCTGGAGCAATTTTCAAGCCCCTGGTTAGTGCCTCCACACTCGATTTGATTACTTAGGTTCTCTTATTAGTCATTACTCATTTCAACCCTATCCAGCTGGAAGCACTAGCAATGGAAAGGGCTTGCAGGTTCTTGGGCAATTTTTTTGTGTGTGATTATGAAAATGGACATTCGTACTTACAGTGCTAATCCTCTCCTCCCTACAAATAAAGCTGTTTGTTAAAAAGCATGTGATAACATCACCATGATCTATTATGGTTCTCTTAAGATGATGCGAATAATCTGAGAAGAGTGTGATTCACGTTTCTTAGTGCAGAGAAAGAAAACAACTTCAGAAAATGGTACCCACATTTCCTAGAAGTTCCTTCTTTCCATGACTTTACTGGATAGACTCCAGATGAGAAAAAATGCATTCTCCCTTCCTCTACTTTTTATTACATTTGTTTTGAGCCCATAACGATAAACTTACTTATACTAGCAGTCAAAGGGTCAGTACTCATCAGATCATAAACTACTTTGCTTGACTACATGCAGTCAACAACACCTGAGGCCTTTTTTAACGATGACGATGATGATGATAATAATAATGATGATGATGATGATGATGATAATTTTAAAAGTTATAAATAAGCTTTAAAACTATACTCGTGCCCTAATGAGTTTTCAGTCTAGCAAGACAAAGACAGAAGCCAGAAGAGGAATGAATGAGGCAAAACACATGAATCTCTCTCAGATGGCTCATCAGTTAATATTATCCTACAGGAAGAAGAAAGGTTTATAGACTCACGGAGATGGCAGACTTACAGCCAAGCTTGACTGAGTAGAAAACACTGGTCCAGGCTGGGCAAGACATTCCAGGTGTTTATGGAAATGCAAAATGTAGCATGAAAATAAAAACAGAAGAATGACTGGGAAAGGATATTTAATCATATGGTTGGGAGGGGAGCATGGGTCTACAGGGCTTCATACTGTCAGCCTACTCCTACTGAAGTCCCAGCCCAGCATCTAGAGATCCTGGTGCCAAGCCAGAGCTGTTTGCTGTCACGAACTCCTCCTTCCCATTTTTCTAAGTATTCTTTTCTAATGAAAATCCTTCTCCTTATGATGCAGTTTCTCACTTTATGTGAAAAACATATTGACTTTCTTTGCACCTCTAAACCAAAGTCAAGAAAACAGAGTCAGGGATTATGTGTTGGTGCATTTTTGTACGGAAGCTGCAATAAAGAGACCGCAGGCCTTGCTGAGACTGTTGGATAACTGTGAATTTGTGAATTTGCTAAAGCAGTAAGAAAACTCCTTCACCTCTTTCAAATGCATACTAGATTAGCAATAGGGATTGGTCCCAGTGTAGAGAGTAGCTTAATACCACAGTTTGGGAGATGGATGATTCATAAACTTGAAGTCAGGAGGGAAGGAATGGGAAGACCGAGAAGTCAGAGTAATTCTGCAATTGGAAAAAGAGCACAGATTGGACAGGACATAACATTTTGGTCTTTCCTGTCCAATCCTAAAACATGCACTGTGACCTGTCATTCTCTTTCTGACTAAAAGAAGTCTGTTCAAACTGGTAGTGCTACGGGGGCAGGTACTCCTGTATATAAAGAGAGAAGACAGCCAGGTCAAATAATGTCCCAGAATTAAAGGGATACACACACACACACACACGCTCTCATATTAGAGATATTACATTATACAAAGTCAGAAAGCAGGGTTGCCAAGATTACTTGGAAGAAGGAATTAAGTAAGACCGGGCCACTGTGGTCGTAAAGCATCGAGTACAAATTATCTGCTGAAATACACATGACAATGTGAGACTGCAAAGCCATGCGGGTACTTTTGATCCATCTACGGTACAAATGACCGCAACAGGTAACAGATGCGTCAAGCAGGAATGAAGCTATTTAGATACTGTAATGCAAAAGTAAGCAGTAGCTTAAAATTTCAAAACTAGTTATTTTTAGCAGGGTAAATTACCCCTGCACAGAGTACAACACTATCTTGACTTAAGTATTTCTGGTATCAAACCAGACAGCTTAAAAATAGTTTCTGTGTCCTACACTCTGGCCTGCATGTATTCATTAGATAACAGAGTTATGAACTCAGAAGGCCTTTCTGCTGGGTGGATCAAGATGTAATTACCATGGTTTCCAGATAACTTCAGGCAAAAAAAGACTATCCTAAAGATTTAAATCAGCCTTCATGTTCATAACATGTATGAGAGGTAAATAAAAGCTGGCTCTGAATTGCCAAATCTTACTGAGGCTTGAGCAGCACTATAAGAACAGCTGAGCTACTTCTTATTTCTTCCTCATATTGCCTGCTGTCCGCTCATTTTCCATTCTCCTTGTTACTGTGGCTCTTCTGCTTTCTTAGGAAGGCTGAAATAGAGTAGCTATTAAGCCTTTCAGCGTTTTCGGCTTTGTTATCTGCTCTCCGTATCCATTATCAAACTGCTACATTTTTCCTTTGTCAGGTTTTTGCTTCTTACATGCTTTATATAGACAGATACATGTGGCACAGGCTCCAATGGAACAACAGGGGAGAGTTTACAAGAAGGAAGCAATACAAAATAAGAGAAGGAACAGTGGTGGAGATGAAATGATGCAGGACCGGTGAAGCAGTCATCACTCTCAGCTTAGGGCACTGGCTTAAGAACATTCCAGTCTCTTAATTTATATTTTTCTCCTTTAAATTAATGCCCTGCTGTTTTCATCTCTCTTTCCCCCCTGCCACCCTCTTTTTTAGTCACAGTTCAAGTACTACACAAAACAAGAACAGCCTTAATTCATGTAAGCTGCTTCTCTCAAACAAAATCAGCGGGCCTTTGCAGGTCAGCTTTCGCTTTCTTGCCCCTGCTAGATCTGTCAGAGAGGACAGCCATGTTCCACTGCTGCACATCTCGGCACATGTTGGCATCTTCATTTACAGCTGTGCTACTTTAGATTACTACTTTTGGATTCATGGATTAACTTTTTTTCCCCCCCCTATTGCTTGACAGTTCCAGTAAGCTTGACAGTTCCTGGTATCAGTGAGTAAAGAGATGGACAAAAAGACATGTTCTGTCTCCAAGAACTTGAAATGCAGGGACAGTGAAAAGAGAGACACATCTATTTATTTGACTATCTGCCTTAGCCTATTAAATGTAGGCCAGTTAGTAATGTATGGAAGATAACGCTTCCTAGACGAACACTTATCAGGACATTCTAACTTAATATAAGCATGAATCAAATCCACTAAAGAAATGCATGCAATTGTAAAGGCAATGTAAATAATTCCTGCTGCACACTATCAAGAAGAAAGGGGAACAGTTTCTCCAGACTGTTGTTGCATGGAAGGTGTTCAGGGTAAAGACAGGAATCCTGATCAATTTAATCCTGAAGTTTCTAAAGCAGCTGTTATCCAGGACTTGCCTACATGAGCAAATTACCATAAACTAGCATATTTGCTACTCTGCTGAAAGCATGTATGTACAAACGGCTGTATGGAATAAGTACAGCACCCCCATCCTAATTTAAATCCTGTTAATTTACTCTTGCAGCTGTGTCCTTAAGCAGATCACTAACCTGAGCATCTCTCACTGCAATTCTCTCAGGTGACAGAACAGCCAGATAGGCTGCTATTCTCTGTTAGATTTAGTTTTGTTCTGAAGCAAGGATGAGTTTAGTAAACCATGCAAAAACTTTGTATGCCACATGATGCTAACCAAAAGACACAAAACAAAGCTCTAACACTTCTATTTCAATCTTTGAAGCCAGCAAAACAGAAAGGATTTTACAAATTGTTAAATACTATGAAGCACTTACCGTCCTGAAGAAACCTGTCTAAGTGAACCAGCACTTTCAAACAACTGGGCCCTTGCAGCCACCCTGAAAATAAAGCACCACCTTGCTTTATATTCTGCCCATTAATAAAACACACAGACTAACTTTACTTTTCATTATCTAAAGATATGGACACATTTTTAAAAATTGTTTTAATTATTCACCTAGAGAAACAAAGGAAATTCAAAAGCTGAATTTAAGTCCCTATTCAGCAGAATTCTTAAGGGCATAACCTAATTGGGGCCTGACTTCCACTGCTCTAGTGCCTTGCTGAGTCAGCAAAGGAAATCTCAACATCCTATATTTAAAATTCTCTTCATGGATGGCTGATAGATATATTGAAAATGCTTTTACTGCCAGTCTGTCACTATCATCCTGAAACTCTGAGCTGTGCAGGATTCTCTGTTTAAGACACAACAGTCTGTGAAATGACTATAGTGATCCCTTCCGGTTTAAAAAGTGGAGAGGCTGAATGGAGTCCTGCAGTATTTGGAGAACTTCTTGGTGCTCTGCAGATCTGGAAAACACTTGTTCGTGGGGTCAGAGAAATTCTGAGTCAAAGTCAGGATTACAGCAAAGATCTTCTGACTCTGAAGTTTGTGCTAAAAGCACTGAGAAACATTGCCAACCCAAATCTCAATGAGCTAAATTATAACCTCTATTGCTTAGAACTATCCTCCTTTCAAAATACTCCTCCTCACCTCAGAAAAACCTCAAACTAACCATTAGGAAAAACCCAAAGATATCAACCATTTAACAGGAAGCAACCGAAGACATTTCAGAGCACAAGTTTGGTTTGGTTTTTTTTTTTTCCTTTCTCCAATCTGGACTTACACAAATAAGATCCGATGATCTTCTTGACATAACAGCATGGACAGTAGTAGCATTTATGCTCCTCGGAACATTAAATTCCAGAAGAACCAGAGATAATAATACTAACCACTTTCCAAAGATTCTTTTCTTCATTATAGACCTTATCTGTATACTAATGAAGTCAATGGGAGTCTTTCAACTGACTTCAACAGAGCTTGTGCCATGTCTCCTTTGTTTACAATTTTAATGAAGCTAGATAAGTAATTCACAAATACAGAAATATTCAAATCAAGTATTCATGGATGCTTTTTCAACTACTTATGCAGCTCTCTGGTATCACTTTATAGCAGACAATGCTGTAACAACACGAATCTCCAAAGGGCCTTGATGACTTACACAGATCCTGGTCTTTGATAGCCATTACTTGATGCAGTATCTAATCTTAATCTCCTGCACATTTTGGGAGGCAAATCAGGGTTTGGTGGAGCCTTTGGTGTATCTTTGGTATCTGTTGAAGATAAGCTCTGTATAGATCCACCGCAGCTTTTGGCACCTAAAGAAAACAACCAAATTATAGGGAATATTAACGGTAATTTGAAGTTGTTTCACAACATGTGTAACATGCAAAGCAAAGTTTTTGTTGTTTTTGTGTTTTGTTTTTCTTTTTTTTTAAAAGAGGCAAAATAGATAGAGAAAGTTCTTAGTAAGACAAAGAAGAAAGCCTTCCAGGCAGAAGGCCAGTAGAAAAGGATCAACAGCAAGAACAAACAAATGACATTAAAACTATGACAGCTAAAAAATTACATTGTACTTAAATGGTTAGATAGTACATTCACTAAAAAGTGACAATAATACCAACATTTATACAGTAGCACATTGCATAGAATTGTAGAAAACATTCATGTTGGAAGGGATCTCAGGAAGTCATCTAGTCCAAATTCCTGCTCAAAGCAGCATCCACTATGAAATCAGACCACATTAATTTATAAGAATTAATATTTCAGTATCCACAGAAGCTTCATGCAGTTTAGAAAAAACACTTGGGAATTAATGGTTATGAGTTGCCTAAAACAATTGCTACTGTAACTTGATAAAACAAATCTATAGCTGTACAGACTGTATAGCACACAAAAATAGTCCTTTTAATGAATACAAGGCATGGCCACATGTGTCCTTTAAGTTGATCTATCTGTGGACTGCTGCCTTGTTTGTATATATATTCTGCAAGACAATAACTGCATCGACTTCTGTGTTTCTTTATTCCCAAGAATAACAGATGCTTAATAACGCTTTAGAAGCTGTCATAATATAAAGAGATCCCAAAATAGAAAACCAATACCTATACTATTAATATTTTAATTCTATATTATTAATCTATACTATAAATTATTGCCAATGATATTATTATTCTACATTATTAATACTATTAATATAACACTAAATCATATCTGGAAATCTTAGGAAAAAGCTTGTACACTCCATGGGGGGGCAGAGGGAAGAGAACTTTCTTAAACATTTAGGACTTTGCACGTAACCACGTGTTTACCCTACGCATACTTGTATTACTTATACTATTGACAGCTCAGTGGCAAACTCAGGACTTGCACTCAGTCCGCTGCAGCTCATTGTTTCAGTGTCTGCTGTTAATCTTCATAATCCAAAACACTGCAAATATACTGATTTCAGGATGTTTATTCTGAAGTTGTTTCCACATAGCTGTCAATCTAGTGCAATATCACCTCATGTAATCACGGAGATACAGCAAGGGTTCACAAGCATTGCAGCTAACATAGTGTTTAGCAGAACTGTCTAAATTAAGAAACTTCTCTGTCTTGTAAGGAGCCTTGTCTACAGGCTTATTTGGGACACAGGCTCACCTTAGGTTCTCTGAGGGTGTTCTTCGAAGCAGCATCCTCTTTGACTGAACAGGAAGACTGGTGTCCTAACTTGTGCATTGAAATTGGATTGCTAAAGTTGGGTTTGCAAACTTGTGGTTGTTCTTGGACATTATGTCCATATATAGGACTGTTCAGCCATAATCTTGTGTTCAAGCTAATCTACTTGCAGTACTGGATAACAAACCATGCAAGTAGGGCAGAATGAAGCAGCCATTCCATCATCACGATATCAGACATACATTTCATGCCAGGGATTACCTTTTTATCCCATCTGTCCAGTCCTGTCTCAACCAAAGGCATGGACGGTAAAAACCATAACTAAAAAAACCAAACCAAAATAAGCGACTTTTCCTTCAGTCTCCTATTTCAGTCATTTTAAGAGATGCGGTTGTCAAAAACAAAAAAAAAAAGAAGAAGGAAACAGGCACACCAAGAAAGAGTGACAAAACTGTTATTTAGTAAATATGTTAAGCCTAATGCTTTTTAAATTTAAATGCTAGCTTTGATCAGTATCAATCATGTTCCATGGATTCATTCCTTTGATACAGTGATAAAGCATAGCCACCAACTCTTCTTATAAACCAGCAATCTCCTTACAAGTCAGTGGTCTAGATGAGGCATAGCAGGATAGAGAATACTCTAAATTCTGAGAAACACACATCTTTAAAGCTGTGTGAACTGTACAGGTAACAAACAATGGGATTATGTCAGAAGCAGTTTGAAAACTGAAAGAACATACCACAAAAATTTAAAAAAATAAACAAAAAAGATTAATGAGTATCATTAGCTTTCGGACGCAGCTCTTGTTTTCTCTATGTCACAGTAAACACTGATGTTCTTAAACAACCTTGGAAATTACCTTCAGCTGATGGAATTGATCTAAGGGAAGATGCTGAAGACCTTTTCAGGCCAGACAGACTGTAACAACTCTTTTTGGTCAGGTCTGTTGGTGGAGAGGCATTCTCTGGTCCAGTGACAGAAGCTACACTTTGGCAGTCTGACTCAACATCTGTTTTGGTTGCATCCTCCTTCGATGAGGATTCTGGACTTGTAGTCCAGAGACCTGAACTCTTCTGGCCATTAGAAGGGGGAGAGGCAATCCACGGAATCCCTCCTGACTTCTCCCTGGGCTGCGAGGACGTACATTTGGTGGTGCTGTTCTGCTCAGAGGAGTGAGAAGAGAGAGATTCAATGCTGCCCATGGGAGTGCTGTCTGGGCTACTACTGTACGAGTCACCTAGGGAGGAATGAGGGAACGGGAGAGAGAGAGAAAAAGATTTTACATTTTCTAATCATACACATTTCTCTCACTCCACCTTTAGCCCCTTGTACCTTACTTGTCATCAAATGCATTAATCCGTGGTTTCAGAGGCAATGACTCTTAAGACAAAATATCTATTTAGTTACTCTAGAGTTTCACACATATTTCTGTCCTTAACCTGGAACAGCTGCCTGTTGTGGCTATTCCTTTAGAGCTGATGAACATAATGGGCTGCAGGCTAAACTATTTCACACAGAAGTCTGCATTTTAAAGAACTGCCTACAATCCAAATAATCCTTAGCAAATTCCAGTTACGATGTTGCAGTATCTTTGTGGTGAGCATCTTGCTGGATTTCCATGCTAAGGCAAATGTTGTGGTGCTTGTCACACTTGTGTTCTTAAATGCATGACTTTATTGCCAGCAGGCAACTTTGGTTACCAAGCTGCTGAGGATCTCTGCAGTCTCTGTAAGACTAGTCCATAAGGCTATCTATAGATAGCCTATTTTCTGAGTCATCATACCTTTCATGAAATATCCGTGCTGCAGAAGGACAACAACTCATTCCTTTATTTACAACCTGAATGTTGAACATTTTATGAATTTCTTTAGTTAGACTGATATTAGAGAAGTTACCTACCTAGACAAAAATCTTTTTACTGATTTTGTTTCCAATTATCTTTTGCAACAAAAAGCAGGAATATCCTAAAGAAATTTGCTGATGATGTAAAGGTAGGAACACTCATCAGAACTGAACAAGGACTGGCCTGTAATACAGCGAGGACTGAATTATTTTGAAGACTGGATTCAGTCTAGTGAGTTTGTAGTTGGATTTTTTCCCAAAAGCTAGGAGATATAATTCACAAATTTCAGAAGAAGCAGAGAATGTATATTCTTCAATGTTACAGTAGTTACAAGATAGCAACACAATACAGCTGCTTTTGCCTCCAAATGTTTCAATAACCTTGGCAACAAGTGACCATAACCACACACAATACTACAGATAAGGTCACAAATACCAGTGCCTTGCACAGAGTGGATCTGACAACAGTAGTGTGAAATATTTTGTCTGCTTCTGGCCAGAATTCTGGTATTCCAGATTAGATTGTCTCCCGTCTTGCCCCTTTACAGACTATTAGCCTCTTGAAAATTGCAAGACTGACTGAAGCCTAAATTTCTCAGATGCATTTTCTATAATTTTCTATCCTTCTCTACCGTTTGAAACTTATATCTCAATTTTCTCACGCCATCACAATTCCTTAATTTCTTGCAATATAGTTAAGTGTCTGTACTTCATTTAAATGAGGACTCAAAACCATCTAGTACCTTCAGAAATTACTCATGCTAGAATCCAAGGGTCTCTCTCGTCTGTCTCCAGCCACACCTAGAGATATTTGGCAAGGAGAATAACTGCTTCTGCCTTGGCCTTCCAGGGATAAGCAAGATTTTAAGTGGAACTTATGTAAGTAAGTGCTGAGCTTGCAGTAATAAGCAAAGCACAAGTGAAGAGCTCTTCGGTCAGACCTAGTTCCAGTCAAGCTGCCAGCACAAGACATGTCTGGATGAAGAAGCACGAGCTTGCATATGTTCTGCAAAATACTTGCGCAGAAATTCCCCTTTTTTTATGCTGGCATTCATTCATTGCAGTTACGCAGTGAGAAACACTTGAAACTTGCCCAGTTTCTCCTCTGCTGAATGTAACTGATGGTTCCTCTGTAACTTCTTACTTGAGATCTCATGCCATTCACACTTGCAATCAATGTGTAGGCAGCTATTGCTCTCATTTAGTATTTAAACTCTCACTGGCTGGAATCATGTAACATAAACCTATGGAAAACGCAGCATCTGTGCAAGACTATACTGAGGATACATTTCCTAACATTACAGACTTAAGATTACTACAGAGCCTCAAGAACAGATGTACATTAACTGTGGATTAATTTACTGTACCGGTTTCATGTAAATCTCCACGAGGAACCAAGGGACACAGAAGTACTTTTGGAATTCTGTTGCTGTAGTGGAACTGTTAACAACTCAATCTTTGCTAAAATTTCAATACTTACTGGTATAGCCAGTAAGTAAAAAAGTGACGTCCCACTAGATGAAAATGTATGAAATGAAACTTTATAATAGTCACATCTACATGAAAATGAATAAGTATTCTAAACAGCAATTAATTATAAACATAATTCCCTGCTGTTAAACAGTAAGCTGTATGATAAATATACTGTTTCTCCCAAAAGTATTAAGAGTTTGTTTCTAGTCCAGAAAAACTAACAAAGTTGCAGTGGTTTTGGCAACGTAGGCAGTGGCTGACTTTGAACCAATGACCACCACTTCCTGTGCGTGAAAAAAGACAAGGAATGGTTTTGATCTGCTGACCTTGACTGAATTAAATTTATTACAGGAGGAAAAGAAAGATTCTACTTACAGCTTCCCAGCCTTAACAATCATCTTAAAAGCAAACAAGGTGAACGTCATATAATGAACTTCTGAGTTTCAAAGCAGACTACATTTAGATTAGAATATAAAGTCTACTCTAAATGATTTTTCAACACTGTATGCAATACAAGACTTGCCTAAAATGAAACATCCTTCCTCATCTGAGAGAAGCAAGGAATGGTCATTCAACAGTGCGGCTGTGACTCACAGAGGTTAAAAAGCTGACCAAACCCCATCTGTTACACTTGTAATTATTGGAATACAATACCTATTGGATATTATTCAGGAAAGTTAAAAGACAAGACGTAAGAAGGAAGATAGTGACTCAACAAGGACAAACTTACTGTCAGGATCTGCTAGACATGGTGTGTATCTTCCTTTGGGTTTACGTGAACCTGTGGAGAGACAAATTGCTCTTGTTCTTCTTGAACCTGATCGGGACTGAGGTTGGGGAAGAGGAATATTGGGGTCTGGTGCAGTGTGAAATATCTGCATGATTAAAAAAAAAAAAAAAAAGAAAAAAAGAAGGGAAAATAAATGACATAAGCAATAGCGGTACTCTTACACTTCCATTATTAATCCATTTGTTTTCCTCACCACTGCACCTGAAATTAATGCTGTAAAATTCTCACACATTACAAAAGAGTAAGTTCACAGAATATAAGCTTTGCTCTGACCTCATTTTACAATCCAAGAACCACAATACTGAGCTGTACTTAAAACTTATACTAATTATATAAAAATATTTTTATATAAAAAGTTTTATTTTCTAAGCTTTTGTTAAGAAGTGCTTAACAGTCTAAATTGTGAAACATACAATACATGCTTACAGCTAACTCCTGCCCAAGAACTAATACGTTTTTTAAAAAATTATGAAAAGATTGAATTTTTTCTCTGTGTTCCTGTGAAAGCTTTTGTATGTCACAGAAATTTGTTATAATCGTAACTTATTACAATCCAGTTTGTATTTCAGAAAACCACTTTATTTTGCCAAATATGTCAAGTTTGATTTATGTTCAGAGCATCTCATGATTTTTATCTTTTACATACCACTGCTACCACTGGTCAATTTTGCACTTCATTGCTGCAGGAAAACTTAAAATTTTTGGGGTATCTGACCACTGTGATCTGACACAGGTACACATGAGGTTTTAAAGAACTCTTTGCTGATAAGCATGGCAAGGCTGCCAGCAAGGACAATACAGAAAGTCCAATAATTTGCATGACTTTCATTTATATCACCTGTTCTGCAATATCCAAGACGTGCAGTAGAAGTCTTGAAAGACCCTAAAAACCCTCTTGCATACTTCTAGTAAAAATGATAATTGCCTTGGAGAATGACTAAAGGAAAAAATACAACCAAAAGATTTGCTTGTTTTTCTTCCAGATGTCCTTTCTCACCTATTCCTCCCAGTGTAACTGTAAACTCTACTGAGTATCTCTTATGGCATTCTGTGGAAGGAAGTGGAATGAGTCCTGTGGAATGGAGAAGAAGTTTTACATACAAAGATTGCCTGTTCAGTTAAGCTACTGAAGGAATCAGAAGTGTCCGGTCTCCATAGTGTAGAGAGGGCTAACTGTCCTAGGTTAAATACCATGCAACGCCAAAATACATCTCTGCAAGGATTTCTGAATACCCCATCAATAGGGCACTCCCAGAAGAGGATGAAGTGAACAATGAAAAGATACCTCCATGCCACTCACAGAGGTGAAGAAAGCAAATATACTTCTATGGCAGAAAATACTTTAATGGACATCTTGAGATGCTCCTGAAGTACATTAATACTGTATTAGGCATTAGTGAGTAGCACATCAATCTAAAAATATGTCTGTAGACAGAGAAATAGAGCAAAGGTGATTTTGGTTGTGCAGACAGGGTCTTTGTACTGAATGAGCTTGTAATTTTCTGGAGGGGAAATTCTGTGTTGGAAACATATAATACGTATTTTGGAGTTACAGGCAAGGATGCTATCAGTATCATACTGAGTCTGCGGAGTCCCTATGAGTTATAACTGATGATACCAAGCAGTACTGTCAGTACTTACTGACCAACCAGTGTAGGGGATCCTGTTACTGACCAGGAACTGCCCCTTAGCTGAGTGACATGAAATGGAAGAAACCCAAAGTTTTTTCACTTTGTTTTGTTAGTCATCAGAGAAGGTCATATCTATCAACAAAAGATCCCCAAAATAAAATTTCTTTTGATGACCAAGTAAAGGAGGTCTTCACTGTTCTGCTGAGTTCTGAAATCAAATAGTTTAAAATAAACTAAAATCTGAGGAGGCTTTTCAGTGAAGCTGGTACCTGCAATGGTAGTGACCAAAAGTAAGTGTTTAAGATTTCATGAATTTTTCTTCTCAAGCCCTGAAACAGTTCTTCTTCCATGTTCCAGGAAAGAGTTTGAGATGGACCTTTGCTGTCACTGGTCTCTTTGGGAAAACCAAATTAAAACAGGTAGTCACAGACATGCCTTTCTTCAAAGCAAAAGAAGTACCTAGAGAAGCTTGTATGTTCCAGAATATTTAAGAACTTCTAAATCACAAAGACATGATGGGCTTAAACCTGTAACTAGGAATAAAACCTCCTCTAAGATACATTATTTCTTTCTTTTTGCTTTTTTACTCTTGATGTAGTACCTACACACATGAAAAATGACACACCACACAGAAATGGGAGATTGTGCTGGGGATCCACATTGATGCTGCTCATGAAAAGAGGAACTGAAGGATGGTTGGGGTTTCATGACGTTAGGTGGGACTAGACCTCCACTGTGCAGCTGGCATATTCCCAACGGACAACCACGGTCAGAAAGACTCTGACTTGATGCACTCAGGAGAATCCATGTACTCACCCAAAGCAAACCTTCATATGCTGCTAGCATGAGAGAGATGGAGGAGCTGGGAGCAAAGTTATGACCTTCTCATTCTTTTCTAGATACAAGAAGGACACAGCAATCTTCAGGAAGCAACTGAAGATTCA
The DNA here is from genome assembly GCA_008921705.1 of Burhinus oedicnemus. Classification (NCBI taxonomy): domain Eukaryota; kingdom Metazoa; phylum Chordata; class Aves; order Charadriiformes; family Burhinidae; genus Burhinus; species Burhinus oedicnemus. The sequence continues at coordinate 1,338,403 of VFFE01008969.1, forward strand.
GAGCAACTCCTTCAAAGCATCAGATTATTCATTGAATCTGTACCTTGCACAGCTACGAAAGACTTGCTAGGAATACAGATCCATAGCACGGGGTGGGGAGAAGGTATTCTTTCTATCAGTGACCTTCTACAAATGCTACTTTTCTTATTCTTAAGAACTTAAGGATGGTAATAAAAATGAGATCTTAGTTCCACTTTATCACAAAACAGTCAGATAAAGTCTTTCTACCTTTTCATAATGCTCTATCAGAATTTCAACGACGATATTCTGAAACTTAATGTTCATCATAGCCGCCACGGTTTCTTCTTGGGCTCTCATCAGAGTTGGTCCAAAGATAACACCAAGGTTGGATACAGTCATTAGATTTTGCTGACTGTGTAATGATACCCTTTAAATGAACACAAACAATATGCAATTAAATAGTTGTGCTAAACTACAATTCCAACAGGCAAAACCTTTTAAGGCTATTTCTTTAACAAGATCCCAAGTTCATGCCTCCCCTTTAAAAGCATTTTTTAAACTTTCACTTTTACTAAAGTCAAAATGCAGTGTAGTGTAACTACTGTATTTCCATTAAGGCTCCCATCCTCCAATAACTTAATGGATAATAAGCATGTCTTCCTAGAGTAAGTGTTTAAGTTCCTGACATAATTGACAGGGAAAAGCAACTATCTTTGAAGGTCTCCACAGTGAGATCCAGACCATCTCAAATTTAGGAGTCTTAGGGTAGGTACCTATCTCTCTCCAATGATTATACAGGAACTTAAATACTTGATGTTGGATTGACTGAAAATACTATGATATAATGGAAGTTAACCATATACCTTATCTTTCATGTAAAGGAAAGGAACTTAGTTACTGAAAACACCTTATTAATGTGTTGAAAACACAGGATCAGTGGTGTCAGTAAAATCATTGTTTCTGTGGTATAGATAACACTAGATGATCACAATGGTATATTCTAGCTTTAAAATATATTAACCTTTTACTTCTGTATTTTCTGTTATCGCTTACTGTACCTTTTCTGTCATTTTTCTTCTTAATGCAGAATTTAGCAACTTAGTTTTTCCAATAATTTATGAGATAGTAAAATGAAAACCATAAATCAGTAATCCTCAATGCCTTTTCTCTCCTTATGAATAAGATTTGCCAAATGAAAACCCTATCATCATAAATCCCTAGAAATAACTGCCAGTGATTCCCCAGTCACAGCTGCCCTATAGCCTCACGTCTGAGAAATATCACGCCAAGTAAAGATTTGATAATTGCCTTAATGCTTAATTTTACTGTATCTGCTACCAAACAGCATCAGTTATTGAGGCACTTGTTCACAGTTTCCTCTTCCTTCTCACTGCTGCCTGCTACCACTGTCAAGCTGAGCATTTTTAGCCATTTCTACATAATAAAAATAACCCTCGCACCCTTTAAAATTAAGAAACAGTAAAATCTATAAAATACCAGAAGACTAGTAGGTATGAGCAAACTTTATCTTCTGGTTTGAGAAAACCTTCATTAATCAAGTTTATGGAGACATCTGCTATGTTTTCCTTCCAATAATATTCTCAGATAGCTTGATTTGTTCTTAAAATGTTATACAAACATTAGCAAAATGCTCTGATGTCAGAGTTTGGTAGCAAATAACACAAATACTATCCCCTTACAAAGATTAAAAAAAAGCAGTGACAAAGAGACTGTGAGATTTTCCCCAAGGCTCCTGGGGGATTTTGTTAGGATCAGGATCAAACCCATGTCTGGACTCACACATTACCCTTTCTCTTACTGTTGAGTAGGCTCCAATGATACACAGAATGAGTAGAATAGTAGAGTTATCACAGTACAGAGGTGAGATAGACTGTACAATTACTTCTATAACGAAGTAATACTCCCCTCATATTTGAAACAGGAGCGTTTCAGCATCCCATTTACATCGAGAAGCAGGAGAAATATAGGAAAGGGAGACAACATGATTATAAACTGCAGGAAAATAAATGTCTATCTTCTTACAGTTTCCTATATTGCTTCATTAAGTTATGCCAAAAAAACTTGCCAAAATTTTACTTCAGATAGACACAATGGCATAGATCGTTATTTGGAAGCCGTATCATCAAAATGACTACCTTGTTAAAGCACATTTTTAGCCAATTATCTTAATCTAATTTTCTCTGTAACAGATCTTACGTTTGGTTTAGGTGACAAAGGGGTCTTTGGGAAGTCTACTAGTATTTTAATGAAAATGGAATTTTGAATTACTCAGCTCTAGGTTTGTTAGAAAAACCTTAAAAAAATAACTCTTTGCAATGTTACTCTGCTTTGTGCTGCACAGTAACTGTTCAGGTCTCTTATGCAAACATTATAGTCTTATAGCGTAAGACAGAAAGCAGTGTTTGTCCTGTGTTTGGGTTTCCTTGGTTACAAATTTGGTAGCTTGGTTAATAAAAGGAATGGTGAATTTAATAACATTGTAACCAGAAAGGACTTTCTATAAAGTATTTCAAAGGCTCAATTTCTTGCAAAAGAGAAAAAACCCAGGCCTGTAAATGGATCATTTTGATAACCAATTTCCCCTGAACTAGTCCTACTGTTGCTGGGCTACTGAATACAGGCCGAGTTAATCACGCATTTCAGGTAGCTGTAAGGCATTCATTAAGATGCAGTTGCTTTCTCCTCAAAATCTCTTTCTTTGATATATCACCAGTCAATTTTTGATACTGCTAGACTGCAGACTCCTGACTATCTACCTTAGAAAACTATGCTGTTATTAAATCATACCAAAAAAAATGATTTATTCTTTAAAGTAGACAGGTAATTTGACTAGGAAGGTTTAAAAATAAAAAAATGAGTTACCTATCGGAAAATAACACCAAACTTGCTGTGTTTGCCTAGCTGTTGACTGAGTATATACTCATACAGTATCAGGTCTCTGCAGGGTGCTTTTCAGGATTTGCTGGCTTTGTTTGTTTTTAGTATGATCTACAACCCACAACATCTAGTTCGTATTTAATTTTGCACAGTGACACAAAAGTCAAGGTAGGGTGATACATCAAGAAAAAATAACGTTATCCTTATTTTATAACCCATAGATAAAGGTATAGATAGTATTTTCACCTAGACACAAAAGCATACGTAAAAGAACTGAACAGCTAAAAGAAATATAGGGAAAGGATGCACATTTTGAAATTGGATTTTAAACAAAAGAATGAAGAAACAGGAGGTTGAGGTTTTTTCATGTTTTCCCATTTACATAAAATTAGGCACTTTATCTGCCATTTGTTCTTTGAAAAATCACTACACAGTGGTAGCAAAAAGATGAGGAAGGAAGGTAACTAATACACTCAAGAGACTAATTTTGAATTCAGTCTCATTAGAACTGCTGGCATAAACAACAGCTGGCAAATCATATGAGAAATTAGAAGGGGTGAATTGAACGTTGGAATGAAAAGAACTGAAAGTTTTCAGTATAAAACCATAAAGCCAAATTTATCAGGAACGAGAACTGCATCAAAGATGTGATAGGCAAGAGTTAAAGAGAACAATTAAAGAAGGGAATACTGCAGGCATGCTTTTCTTTGGAAGTGCATCTGAGGTCATACTGAGAATAAAGAGGCCAGGAAAAGAGGGCAAGAAAGAAATGCTTGCCTATAACTAACTCTGCCTAGAAATAGGTCAGTTCCTATGTATATATACTTCTAATTTTGGGGCTTCCAGACAAGCAACTTGTACAAAATCATTAATCCCTTACCAAATGTTTTAAACTTTTTAGAGGGTTAGAAAGCAGTAGATACTATATTTTGTGGCTAATCAAACAACTCTCTGAGTAAGGAAACTTATGAAACTTGCTTTCACCTGGTTCTCTGGGTTACCCCATGTCTAATGAGATGCAAAGTCTGCCTAATCACTTTTTGCAATGAAAGCGTTCACAACAGCTCCCTATCACGTTAGCTCTGCAGGGGCTAATGACATAACGGGCTAAAAATAATTTATTAGGGCTAAATAATTTCCTATCAAAGAAATTTTCAAAGTTCTCATGTCTATAAGAGGAAGTAAAACTGTTATTAGGCTCCACTATAGACAGCTGACTGCAGGCTGTGGCTCAAGCTGTGATCAAAAAAGCAAAAAAGCATAATTAACAGAATGGAAACAATAGGGACTCCTTTCTTATGTCTTCTACATATCTCAGTGATGTGGGCCTTATCTGAACAACTGCTGTTTCAGTATTCACATTCCCAGATCATCGATAAATGCATTAATAAGTATACAGCATCCTAAATCAGAAAAAATAATACATATTAAAAAGTATTCAGCAAATACCAGTGAAAACCAACCAAAGATTTAGTAAAACTTACATGAATGTTTGGTGCAGAAACAGGATAAACTATAATGTAATAATGGTATGTAATCATAGCTAGTGATTAAAAGAGACATATGAAAATAAAAAATTGTCTTTTTTGTCATAGCAGGTGCTAAGTGTAATTCAGTGAAGACAAAAGGTCATCAGTTCAAAGAAATGCAAAATCTTTTCCATCTGACATTTAATTAATACTCAGAGAAGCTGATGAAACAAGGGACATTCAAAAGTGCGTTTGGACATTTATATAGATAGCAAAAATATAAATAATAATACTTCAAGTTAGTGTTTTCAAATGATACTACGCTTCAGAGCTGTTAGAAAAATAAGATCAAACATGAAGGACAAGTTTTATCAGATTCATCTGCTCTCTATTTCTGAAACACTGTGGGACCTCGAGTCAGATTCAAAACTGCGTTTTCTATCAACCTTAACGTAGTTTTAGATGTTTTTTCCAATTTAATTAGTGCCAATTCCTGTAGTAAGTAGGAATGTGAATGAAAACATTGAGTGGATTTATTTTATAAACAAAGTTGGTCATCTTGGTGACTCCTTATGGTGTTATTTTTTATTTCGTTTCTATGGTGAGTATTCTTCAGCTACATTGAGAACCGCGTTTTAGAAATTAAATGTAATTTCAAGTGGCATTGTTTCAACACAGAGAGTGGATTAAGCAACACTGACAAATTTAAAGCAGAAATAATCACATCTTATAATAATACCAAAGAGAAAAATAAAAAGTAATTACTTGACCAAGTGCTTGATAAGGATGTCCAGCATCTCTCTGTTCTTCTCCGGTAATTTGTGCACAAGCGCATGCACTGCCTCAACCCTGTAGTTCTGATCATCTGACTCTATTAAACAGAAAACAAATATTGTTGATAAATTAGAATGTGTGCTAAAATCCAACTACAAATGGCAGCAATGCCTTTACGCTAATACATACATGCGTTACAAAGAGCCAAACACAATTAGAACTTTAGAATTATGAGAACAATTTGAGTCCATTTATTACAACATTCTGAAATCGGTATTTCAAGTAACTTGCCAAAAGCAACTACCACCAATACTGGAACCAATGAAATTTGTGGCAATTTTGACCCAATGTGCCACTTCAGTGAAATCCAAGATTTTACCTCTTGATATTTAAAATATATAAAATTCTTGAGTGTCTTTTATTCTTACCAAGACAAGAGGAAATGGGGAAATAACTTCAAATTCTAATCTGGAGTTGTTTGAAAAACAATCTTACTATCTCTCTATCTAATTAGTGTCAAAGAATTATCAGCCCATATAAAAGAAACCACCATATAAATCAAGGTTCAAAACTTCATGCAGAAGGCAGTCACACAGAACCTCTAAAAAGATCAGAACAAACCACTGAACAGCTTCATCTAGTGTGACTTCTCTGTTTTGAGGGCTTTCACGTGGCACTGTGCTGTCACATACAGTGACATGGAAGAACTCAGATCCATGGCTGGATCAGTGAATAATAGACCAAGGAGAAAAATAAGGATAGTAATAGAGGAGATCAAGGGTAAGAAACAATATTACTTTCATGAAAGTGTATTTATTACTTTACTTACTAACAGCAACAATGAAATCTTTGTGCAGCTTGAAAGTCATCAGTGGTTCTGAAAGACACCTGGTTGTAAAAAAAATATTAAAAATAGAATTTAAAAAACCGCATTACTCAAAATATTTTAAGTTTTATCGGTGTGATTATGTGAGCTCTCAACATCTGCATAATGTTTATTGTATGTTGTAGGAAACCCAATTCAGTGACGACTGATTGCAAGGAGTATACAACTCAATCATGTACATAGTCTGAAAATCCGAGTTGAATCTGGTGTCACCATGTAAGTTAGTAAGGGAAATACTACTGGCACTGATTGCTTTCTGGCTTCCATACTGTAGAACAGGAATAAATACAGCTGCAGAACATGGTACAGTGGGCTGCAGAAGCAATCTTTTGCCCAAGAAAGGCAAAAACATGATGAAATTTGGGACTGAAATTCTCATCTGAAAGATCCTACAAGAGCCATCCTCTGAAAGGCAGACTGTGAATTGCCTTATAGACATAAACACGCAGCTACTCCTAGCTCATGTTCTAATTTCACAAATACAGTATCTACAATAATTTGTATTTCTGAAGATGTATCACAAATTTCTTCAACCAAAGCCAGTCTTTTCAATGAAGTCTGCATCAGCATTCCACTACAAATCCTAGACATATTTTCCAGAGTAAATAGGGATTTCTGATGCTGCCCTTTGTTAGGTGACCGGTTTAGGAAATCTAGATTTTTAGAAGACACAGAATATCCACCATCTGGATTTGACGCTTTTTATTATGTTTCTTTTGAATGCTATATATTGACACCCAAAAAAGAGTTATCTCAGAAGTACCATAATTCTTGAAAGTTCTGTCTCCTATTAGCAAAAATTTTAAGAGAAAATTATAGTGTGGGAGGGATATTGTGTTTGTGAAGACATGGACAGCATAGGATAAAACCCCATGCTTTTGCAGAGAATTTTATTCTGCTTCAACAATGATGCCATGAAACCTTATGGTACAAAATTAAGGGATTCAGAAAAGAAAGACTGAGTATAACATGCTATGTGGCTAACAAATTTTTTTAAATAAAAACATGTAATTAATTAAATTCTGACAAATTTAGGGCTATATAAAGCATGACTATTTTAATAAGGCAGAAAGTGCGTGACAAATTTTCGATTTATTATTACATATAATCACAGACATATTAAGCAAGATAATAATATACTCAATTATTACCATGCTAATGGATACAAGAAATGTAATATGATATTAATAAGCAAAAGATTAATGAGCCAGAAAAGGAATGTTGAGATTTGTGTAGCATCACACTTACCTGAGGTAGTTTTTCAGTCCGCTTGTTATTGTTTTATTGTCCCAAAGTTCCATATCAATATCCATATCAGGAGGAGATTTAGGGGCTGGTAGAAATTTGAATTACGATTGTGTTATAGTTTGATTAGCACACTAACGAGAAAAGCAGCAAAACAGAAGCTAACAGATTAGTCATTTCACTCATGTGATTACTTATTAGCCAGATTAACTACCAACCTGATCAATTTGAATCTTTTAATCTCTGCCAAAGTATTAATAAAAATGAATTCAGCACTCATATTTAGTATCTGTAAACATTAACTATATGCACTGTATTGAAGTGTAAAGTAAGCCCAAGTCAACAGGGAATTACTAACATACTTGGCTTAGACATTCAAACACCGGCATCAGAGAGCCAAATTAGCAAGAAAAGTGAAAGACTAGAACAGCTGTCTATTAAACTGAGTTATGCTGTGTTACAGAACTAAGCTTTGGAAAATTTCTGAAATACGCCAAATAGATACCAAAAAATAGAACTTTAAAGCTAAAAGAAGAAATGCGTTTTGTCAGTAATTTGCCTATGTATATCAATGATTACACGCAGAAATTGAATACAAATGCACACAAGAAACTAGTTAGACGGATCACATTTTAAGACTGCAAACTCAATTTAGTGGCAGTAAGTGCACATACAAAATTGTAAATATTATAACACACTCTTCTGAGCACAGCAGTTAAGGCAAAAGGGACCAGAGCACACACACTGCACACTGACAAACATTCCTTCAGATACTTACAAAATATGGTATTCATCAGCTTTTGCACCTTGGAGTTTACACCACCTATTCTGTACAGCCCCAGGATTGTAATACCTACATTGGGAAAAGCAGCACAATGAAAATAATGAAAATATGGTTATTTCAATATACGCTGATGCATCCTTGGTGTATGTTTTCAAAACACCTAAATGTATTTATGGAAAATTGTACAATTACATTCTCGACTACTGCTTTCCCCTAATGAATTCTCTTCTGGGATATTAACAAACACGTTCTACTGAATCCACATCATACAATACACTAATTGTAATCTTACAGTAACAGAACCCTTTTGCATAGAAATCACCCATATTAGCAAACAACAAGGAGATGGCTGGGAAAAGTGAAAAAATAAGACCCGATAGCAGTCTTAAAACACATTACACATCAACAAGTTTATCTTACCTAGACTTCAGTGGAATTACTGTGCTTCTATATTTGCTTAGGCCATCACCCCTTCCAATTATGATTTGATTGACATTTATAGGAGAAATTATTGTACCCAAAATAAAAACATATACTGTATACTGTTGCAACACTGACGCTGAGAATTTATGTTATGCATGGATCTCCATGCAAAATAGAGATGGTCAAGTCCCGATTTACCCATAAGTTTCAACTGTTGGGTTTTTTTTAATAGCACAGATACTAATAACAAATAATGTTTAAAGTGTGACATTCACAACACAGTATTTCAGTATTCCAGTGATGATAATTTTATTGTTTTTAAATGCCTTTCAAAATCAGCAGGATTTAAAAGTCTTCCCTTCTCCCCACTTCAGGTCTTACCATTTAAAAACTGTCCACTTTTCCTTTGAAAACAACATTCCAAAGTCTGATCTCACTTAGATAACCTAGGTGTTTTGAAACCTTCCCCCCACCGTCCGCGAAAAAAAATGCAAGCTCTGAGTCAGCAGTGAGTCAAAAGGTACATAACATTGTTACCTGAGAAACTGAATTAATGTTGGGCTCAATGCTGCACAGAGACCACACAGCTTTTGGATTAGAAGAGAGCTGCACACTGACAGTTCAGTGCATTGACAGGAAAAGGTTACCTCTTTTTATGGAAGACAATACAGCCATACCTCTTCATTTGGAAGGGGATAATTAAAAACTTGCTGTGAGTAGTATGATATCACATCATCAGTAGAGTGATTATTATTTTCTTTTTGTACATACTCACTACCAAAAATTAGTTTCTAAACATTTTAAAAAAAATGGATAAACCATGTGCAAAATGAGTGAATAAAATGACAGGAGTTATGCTCTGCAAAAAAGATGTTCCAGCAGAGAGCATTCATGCCAGTTTTTGGTTTTCGGGTTTCATGCCAGAAACCAAAGTTTGGAGTTGAGGCTCTCTACAGTTTTAGCATGACAAAGCATAATTCAGTGCACACAGACTAAAGACTAAAGATGTGTTGAACTGTGTATTAAGCTGTCTAAACAACATGAAATTACAGAAAATGTTTAAAAAACCCACTTATATATGTTAAGAACTGTTGCTGGAACTTGTGGCAACAGTCTTAAGTGTAAAGCACATAGATAAAATGTGAAAAGTACAAACCAAATGACGGGCACACTCCAAAGCACAGCTGTAAAACATGTAGACTTAATCAAAGTAATAGTTGAGAAAAAATACTCATAATAATCTAACACATAATTTGTGATTTAATACACACCTCTTGTTTCTACAGCATGAATACATTTCCTCACAAAGTTGAAACCTGCTTCATTTAAGAACACTATAAAAAGAAGAATAAAAGGTAATTCTTTTCTAATCTATCAATACAAAAAATCTCTGTGTTTAGCTACATTCACAGGTTAGTCAAGAAGGACTGATACACATCCATCCACGAGATTATGACACTTATTCTGTAATAGTATTCTTGTAGATACATCCTTAGCACTCAAACTCCAACTTTCTAATCATTACTATATCATTAGGAGCAGAATATTGTACTGTCTTTCTCAGAAATCAGTAGTCCCTCTACACGTACAGCTGAAAGCTTGTTGCTTTAAAAGTAGGTTCCTGCACTTCCTTCACTCTGCTGAGGAAAATGCTTTTAGGAGTTCAGGACCTACATTATGAACAGAGTATATTCATCGGTTTTAATACAGCATTCTTTGTTTCTTGCACATGCACATAACTACTCATAAAATGGTAACATAGGAAAACAATCTGTGTTATTGACTTTAATTAGTGAGCTTATTTCAAGTGAATGTACTTCTCATTAATTTTTATATTTTGATGCTCACTGCTCTAACTAGCTAAACAAAGAAGATCTTAAAGCAGTGTATTTGTCACCATTAAAATAAACACCATCATATAAAAAAATAGAGGTAGTGGCTTAAATTTTAGATTTCCAGAGTCTCAAATATACCTCCTATGAAGATGTATGTCCATATCTTGACACATCTCTCTCGCTCTCTGAGATACACTCACACATATATTTAAATTATTTTTACGCATTTGCGTTAATAACATATATGTGTTAATATAACATCAACACAATTATATGCATTAATCTCATAGTATCTTTAAATACACTTATTTTATTACTCAGTGTATGTGTAATAGGTGCATATACACCTAAAACCAAAAAGACTGGATCCATATAGGCATATTATTTCAACACACTGGCATGTATTTACATTTAGGTATACAGACTACTGATAGACACTTTTTACAGATTTGTTAAATATATTGTAGCTTTGGAGTTAATCAAATTTTCTGCAAATTTATGTTTGATAACAATACAAAAATTGAAGACTCTCACAGTTTACCTAATTTAGGATGTGCTTTCATGTAACCCAATCATGTAATCCAATGGTTATTTCATAGCAATAGAAAGAAAACATAAAACAATTAATCTCTCTCTCACACATGCATATCTAGAAACCAGGACATTACAGAAATCTAATAATATTTGGTAACTCTACATGAAGAGAGAGCTTACTTTCTTCCTTCTTGCTAATAATGGCTGGCAGCGTGTAGATCTGTAAAAAAAAAACAACCCGCAACATGTCAATGTTTGTGCTTTAAATTCTTTATTGCCAGGTTTGTTGGTAGTTCTTAAGCTAGCTGCAATGCTGTGCATTAGCTGGCTGCTAGGGGAAAGCCAGCCTTGCCTTTCACCTTCTCTTGATGTTTACCCCCACAGCGCTCACCCAGGTTAACAGCCCTGTGCTAGGAACTGGGCAGGTGGAGAGGGCAACAACCCGCTGTTTCGGTTGTGTTTGCAGTTTTACACAGCTGATCTTCTGGGAGAGAAGGCAGAGGGCCAGTGAGATGTGTCCCAGAAACCTTTTCAGGCTAGCCTTGAGATTCTAGATTGACTAGGGATTTATTGGCGTTAACTTTATGGGTACCTAAAATGTGTTAGAAGTCAGATTTTCAGAGTCCAAATGGGCTAAATTTCAATACCACTACTGATCTAATTTCTGTACTCTTTCAATCAAGCTAGAAGCTTGTAAAAACACTCATCTATCTCATAAAACTGACCAGCCATATTTTTTCCCCTTGGACACAGGTTTGGCATCACTCTCATTCAGTGACTATTTTAAGAGCAGATTAAGAGTGGGAAGAAATCTCAGACAGGCTTGTCTCTTAGTAGCTGTCGACACATTTTTATGCCCTCTGCAGTGTCTTTCAAGATGGTGCTGTTTACTCCATGATGCTGCCCAGAAGATGGTTTGTCTTTACCAGCGCGAAACTACCATTTCACAAATGTTATCTGAACCATGAATCCTATTAAACAATATGCTGTCATCTTACTTAAACATTAAATATCCTAACATGAATAATAATACATACATAAAGGCTTAAATTCACTAATAGTTCTGCTTTTCTACTTGGTACCTATCTTCACTGTGTATTTGTGATAATGTCTCACAAAGAACAGAACTGTATTTGCCTGTACTGTAACAGAGTATCTGAAAAGCATAGTAGCTTCTTTCTTTAGTATGTGTGCCACAAAACTGTAAAAAGAAAAGAAAAGGAAACAATATCCTTACCGGTTCCTTTCCATCCATAGCTTCGAGCCAAAGTTTTCGGTTGGATTCTGAAAAAGCTTGCAGTGTGATGATTCCAGGTCTGTCAAAAACACACACATACACTGAAGTTACCAATTTATTTTTCTTAAACAGTATCCAAAGTCAGAATCCAAATGTGTATTGACATGAAGTGAATACATAAAAGAAAGAAAGAAATAAGTAAAAGAAAGTTGATGGCTTCTGAAATAATACAATAACTTTGAGCCAGATTTAAAAACAGGTCTGTTTTTTAAAAGTTCGGTACTGCAACATGTAATTTTAGATGCCTATTCCTAAGGGCTACAACCCTCTAATAGGCATTAGGCACCTCCATATTGCAAGGTGAGTTACATGTTTGCAAATGGGATCCAGTACAACCCATTGTTTTTCAGTGGCAAGACGTTTAGGGTGGAAAACTTAAGGGGAAGATACATCAGCTCAATTTGACTAAATACATCTATGCCTGAGCTGGTTATCTACATTCCTTTCATAGCAAATGAAGAGAAGTAGGTACTTTTAATCTAAAAGTCATCATATCCCAAAATAGACATCCAAAGTCAGTCAAAAGAAACGTGCCCTAAAATGCTTGCCTAAAAAGTGCACTTTGAGATAGTATCTGAAGTATGGAGACGTAAAGCCAGTTGAGCCGAGTACTGTCACAGTGGAGGAATTTTCTATTTGAGAGGATTGAAAAAACCCAGTTCTTTCTGCTGGCTGCGCTCTAACTGCTATGGCAGCAGTTAAAAAAGTGGCATATCCTCTCTGTTGATGAAGCTTTGACACTGCATAGATAAAGAGTCATGGGAACCAGAAAAAGGATGGGGGAAACAATTTCAATCTTTGGCCCAGAAATAATTATATGAAGAGACATGTAAATATAAAGAATTAGTCTCTATTTGTGATCAGAGGTGAATGAGTTCTTAAAGAAATGCTTTGAAAGTAATTCACTGATTTTCCAACATAGAATGCGCATAAGACAGTCCATTTGAAAAAGTCCTGCTCCCACACCAGTGGAGGTTATCTCTGCTCAAAACTTTCAGCAAATTGTCCAAAACTGATTTTTCTATGGTAGTTTCACAAATAAAGGATACTACAGTTTTTACTAGGTATTCATCTTCCACCATAAAAATAAATAACCAGAAAACCCCCATCCTTTCCCACCTCCTCCAAAAGACCTACATTGTCACCTTGGATTTAAAAAACAAGCAAGAAAGCTTCTGGACAATACAAAATATCAAAATGTGCTTTCATACACATACATCAAACCATTCAAGGAGAAGCAAGCCCTGCCCTTATACATAAAAACACCAAGCTGAGTATTTTGTTTGCTATCTACTATCACAAGTGTAAAAAGATACAGTAAATCCAGATTAAGATGTATAACTGTTTTTCTACTTCTTTTTTCACTATTGTGACTATTACTTAATATTTCAGTTGGAAAGTTGCATTTATACCTACAGTCCATTGGTCAGCATGCACAGAAAGAACCGAATTTCTGAGTGTCATTTTACTTCAAGCTTAGAGATACCTGATTTTAGCTCTGGGTTGCTGATTTAAACCATTGGCCAAGTTTGCAGTCATTGCACAGCATGTTTTAACACTCAAATATCTAACACTATAATCCCTGACTATTAGTGTCCTGGGGAAAAAAAAAAAAAAAAAAAAAAAAGACTAAACCAACTCCAATACACTTGGAACTAATTTCCTCTCTAGTTACTGAAATAGTTGGTAATTTCTGAGAAATTAAAATTACAGTCAAGGTGAAACGCACTTTTTGATGTTACCTTTTCAGTATAAATAAGATGGTGTAACCTCTAGAACAGTTTTTACAAGAAGTCTGAGCTGAATGTAGGTGTGAAAAACATCTAAGTAAATTAAATTAATCATGTCAATTAGAAGGGCTCACAGTGTGTGTTCTCTATCAGCTGTCACAAGGGTTTACTTCAGTTAACATGGTTCTTTCATAACATGAGATGTGCACATCAGTCTACAGGGCTTTCCAATGTTTTAATAAAATAATATTTCATATAATGTTTTATACAAAGTTGCATATAATAACGTAAGGAGAGAATTAGCTCTGTGGGATAAGGTGTTTGGAGACAGACGTTACCCATAAAATCTTGCAACAGAATTTTGAAGACTGGTGTAGCTGCACATTTTTAAAAAGAGGTCTTTCACGATGAAAAGGCATATTCTCACATTACTAAGGAAACTTATCTTTTACTTATGTCAATTACTTTTGCAGGTGATGTCCAACCTTATACTCTGAGTAAACAATATTGTCTTGAATTTAAAATGAGTTCAACTGTAATCATCATCACAGTCTTTTTGAATCATCAGGATTCCAGTACTGTGTTCATATTTATATGAACTTGCTCACATTCTTAGCCATTACTGACATCAGTAACGGCCACTGCACCTTCTCTTTCTTAGGGGAAGACCAAGTTTTACCAACAGGACATTCAGAAGAGATTAACATTGCCCTTGTATGTGAACTCCCACCAAATATTTGTGGGTATTTCTTTGTCTATCTCCTCTGCTGACTTGTACAAAAATTCACTACTGAATTCACTTCCCTGCTGAATACCAAATCAACTGGAAAAGTGAACTTTCTGTGAAAGTTAGATCCTTACAATAATGACCGAGTAACTTTGTATTCTATTCCCCTTTCAATCTTTTAAGTTTCCAGAATGCCTTTAACTTACAGGCCATGCACATTTGTAATCAATCAATGTGTCCAAAAGGAACAAATAAAACATAAGAAGTGCTTATAACTATCTCTTTGACGAGAACGTGAAGAACTGCAGATGGAATTAATTGTTCTGTGCAGCTTTGCTGAACTGTGGATGTTCTAGTACAGTAAGGGAGAGAGGAGGCACAACACTCACTTGTGAATACGTTACAATGGTACTGCCACAGATGTGCCTAATAAATGCCATTCTACTTAGAAAGAAACAACCACCAATTTCAAACTCAACCTATCAATTCAAGCTTAGGAGCTTTCAAGAGACCAATTAGTCTCAACATTTGTTAATATCAAATTTCTATTTCTTAAACCTGAACTCACTCAGAAGTCTATTTTAGAAAAATAATGTATTGTACTTGAAAGTACCAAAGTAGCCTCAAAATTATCATGTAAATGCAGCAGTTCTGAATGAAATTTAAAATGACCATAACAGTCATAAAATATTTCTTAAGAGAATGGCTACAAAAGTCAGTTTATTTATCATATTTTACGCAAAAAATTAATTCAATATTTCTCTTCATTCCCAAGCTTGAAAATAATACATTTACAAAGTACTGTGTACATATACTTCAAATACAGAAAAGCTGTTTTCATCTATCTTATAAAATCATAATGTCCAGGAAAAAGTGGGAAAAAAAAATTGTAGAAGTAATTTTCAAAAAAGAAAAATGATGTGCTAGCATACATTTCTGAAAGAGATTGGTACAGGATATGCTTATTAATAAGTATTTATAAAAATATTTATGATCTGTTCCTAAAAGAGGGTAGTCATTTGTGCTACAGGTTCTGTGAGAATCCATCTTGTATCTGCATGCAAACATAACGTAGTGAAGACAACACATATACAATGTAGTGAATTTTGTTAGAAAAACAGGTTTGAACAAGTAAGTACTAAGTCTTGAGAGCCTAGTTTGTCTGGATACAAGTGTATTGAGAAATACATGTTCCTATCACAGAAGTAATTATTATATATTGGTTGCAAGTAGTTCTATTTTTAATTATTTTCAATTTGTTAACACAATTTAAAAAATTCAAACCTCTCAAATACTTCAATATCGAAACAGAAACGTTTGTCAATTGAATCTGTCTTTCTCCTGATGCAAGATTTTAGCTTGAATATTTCTGGTGAGCTTGTGACAAGGCCATTCTATAAAACAAAACAAAACAAAATTAGCACAGGCAGTATGCTGATACACTTTGGCTTCACATCTTACATTTAACTGTACGAACAGTTCAAACAACGTGTCTTAACATAGGGATTAAAATTACTTAGGAACATACATAATAATTTCTCTGTATATAAAGTAAGACTACAGTTAATAGCTTTCTGTCACATATTTGTTATTTAATCTTTATATTTCAGAAAACTCCTTCAATTCAAAACTTTACAAACATCTGCATATAGAACATGATTATATTTTACATGTTAGAATGAATATCATATAATTGTATCAACTTTCACATGTAGATAAAAAGATTTCTAAAGAATAAAGCTGACTAACTCCTAGTTCTGGCCACCATCACTGTGAGGCCACTCACGTTGGAAAGGCTGATGCAATCAGGGGAGTTTCTGAGGAATGGGAGAAAGCAAATGTCACTCCTGTCTTCAAGAAGAGCAAGGAGAAGGATATAGAATCACAGAATCATTTAGGTTGGAAAAGACCGTGAAGATCATTGAGACCAACCCTAAACCTAACACTACCAAGTCCACCACTAAACCATGTCCCTATCGCCATGTCTACATATTTTTTAAATACCTCCAGGGATGGTGACTCAACCGCTTCCCTGGGCAGCCTCTTCCAATGCTTGATAACCCTTTAAGAAGTTTTTCCTAATATTCAATCTAAACCTCCCCTGGTGCAATTTGAGGCCATTTCCCCTCGTCCTATGGGGAACTACAGGCCAGTCTGCACCACCTTGATCCCCGGGAAGGTGATGAACTGAATACTCCTGGAAAGCATTTCCAAACATATTAAGAACAGAAAGGTGACTGAAAGTAGTCAGCATGGATGTAATGAAGGGAAAATCATTCAGGATCAACTTGATAGTCCTCTACAATGTGATGGATGGCTCAGTGGATGATGGAAGAACAAAGAATACTGTTTATCTTAACTTTAGCCAGGCCTTTGACACTACATCCTACCATAGTAGGATATTTTCTACTACATCCGCATAGACAAACTGGTGAATTACAGGGTAGATAAATAGATGGTGAAGTGCACTGAAAACTGGCTGAACTGCTGAGCTAACAGCAGAAGTCCAGCTGCAGCCAGTCACTAGGGTATGCGCAAGGGATCGATACTGGGGCCAGCACTGTTTAGCAGAAATAGGAATAACCCCAGGCACCAGAATAGGCTGGGGCTGACACGGTGGAAAGCAGCTTGGCAGAAAAGAACCTGCAGGTCCCACTGGGCAAAAAGGTGACCATAAGCCAGACATGTGCCCTTGCAGCAAAGGCGGCCAACAGCCTCCTGGGCTGCATCAGACAGAGCATTGCCAGCAGGTCAAGGGAGGTGATCCTCACCCGCTGTTCAGCACTGGTGAGACACATCTGGAGTGCCTGTGTCCAGTGCTGGGCTCCCCTGCACAAGAGAGACAGTGATGTATTAGAGCAAGTCCAGCTAAGGGCTACCGAGGTGATTAAGGAACTGAAGCATCTGTCATATGAGGAGAGGCTGAGAGAGCTGGGACTGTTCAGCCTGGAGAAGGGGGATCATATCAGTGATTCGTCTATAAATACCTGATGGGAAGGAGTAAAGAACACTGAGTCAGATTCCTCTTAATGGTGTCAGTGAAAGGACAAGAGGCAATGGGCACAAACTGAAATACAGGCAATTCTATTTGAACTTAAGAAAAAGCATTTTTACGGTGGTCAAATGCTGAAACAGGTTGCCCACAGAGGTTGCAGGGTCTCCATCCTTGGAGATACCTAAAACCCAACTGGACACAGGCCTTGCTAACCTGCTCTGGTTGACCTTGCATTGAGATTAAACTATATGATCTCCAGAGCTCCCTTCCAAACCTCATCCATTCTATGATTCTGTGCAAATGGGACTGATTACCCATGCATTTGAAACCATTACATTAGATAAGTTATTTAATATCTGGTTTATATATATTTTAAAAGAAATATTTTTATTTAAATATTTATCTGTGCTATATAAGACATGCACTGCTTCATGTATGAAAACAGTCTTGTGCTTTGTTCACATTTTTTTCTTTTAACAGTTCCTGAATGCTTAATATAAAAGATGGAATATACATTTCACATATACGTTCATGTATGTGCAACTCACCACTTTTCCACCAGATTTTGTTTCAGCTATACTCATAGTAAATGTTTTTGTTCCTTTATCATAAGTGCAGTAATGTTTTACCCATGTAAATCCAAGAGGTCCTAGATTAAAGAGAGAGAGTATTAAAAATAATTATTTTGGCATTTTATCACTATTTTAGTTGGAGTTAGAGAAATGAAACATAACAGCATCCACATGTAGCCTACAAAATCAGAAACTCCCCTGATTTTTAAATTTGAACTCGTTGTTCAGGTACAATTTTCAAATATTGCAGCCTAATAAGGCTGCCCAACAAATTTCCAGCACACTGATTTTCTTTGGCGACTGGATGGGTAACAGCATTTTCCTAGGGTAAACGGGCAGGAGACAGGCAAGATCCTGAGGATTTTTCTGCCTAGGAAATACAGTTGAAGATTTTATCAACCCAAGTGAAGCACAAGGATTCAGTATTACATCCTTCCTCTGAGGGAAACCCTGAAGTCTGATACTAGATCCAGAAAATTGGACAAAATCATGAAGTCAGAGTACATTTCCCTTTATTTTCAGAGTTCTTGTCAAAGGTAACAAATGCTTTTGGTAGTACCATAGGAAGGCTATTCTTCTACCTGTTACCTTAAGGGAGTGGCTAAAATGGCATTGGCTCAGAGATAGATTTAATCTTACGTAGCTGAACACATTTCATTACGTAAAAGGAAAGGAAGGAAAGGAAAGGAACAGTGCACTCTAAAACAATACTGATTTAGAGATGAGGGATAAAATGCTGGGTGGCAGAGGTGGTGCCTTCAGCAAGAAATTTTGGCCCTTTATGCCTTGGAAGAGGTCCTGCTGGGGAAGAGGCAGCTATAACAGTGGTGCACAAGTGACCGTGTCCACAAACTGACAATTGCACACACTCACAATACCAAAGTATAATGTACTTAGGGATTCACTAGTCTTTGATTTAGATAGCCATACATGAAATCTACAGCGATCCCCAAGTAAGTGGATGTATGCTTTATCCTGGAGAGGTCACACCACACTACTTCTTAATCCTACTGCAAAGTATAGGATCTCTGATGCAGATGTTTTCACTCCTGGATTACCCAGAGCTTTGCTCAGGCATTGCTGTGAACCTTTAGTGAACCTAAACACAAAACCCTCTTGAGCTTAAGCTCAATGGCATTTTAAACTTTGTCTGCTAACCTAGCTTAGACACAGGTATTTATAATGTGTTCCTTGCTGTGAGGACATGGAGTAAATCCTTCCACCATTTCCATAATTCTCTCCACATCCTAGAAGCACAGCTAAGATCTGCTACAATTTCCTGAAAAAAAAAAAAAGATGTTTACTGTACCACAGAGAACAAGATAAGCTCCCAGATTCTTACAGGTGCATCTGGAGGGGTGGTACACTGCACAGGATAGGATAATTCAGGTTTTCGTAGTCTGACTGCTCCCCCTTGGGCCAGAACATTATGGCTATAACTGCACTGGTTAATAAACAGTGCTGGCAGCATTCATGGTCACTAGATAACCCATAGTCAACAGGTAACTTGGACAAAGCTTCTCGATTTTTGAGGATGGGAAATTTAGCATAGAGGGTGGGATATTATGTGCAAGCTTGTCTCAGTGGCAGAGTACAGCCCCATTTATTTTACTAGCATTGACACAGCTTCTGGGTACTCAGCTGCAGAGACCAAACACAATGGGTGTGTGAAGAGGTACCAAGAAAGAAAAGCATTTATTTCCTCTCAGACAGCATTATGCTTCAGAGCCCGGCATTCAAACATGGCTTCTCCCTGCAGAGCCACCACAAATGTAGGTGCCAAGGCAAAACACATATACATACATGTGTGTATATATATAAAAAATGCAGTATTGTAATTACTGTGTAAATTCAGAATACGAAAGGACTAGATGATACTTTCAACCCACATGCAATTTTTCCAATTAATTTCAATGGGAATTACTCATAGGAAAAATACGGTACTGATTTTTTCAGAGTACAGTACATCTGGACCTTTTAATTCTTTTTAAAATGAAAGAGCTTTGAGTTAAAAAAAAAAAGTGGTTTAAGGGTTTTGTGTTTGGGTTTTTTTGTAAAAACTGTAAACAGTTAAATAAAAATGGAAGGTGTTAAAAACAAATCTAGTAGTTTTGCTATAAATACAATGGCTTTGCCTTCTAAATGTAGCCTTCCACAAAGGTGGTGGATATTGGAGAGATTGTATCAATCATGTAAGTCAGATGTCTGGCGATCCAGAAACGTAGATGTGGAAATTTATACAGTCTGCTATGCCAACTTGGAGAAAATTCTCCCATCACCTGTGTTTTGCAGGAAAGTAATGTCATGAACTGAAAAGTAAACTGGTTACCCACCCTCAGAAGTTAGCTGTTCTGTTCCTATATTTTCACTTATTTTCATTTAGCAAAAAAAAATAATCTATAATTACTTTAAATCAATTTTTCCTCTGATAGCATTTCATTAACTCTTTTAGCATATATAAGAAGGATAAACACTCTCAAAGCAGTTTTAAATGAGTTTAGAAGTCACCCGTTTTTCATTAAAAAATTGTAGCCAGACATCTACATTGCAACTTTGTGTGTTACTCATGACCGTCCATCTGAATGGTCTACTGCCATTTTTTTCAAAAAAAGATATTTACCACCATGCATACCAGTAATAAATATATACAGGATTTACCCTCAAGAAGAGCAAATACTTCACCCAGTTGCCCGTAATTTGACAAAAGCCTATGGGATGATGGTTGTAGGAAAGTAAATGTGCATGACAAGGAAACATACAACCAGTACCTTCCCCACTGACACAGAGATTACAGACCCTGCTACTCTTACTCCAAAATAAACTAATGAACAAATTTCTTTTCAGTAACAGGATGTCAAGTTGGCCTCTCACTATTTAATGAAGCACAGCATGTGCCCAGTGCTTCACTCTTTTTCTCCCTCCTCCATTAGCAGGGCTCAGTGTAATTTCCACTTAACACAGGTTTCTTTTATCATTATTACTCAATTAAAACACAGAGGGTCTTCTTAAGACTTTCACTGCCACTGAGGGTAAAAGTGGCTGAGGTGAACTATGCTAAGCATTGAGGTTTCTTTCTTTTAGCTCACATATGGAATGAAGATTAATTTCATTATGTTATTTGGAAAATCAATTATCTGTAACTCCATGTGGTCTCTTCAGTTATCATCTAAAAGGGGAACAGTGAAGAAGATATCCTCAAAACTGAGGTTAGGTGGGGTCAAGTCTGACACAGGAACTCTATATCCAGATGCCTTCTATTTATTTTTAGATTGAGAAATCGGGTGCAAAGTTGTATGTAATAATTTTTGTATGAATGTCAAACTTGCACAAGCATGTACACACTACATCAAAACACTGCTATATACTGTTCTAGCGTCAGGCTGATTCCACAGCAAATAGAAATATGAACAAATAAAAATATAAATGTGGGGACCCCACGCAATGAAAACTATTTTACTGAGGGTTTTGCCTAACACAGCTAGTTTAGCTTGGTTTTCTATACTAGTTAGAGTGTAAAAGAGTGGCAGTTGATACTTCAGGTGATGTATAGTTTTGAATTCTCTCATTTGACTTTTTACATATTTCCTGGTTCTGTTTTCATTCATAACATGATGTATTGCTAGGCTTTTCCAAGTAGTTTCAGACACTTGTGACAACTAGTTCTATTCCTTCATTTAGTTCATCACTTCATTCTCATGTCTCATGAAGTGAATAAAACATAGGCATAGATTTGCAGCTGACAGACTGTATTTAGATGACTTTTCTTCTTCTTACACTTTTATTTTCCATTATGCGCATGCTCATTTACTCTTAAGGTGCCTGGGTCAGTGGAGATCCCTGGTACAAGGTGGAAGTTGCTTCTGCTGGGCGAACTATTGGCATTGTTCAAGCAGAGAAAGTACAGAAGACAGCAGAGTCTGGCAGGTAGAGCCAAAGCAGAGTGCTGGGAGCTTGCAGCTTCTGCAGCAAGGCGCAGGGCAGCCAGCCAGAGCAGATGCAGCCACCAGTCAGCCACCAGAGTGGCCAACAGCAGGGACCTACCCACAAGGACCCAGGAGGCACAAGTTGAGTTGCTTACAAGTGTTTTGATCACCATTCCATCTGACCCTAGCTACTCTGAGTGCTTTTTGAAAAGGTAAGCACTTATTTTTCTTTTGAACCTCTCAATCATTTGGAAAACAACAACAGCAGAAGTCTGCAAACATTCAAACACAGAGCTGTTGTGTTGTCCTGCTAACTAAAACATTTTCTCGTCCTTGCATTTGTTGCTGCGCCTTTCAAATAAAATTAAAAGGTACATCTGTTTTACTCACGTTTCTCCTGCACGTAGAGATAGCCTTCCATTGTCCATTGACTCGGTGGTCTGTAATCCTGGTTGGCTGATTTCATTCTTTGCATGAGTCTCTCCACTTCCTGCCTAGTGCTTTCAAAGTTATTCCGGGTCTAATACCCGGAAAAAGAAACAAACAAAACCCCCACATTATCTCATGCAAGCACTAGAACAACAATGAAGAAACAATTACTAATAACGCCAAGGAGACTGCATCGGAGACCAACAGAAGCATTTGCCAGAGACATAAAGGGGCCGGGGGTGGGGGGGGAAGCAATACAGAATAATACTCTTCATTGTTCTAGAAGCCTAGGAATAACATAGTAATGAAGAATTCCACTTAAGCACACAAGTGCTTAAGGAAACATAAATGAGAATAGTAATGATTCCTCTTTCTGCAGGTCACTAACCTCAGAAAAGAGGCCATTTCATATCTTTAGGTATGCTTACACAGTATTTTGCAGAGAGACGCAGGCTTTCTCTCTGTGTACTGTAGGATACACAGACAGAAGCCAGGCTAAACCAGAAGCTGCTGACAGCATAGCCCCAAACCTGAAGTAGTAAGTCCCACTGAACCACTTGAAGCACAGTGCAGAAAACACTAGTTTGGGTTAACGCCAGGCTAATGTCTCTAGACAGCTGCGGTCTCTCCACACGTGGAAAAGGCAAATGTACTATGTATCTGTATCTGCAGTAATACCACAGCTGCTGATACTCAGAACAGTCAGGTTACTGGCACTGTCATGGCATTTTTTAATAGGACTATGCAAACACCACAGTTAAGTATAACAGAAATATACTAGGTAAGAAACAGGTCACAAGAGGCAGAACTGTGCCAAAAGCATGGAAGTACTGTGTCTGTCCTAAATATCACGTGTGTAACCAGGCATCTTGCCAAGCAATTAGGTACCACGGTGGGTTATTCATATTTGCTAATATCTATATGTATGTAAATGGACATTTTTTCCTATTGAATTCAGTGAGGCCAAGGTTTCCTTCCACACACCTAGCACAGTATAGTAGAGGAGAATTATTATGAGGTGCCAGAGGTTTGAGAGGTTGCTACTAATATACCAGATGTTGAACACTTTGCTCCTACAGGTAATAGAAAAGAATAAAGATTTTTGTAATGTTTCCGCAAAATCATTTTACGGACTCTAGTCAGAAAGATACTCTCAGGACTTTATACACTGTTGAATACTTTCCCCCTTTTGTGGGCCACTCATGGAGTTGCAGAGTAGTATAATAATACACATGTTAAATCTTATTCTTGAAGACAAGGATTATTACAGAGGGAGGTAAAATTCTTCTCTGAACTTTTCAAGATGATATCCTTATGGTGAAGTATCAGTTCAGACCAAACTTAACAGTGGTCATTCTGAGATCTTCAAGAGCGACATGCCATTGAAGTGAGGAATGAGAGTTTATCTCTGTTTTTGAGAGCTTCTCTCTGTTTGTCTGTTAAGTTTTTAATTACTACTTTTAAGCAGCCAGGATTTCAAATCAAATTATAGCAAACAAAGCCAAATGGACATATAAAGTACACCACTGGCTAGCTGAAACAGTAAAAGTGACAACAGGTCATGTTAGGGTATGGTGACCTATTAAGAGCTGTCCATCTGCCACTACTCTGCTTCTCCTACAGCTGTTACTGCTCTGCTCTAACCTGTAGGGCAATTTTAAGAACAGAAACAGCAATTCAGATCAACTATTTTCCAAGACTTTAACTCACAACGCAATGGAGAGGAGTACTTTTGCCAGCTATAACAGACAGGCTGAACACATTTTACCCTGAACACTGTCCTCAGTTTGTCTTTCCCTACATAAATTATTTCACTTGAATCTGAGGTTGGGTGATGCTCTGAGTGACAAGTCAGTAGATAGCCCAGCTGGCAAAAGGAAGCTGTGGATCTGTATCTGGAGCCAGAATTCAAACTTCTGTGTAACAGCAGTGAATGATGTACTGTATCCCCGTGTATCTTCATGCATATGTTTCTCTGATGTATAATAAAAAAATAGTATCATAATACCTTGTTCCTTCTGCCTAACTCCACATCTCCCTCTACCTTTGTAGCCTATTTACAACTTCAAGTTGTACTTATATAATATTTAAGAAGAGATTAAGTATAACTATTTCTTAATCAACATTAAAATTGAAAAAATCCTTTAATAAGTCTGTTTCTATAGATACGTGCATAGAAGTTACTAACATATTCTGACTTACAATGCCAGTTTCGGTCTGTTCTGTGGGCTCATGCTCTTCTCAGAACTTGCCATATTAAAGTAAACAAATCTCTAGACTGAAGCTTATTTTTCTCCCTTTCACTGAAACTGTGCTATGCAACAACACTGACCTCTTGTGCCTTTATCTGAAAGAGTCTTAGTAGCAAACGGAAAGTAGCAAATACATAATTTGAAAGGACAAGGGGCTGAGACGCTCTACAGACAGAGAACATTTGCATTTCAATCCAAAAGGAAAAGGTTAATCATCTAGGAGGTTTTGCCTTATTTCCTCAAGCAGCATTTTAAATGGGATCTATATGTACATATGAACTACAGACATAAAAGGGGAGGGGGCTGCAGAGGTGTGCTGCACATGTTTAATTGCTGCAAAACCCGGAAGAATGCCCTATTCCTAAGAATGCAGATCTACACTAACGGCGCTAAGTCAACGCTGCCTTCCAACTTTCAGCCAATATATATACCTCTCTACTAGCAAGATGCTACAGGGGAAATGTCAGTGTTTTATTTTCCAGTAACCACAGGGAATAGAAGCTGAGCACAGTAAGGTGCTCTTGTATTCCCAGGCTTGTTTCATATTCCCTAAGTTCAGTGGCCAAGGCACTGTCCACAAAAGCTGATGTCAGATCTTCTAAACTGTCATAGCTTCTTTGACTCCAGTGGAGCTACAAAAATTTCTGTTTTGTGAGTATCATTTCTTGAAAGAATGAAATGGAAAAGAAATGGAGCCACCCCAAAAATAAAGCATTTGAAGTAAATTACAGAATTCCTTCACTCTCTTTTAATTTGTTCTGTTGAATAAATGAACTTGAAGTTACCTGTCATGAAAAATTTAGGGCTGGCCCAATATTAACATGCTGAACTTCACTTTTTGCTTTAAAAGCAAATGACAGTTGTTCTAATGCAAATCGGGTGTAAAGATGTTTTGTTTGTACTTACTTCTATGTCCTTGCAAGTGTAACATATGAGTTACACAGTGAAATAAATATAGACTTCTATAGAGCAGTTATGGTGAGTAGAAAAGTATGCTGATTAAATGCATTTTTGTTATTTCTGAAAGCTATGGAATTTTTGGGCACGGTGAATCTTGTATGGCTCTTACTACCAAATTCAGACCAAGCTATAGCAAAAGATCCGTCTGCTCAGTTGAGAGTAACTCTCTATACAAATAACAGATCCTTCCTTTTGGTGGAACTTAACTCTTGTGAGAGCTTCTCACCATGGAGGAAGGCCCCACCAGTTCTCCAATGCAGACAAAGTAAACCCAGAGTACAGCCAGGGAATGGCTTCGCACACGTGCTTTATATACAGCGGGAAGCTAGCGGACAGCAGGACTACCGTTTTGTGGCTATTTGTGATCTTAAAGAAACAAATTGCATCATTCTATACCAGTTGGAGCATTTTTGGGACATCCATTTACTCCAGAAGACAGGCCCCACTCTCAAGAAAGCATTTACACATGTTTAAACCTATCTGGACTACTGTGTTTTCTTATAAAAACTTTGCTGTTGTCCTGCTTTTCTGGTTCTCACTCCCAAAATTGTAACCTGGAAATCACAAATTAACTATCTGAAGATTAATTTTTCCAAAGTGATTTCTGGACAGGAATCTTCATCACATTAACCCTACCAACAATAACTTTTGCCTATTCATATATTAATTTGATTGTAGCTTACTAAAACATTGCATGATTTGTAGTTCCAATAAAGTGCTATGAGTCTACTTTAATATCCTGAAATTAAATTAGCAAACAAAATGGTATAAATACAAATCATCCTTACATTCTGCAAATTGAACTGCAGCTGCTGCTTGTACGGTGCAAACTCCTGAGCCAGTTCATATCCTTCATGGTAAAATGTAAATAATCCTTGAAGAAAGGCCAAGAGCTGAAAAGGTAAAATTGAGAAGCACTATATATATATTTTTTTTAATGCTATATAACACAAATATAACAGAACATACACTAACTTATAAGGAATAGGTATTGTCTATGATAGTGAAAAAAATAGTTCTTAGCAACTGCTACACACTTTTTCTATTCAGGTGAATATCAGAAAGCAATAACTAAGGACAGTTGACTTTCTATTAGTTTTCAGGAGCAAAAGATGGCAAACCATCAGCAAAAAACATTCTGTGTCCTGTCTCCTGGAACACTGTAAGCTTTCATTACTTGCAATAGCAAAGCTTTGCTGAGCAAGGAATCCGTGGTCAGACCTTAAGAGAAAGAGGTGTTAAAGAGGCTTTTGCATCATGAAGTTGTCATTTCCATAATGATTTAATTCACTGCCCTAGTCATTTTGTCCAGTACTTCAGCTGGAGTCTTTGATGGTATGCATTTTCCAAGTTTATACTTTCAGAGTTCAAGGGTTTTTTCTTAAAAATATTTTTTCACTTTCTTCAAAGTAATTGCTTGGGCTACGACCTATTTTCCATAAATGAGATTCCTGAAAGTATGTTCTGGACAGCTTAATACAACACAAGAAATCCAGACGATTTCTTACTGCTCTGAAAAAAATGCAAACTCTATCTGGTATGTCTGTGACTGACTCCAACAGAATAGTTGAAGTTTGTACATATCCAGTTGAAAATTCTTTTAAAAGTTTGCTTTAAAATAATGTTTAAGTAGTAAAAAGTGCAACTAGATTTTCTGAACGGTTATTTTAGCTGTTGAATTAATGCATTCCTACCACCTATTAGTTTTAAAAGCCTTCTCACTTATTCTAAATTTTAAAAATGTTTTGACATTTCCATTAAGTCTTCTTACCTGCTATTAAATAAAAAACATTTAATTTTTTTATTATGGACTGTTTTCTTTGTATATATAATTTAGCTTACATACAACCAAGTAAAGAAAACAACAGAAAAAACAGATATTAACTTGGATGTACAATAAGAAAAGCTATAACAACAGAACAGATTTATCTTAGTATATTACAGCCATTGAAAAGCTAATCATTCAGACTAAGTTAACTGGCTGCCCAGGCTGCCTTCTAACTCAGTAAAAAAACCACAGGTATTCAAGTGCATAATTCTTTTTCCTTTTTCAGACTTCTCTCTCAGGATGGGATGAATGATCCAATGGAAACATTTATCGCTCTCCATCGACTACTGAAGTAGCCCCTACCGCGGCAACAGAAATGCCATCGTTCATATTTAATGCACTTTTCTTTGTGTTACCAGTACCATAGATTATTGTAAGTGAAACAGCTTTAAAATGTAGCTTTTACTGTGTTTATATTTTCTTCAAATTTACACTGAGCCCTCCTTGAAGAAATGTAGTTAAATTGTTCTGCCTCCCTCTTTCCTACTGCTCACTAAGAGAATGCTGTACTAACCTAACACATCTATTTCAGGGAAATAGCTTAAGTAATATTTTGCAATTTTAGAGCCCCATCCATTTCAGCATCACAAGACATTCTACACCCTTTAATATGCAAAATTCCACAGCTTGACAGATGAGAGATCAAGGACGCAGCTCTCTGGGGCAGAGGAGCTAACATGATGACTTGCTGCTACCAGACTGAAGTCTTGCTCTTCCCTTTCCCCAGTCAGCTTTGTCACGCATCCCGCACGTCCTTGTGCCAGCTCTGGTATCCCTGAGCCCTTTAGTGACCATCTCTGCCTCGGGAAGCCTGCTGTTTTGCTCCATTAATAAGTTAGAGCAATTCGAGGTTAACAGACCATCAGTACTAGCACAAATAGAAGCGTGAAGGCGTGGCTGGGAGAAGGACTTTGCCCTTGATTTTTACTGGTATTGCAGGATCAGATGAAACCCTGGCCTCAGGCAGAGGTGGTGAAAGCCCATGGCTGCCCAGCAAGTTGGTCACGGAGCCTGAAGAACTGAGAAGATCCTTGGGCATAAAAGCCACTTTTTGTGGGGCCTGTACAATGGGTGTGAATTCCTGAACTGCATCCCACCACCAAACAATGAAGGCAACACAGTCAAGCAAAGGGCTCCACAGCTTGTGTAAATTGTCTCAGCTTTACATGATCATCTGTCCAGCTGAAATCATTATCTCAGCTAAGGACCTGGCCCTGAAAGTCTCTTACTGGTTATTCAAGCGGTTCTGAGGAAGGTCCAAATACAACAATTTATCTTAAAAAGCTCCAATTAATGTACATGGGTAGAAACAGTTCTGTAATTTTAAGGTTTATAATGTAATTCTAGAAAAAATTAGAGAAGAGAAGAGAAGAGAAGAGAAGAGAAGAGAAGAGAAGAGAAGAGAAGAGAAGAGAAGAGGTAATCTCCCTTTTTTATGAATAAAGTATAAAATAAGTACATAAATTATAACTAAGGCTCTGCTCTGGCTCCAGCTGGGCAAAGCCCATGCTCACAGTCTAGGTCCAGTTACTCATCAGCATCCCCAACTGCAGCTCCTTCAGATACAGCAGCATAACTGCTCCTGTGCTTACTCTGACTTGGTTCAGTCAAAAGGACGTGGATTAACTTAACCTGTAAGTAGGAGCCTGCTGCTAAACCCCCCCCTTTCAGCTAAAGAAGCGCTGCAGGAGCAATATGAACACTCAGCAAAACTGCTGCCAGAACAGAATGTTAGAGCACGCCAAAATTACAATAAAAGAACTACTGGGAGAAAGTTTCAGTATGTCAGCTTATGCCTGAATTTAGAGACCAGTTTAAAGGGCATTTCATGCGAATGTACTACAAACTGTTTAAATTTCAGCTTCAATACTTGAAGGAACTATTTTCCACTATTTTCCATACAAAACACTTTTACGGAGTACATGGAGAAATACTGAGGAGGAAAATATTTAACACAAGATGGCAGCAAAGCTGAATTTATCAGAAAGTGAAAAAAATAGGAGCAAAAAAACCCTGAGAAAAATCTGAATGCATTTTTGTTAAAGTACTCCTCAGGTATTCTGGCAGTTGTGCATTGCAGAGAATCTGGCCTTGAGGTTCTCTTGATCAAATACTCTCTGAGCACTTAGAAAAACAGGAATAAAAGAAAAGTAAAAATATGCTTAGTTTATGCAAGTCCTAGACCAGCTTATTCAAGTTCTGTGTTAAAACAACTGACACTGAGGATGGTATTTGCTTCTATGTACGTGTCACTAGTGGTGGAAGAACAGGGATCAGAAAATGCCCTGTACCCAATGGGCCTGTGCTGTTAAGGCAGCTTCATAACCACTTCCATCAGGACAGGTACAGTCATAGCATTGCATGGAGGAGATCTAAAAGCCAAGGACTTTTGCCCTAGGCTTATGCTCACAGTGGGGTCTTCTTGTTGCTGCTGCTAAAGGCAGGCTCATAATTATAAAGAGATTTATATTAAATAACGAAGAAAAGAAAAACAGCCCTTTCTTCTTTCAAAAAAGATTTTCAGAATGTATTTTGAGGTGGTCTTCACATGTAAAAAGGTGATTTGTTTCACCAAACATCACATATAATGCCTGATGTGTTCGTATCAACAATTTTTCAAAGTGTCTTATAGTCACCTCAATCTGAGTATCTAATCAGTCACATCAATAAAAAGCGAGGTCTGAACTCCGTAATACAATGCTACTCCCTACCCCAGGGCCGCGAGGATTTCAACACAGAACCTGAAACAAAATCCAACTATTCCTTGAGACTTTATTTATTTTTATGCAGAGCTGGTGACCTCGAGACTGCCTGGTCATTTCATTCTCACAGGAAGATGACTGTACTTAGGTTTCGGATAGGGGAAGAATTTAACCTTTGGCCTGCAGCACATCAGCCAGAAGTCCCTGTCTCCCTGGTTTCATTTTATTTATAAGGAGGTAGCACTTATTCATCAGATTAAAGTGAACATAGTCAATAATGTAGAAAATTCAAGAAAGGGAAAACTGAGTTTAACGTCCACAGTGAAGTCTCATGGCACTGCATGCAATTACAGGCAGGGTTTGTTGGTTGTTTTGTTGTGGGTATTTTTTTTTTTTTTTACTTTAAATAAACACTTCTGGGCTTTTGTGACATATAATGGACCACCCCTCACATTTCAGATAGTTTACTGCTTATGAACTCTGTGCCCTGATTTCTACAGGCCAAGGGACAAAGTGGAGCTCTAGGAAGGCATCTGTATTTCTCTTAACAAGCGTAACATCCTCAGGAAGCTGCACTGGTTTGGACTAGCTTCTCTGCGTCCACAAGGGCAAAGCTAGGATGAGAGATTATAGGCATTTAATTTGCTTAGTCATTTAACTTGCTGTAAAATAAATTTTAACACTAATTTGTCCTTGAGAAAAAGTTTAAATTAATGAACTGTATGAAAAGCTTTAGTTTGGGGTTTTTTTCCTTGGAAAAAATCAAGATTTAGGAGGATCACAAATAGCCATCTGTCAGTTACTTACACTACTACACATCAGCGACTCCTTGCAACAAGATGCAGAAGACAGCAGAGAAATCCAGGGCCTGAGGAGCAGCTGCAAAAGTCTACTCTAAATGCTATAATTCTCTATTCGGAGTATGAGTCATTAGCATTTTGTACCTTAAAATCTCTCCCCACACTCTTCCAGGAAGGAATATACTCCACTCTCACCAACTTCCACTGTCCTACTGTCTCACGTGTAACCCACATGGCAATTTTTGATAGGCTACTTGTCCCACTCTGGTTCCCAGACCATCCTTACCTTTTGGCATAGACAAACTGAAGATCTTAGAAGGTACTCCAGCAGACCATTTGCTTTTCAAGTTCTATTCCCATGTCATGAACTTATCCTTCTTCCAGATGGGCATCACAATTTCCTCCTTCACTGCACTAACAGCCTTTCTTTTATTTTGTTAAACTCTCCTTCAAAGAGTCTATGAGTAATACGTCAGACTAAGAATTTAATGGAGATGTGATGCTGAGCTAATAAATCAGAGACGTAAGCAGCAGAAGCACTAGAATGCTCCACAACCAGCAGAGCTCCTGAGGAGGAATGTCTCTACAGACACACCACCAGGCACCTTCTAGCACCTGAACATCCATAGAGCACACAGAGGAAAATGAATAATATGGCAATTCTTTTGATATCTGATTTTAAAGTGCTAGGCTTTGTCCTACACTTGTATCTAGGAGCACATGCTCATATTTCCAACATCACTTATATAAACTGTGCATTTTTAGAAAGCCTATTTTGAAGACTTTTTTTTTTTCCTTTGTGTCATGGCATTGCTGATGTGTATTATAATTTACTTCGCATACTTTGCTTTATGGGTTTTAGTAAATGCTTTTATTCCAGCATGCTGTATGCCACAGACTAGAAACAAAAAATGAAGAATTTTGAAGGTTCAAAATTTTGTAACTGATGTTATAATTTAAGATCTATTTATATTCAGATTGATTATAAAAAATTCACACCTGGAGCCAGAATGCACTGCCTGCATGGGCTATTGTTACCCACTCACCAGAGTATTTCCCATACCTTCCTCTGGAACATGAAGTAATGACCTGTGTGCAACAAGCAGCATAGAGGGCTAAAATGCCCATTGATCTGACACATGATGGCAACTGATACACTCAAAAGTAAATTTTACCTACTGGATGTGTACATCTGGTGACAAAAATACCCAGGTCCACCAGACTGAGTTTACCAGTAACCTCCCCTGCTTGCTTGCTCAGCATCAGCACTGATGAATTGATAAATCGCTCTTTCATTTTGGCAATTTGTAGCTGCTGCTGTGATGGCTGACATAGTGCAGGGACAAGTCCTGGTCAAAAGGATAAAGCTCAGTATCTCCAGCTAAAATATATAAAATCAAATTTATTTTTCCTCTCTGTCTAGCACATAGCATGAAAGATGCTCTATATTAACTATATGCAATTGCACAATAATATTTCCTGATGTACAAAGTCTTCTCAATACAGAAAGTTTATATTACTTTAAAGGAGCACCAAGTCTCCTATACCAGGGTCAGAGGTAGGTCAAAATTGCTAGATTTTTCCAGGATGTGAGAGTTTTGCAGAAGCAGACAGAGAGAGACACTCTGGATTAATCTGTGACAGGTAGAAAAATGTTCTTATTTAGGAATCCAAGCAAAGTTTTAGTCTCTAAGATTTGGCAGCTGTACGCCATAAAGATAGGATTTCTGTAAGTACTGCTTGCTGAATCCAGGTTCATTAGTTTGCATCAATGTCAAACATTCACTATACAATACATTCTCATCTCACGGGAAGGAGGCATCTGAGAAGCTCTTGGTGACATTGAGTGTTAGAGATGTAGTTCAACCTGTTTCACAGTCAAGAGTGCTGCTTCGGTTAGTTACAAGGAAGCTGGAGATGGTGTGGAGAGAGAGAAAAAGTTATACTTGTCATGTTCCTTTTTCACAACTGATGCTCTGCTATGCTCAGTATGCTTAATGGGAAGGGACAGATGACATTGGAAGTTCTCTGTCAAGGGCTATAGGTACTAACTAAATAAGGCAACTGGCAAGCTAGTCCTTTATGACATGAACAGTAGTAGTACTACTAATATGCCACAGAAATATCCTACCACATCATATTGAAACAGCTTTTGGTACTGACTGACCCAGAAGACAGTTAGGAGTGGGGGGTGGAAACACAGTCTGGGAGACAATCCCAAATCTAAATACAGACCTTGAAACACAACTTCTATCTTCCTCTTTTATGGTGTGTCAACATATGCTTTCTTCTATGTGCAAACTAAACTAAAGACAAATGACTCTACTAATAATCCCCCCAAAACTTACCTATCCTACAGAAAAACTGATTTCTCACTTTATTTCATGCATAAGTCAGAAAAACCTAAGTGTACCCTGCCTACATGGAATATTTAAATCCAAAAACCGGCTCAAAATTTCAGCCATGAAACCACGGTATTATGAAACATCCATTATGTGTTACAGAGACACAACATTACATGTTGTCCCATTAAAATGTTATGCACGCTCCAAGTCATCAAACATTTCATTTCACAGTAGATATGATACTCTTACATAATCCTTTAATAAACATGGAAAGAGCCCAAGCCAAGATCTTAATGTCTGTCTATATACAAACAACCTGCAATCACAATTTAAAAAGGGAGCAAAAAAATAGATATTTTAAATTCAATTTTCAGCTTTAAATGGCATGCATTCTAAAGAAAATAAAACATAAAACTTACAGGTTCTACAAATTCAAATTTCTTTTTCTCTTGTACTTCCTGAATTTTAAAAACATATTCTAATGATGCTTCATAAAAGTTCTGATGTTCTCTGTCAATCTGTGTATCTGCCTAAAAGACAAAATGAAATATCAACAACATTAATTTACTCATCATGATTGCTTTAAAACCAAATTTTGTCATTAACAAACAGATCTTCCATAAGATTACTTTACAAGCTTCATGGGGTTCAGTTTGCTTCCTGAAAATTAGAATACCTACTCAAAATAGCTAAACGCAAGTTTAAGAAGCTAACTTTACACAATTTAGCCTCATGCCTTTCCCCCACTCCTTTTTGGTTTCCTCCTCCTTTTTGCACTTTAATATTCTAGTTTTCAGGTGAGCCTGGAGGGAAACAAAGAAAGGTGGCAGCAGGAACTCTGCCCCTTGTACATAGCAAGTTTAGAAAAAGAAACAGGAGAGAGTAGGATAGGAATTAAGGAGAGACAAAAAAGATAATTATTTCTATTGAAATGCTCGAATAACACATGCACTGAAATATGTCTATTCCTCAGATTCAAATACCTTCCCAAGAAGGTATTTTCCTTCTTAAATAGACTGTCTTCAACAGTGACATCTTGCAACTTATTATTTCACAGTATGAGTCACATGCTCTTAGAATATAAACATATTTAAGTCCTGAACTTCATAAATCAATTATTTTTCACATTTTAATTTTCAAATGCCAGAACTACAAGGCAATACTTGTCAAAAGTGCCTGAATAATACCATCCGATACGAAGATCCAGTACCAAAACAGTGTCTTCTGCCTAAACAGCTAAAGAATTAACTCTTATCAGCTGATAAAGAGTAATAGGCTTTTACCCTCAATTTAAACAAGCCGTGGGAGAGGGGCCTAACAGACAAGCAGTGTAGTATGTGGATAATGCTTAAAGAAGAGATGCAGATTCCACTTTAGGCCTTCCTTCTTTGTAACAAATCATTTTCTCAAGCAAATCCCTTGTGGGTTGCATTAGTTAGGTTTTGGTCTTAGGTCTAAACTAAATTTTATCAAGTGTCAACAATATGAGTAAGACCAGTTCAGCTATTTTTGACACGTGCCCATTAAAATATCACAGTATACTTCTGTATATTCTCTAGTTCAATTCTGGCATTAAAAATAACAAATACAGGGAAACTGGCAAAGCTAGATGTTGTCTTCCCTTGACAGCAAATATTAAACCAGCAAACACATAAAAGAGGTTTAGTACTTTTAACAGTACAAATGCAAAAAGTCAGTGTTTTCCTTCGGCAGAACTTGGTCATCAATAGCACCATATATAATTAACATTGCTTCTTTAGTCAAGGACATGCTACTTTCGTGATTTGGCCACACAGACTCTTAACGATATTGATCCACTTCCCTATGGGCCTCAATAATGTGTTTCAAATGATTCAGTATTAGCATTTCCCTCCCATGTCTATAAAAACTAATCAGGAAATTAAGTACACAAACTAATATTATGAAGCAGAAATCAAGCACTCAAAATTCCAATAATCAAGTGCTTTACCACAGAATTCACTCTGCCATGTGCCATTCATACAGTGCATTTGGCTACTGTTCTCTTTGATACTCTGTTAAAAGTTCTATTTCACAAAAAATATATCACAAAGGCAATGCTACATAGCTGAACAGAACCAGGTGCCACCACTCTGGGACATGATCCAGCAAGCTCAATCATCAATAAGCTCTTGAGACAGACCTCAGCTTTCACATTTAACTGTAAGCAAATAATAGAATCTAGTTTTAGAAATGAGCTCTTTCAGGCTTTGGCTCAGAAAAAGTATTCAAACACCTAATTAAATCCATCTCTGTTCTTAACAGCATTTAAGCAGACTATAGTTGCAATGATACTTATGACAACCAAGTGCCAACTCAAATATGGATGGGTTCCTAAATTAAGGCCATAATCACCATTAGTGTACAGGGACTAAATCATAATTTCCAAAATATATCTTCTGTAGGAGCTTATGAATTTGTGTGAACACCAAGGATTCAGATTTGTAAGAACCATTTTGAAAGGGATTTTATACTTTCAAAAGCTGAAAGCACTTCCACATGTTTTTCTATGACTTCAAACTGCATGTAAAAAATAAAACAATTTGATGGATATGATTTTGAGTCTTTACTTGTATGATATCGAGTTATAGCGAGCAATAGTTTCATTAATGTAGGATACCACTAAAGTGTATACCAGAACTTCACATAAGCTTGAAAACTGAAAGCCTTTGCTCTATATTTATGCCTGATTCTGGAATACATTTCAGAGAAATAAAATCAGGAGTTTATTAACTTTTCAAATCACTCCATTCTGACCATTTTCTGCTCCACTGTGGACTTCCATAGGCACTGAAAAGACAGTATTATGAAGTTTCTTTTTGATGCTAAATGAAGAAAAGTCTAACCATCTGTGTAAACTGCATAAGCTCTTAAAATATCCAACACATTCGATTAGATGAATATATGCAAACCACTCTCTATAGAATATGTTCAGACCATCAAACTTTAGATGCCTAATTAAGGTGCTCTCTATTGTACTCAAGTGAGATATGTAAAATAGCCCAATACAGTATGAGAACTACTCCTTGCTCATCCCAGTACTCTAACCCACATAACGTGATGAGGTACCAAGAAACCTCAACAATTCAAAGAAACAAAACAAAGAAGAAGTATTTTTCAGTGTGACAGTAACAGTCAAGAACTGGTACTCCCAGCTCACTAAATGCACGACGCCAGTTTGAGGCAAGGACTTCCCTTCACTTGCATTGAGCACTAAAGCCCCAGCCGCCAACACCGCTTGGTTCTTTGCTCGTCCCCTGGTCCAGCGAACTTCATGCTGGATATGTGGGCTATAAATGGGGCTCATCCAAACCACTCTGGATGTGAATCAACAGCTATCACTCCAATTTCGGGACAGGAATTGGTGCTTGGCCTCCTTTTTTTTATGATACAGATACAGGCCAAAAGTCTCGCCAGTTAATAATTTTGCTGCTAATTTGCTATTGTACCTTCTACTTATGGTGCATCTATGCTGCTGATTCAGCACACCTACAGCTGCATAAAACTGGGGAAGACAGAAATGACAAATTATGCCCTAGATGCTTTACAAGTGGGGCATCCAGAAAAGCAAAAAATCTCAGCCTCAGTTACAAGATTTTTAAATCCAGAGATGTCATTTAAGGACACAGTGGAAAAATTTATTCTGGTTTTCCATTAGTTTATATACTTGAGCCAAATCCATTGTTATTCTACCACAGTTTATTAGATTCACAGTTGTTACTTTTCACTTCAGTTGCTCTTTTTAGACTGTAATTATTCTCATGTCTCAAGAGTAAAATATTTTATTTATTTTATTTCTATGCTGGAGTAAATTGGTGCTTAAATTCATTTTTCCACATTTTGATAAGAATTTTTTTTTTTTTCCTCCGCTTAGCCTCTAACAGAACTGCTTCTTCATCAAGACACAGGATATTTAGGAAAAGTGAAAGCTGTGCACATAAAACTTTCACTTAGAAGTGGAACAGTTAACCAGTCTTATCTAACTGATTATTATATAGCCAGCAATGCAATTATTGCAATTCAGGAGCATAAACATTATTAGAAATTTTGAATTGCTAAGCCTCATTTAATTTGAATTATGGTATTATTGGTAAACACGAAAAAAAAAATCCTACAGTTTGTGACGATCACTCCATCACAAGATGGTCACATCTTCTGTGAAAACTCCATCTGCAAACCGATCCCCATGATTTAAGAGTCACCGTGACAAGAGTAATCCCATCAAAATAAATTTTAACTACTTTTGGCACAAATCCCAAAGTATCATTGATATCAAATTGCTGGGTTTACTGTAATTTGCCTCAAAGACAAATCATGATTATTTCTACCTACATACTGAAAAGCCCTGGAATCCTCCTGTTAAACTAGAAGTCTTCACGGTTTGGTTTTTTTAACAGAAAAGAATTAGCCATACAGACTCTTCAAAGCTGAAGTTGTGGATAGAATTTCAGGGGATGATGGTGCAATGTCAGAATAAGGTGAAAAAGAGGAAAAAAGAAGCAGAAAAAAGCATCATTAAAGTGATTTCAGTTCAGTCTCCCGGATTAAAATTTATGTGAAACAGAAGCATAATTTCATAGAGTAATAAATTAAATAGCAAAAAAAGCCATTAATTATTTGACTTCCAAATAGTCCACATATACCATATAAAAGTCACATTTTTATTGCAGCAATATAATTCTGTTGTTGCAACCAATAAACATTAGCTGTACTTGAAGTACACAAACTTGGACATGTAGAATATTGCCTTGTTAAAATATTGAACTCTTATTGGGGTGATATTAATCCCACTCAAGAATTCATATTCACAACAAGCATGACTACAATAAATCACCAAAATTTCACATTAACAACATACAGCATGTCTTGAAGAGAACTAGTTTGTTATCATGATCTCTATGCAAATGTCAAGTTGGGTAAGAGCGTGCTTAGTGCTTACATCTTGCAAATGAGATTCTTTCTTCTTTGCTGATAAATTTAAATGCTTCTCTAGGATGGAATAATATTTTTCACTTTCCTTGTCAAACTTCTTCTTCCCATCCTGAAAAACAAAACATTGCCAAGTAAAGCAGTTGACTAAGTATCACAGCTAACTTAAATTAAAAGAAAGAATAGGTGCCAAAATATGTCTGGTTCTAAAGCCATTTTTACTGGTTCCAATGTTTTTAGGGTTTAATTCTGAATTGGGCCTGAAGACACTAGGAGGACTGATTCAGTTATTAAATGCAATATTAAGCAGGACTTTTTCCATAAATAATAAACCTATACAACAGACTCACATAGTTTCCCGTAATAAATACACATGAGGTTTTATGTAGGTGGTATCTTGCAAAGCAGACATCTAATGCAAAATAATATTCCCCAAGAATCATACCTGTCACACTGTCTTTGCTGAATAAAAACACTGTGGGACAAGTAGGTGAGTATAACAAATCGGATGATGATACAGGCCCATCCTTTGCATTTAAGACTAATATGCTTATTTTCCACCCACACTCTTAAAATGCGAGGATCATGGACAAGCATATATGTGGTTACAAAAGGAAATTGGTCCAAAAGTCTGTTTCCAATAATATTTTGATGTGTCTGAATATTTAAGCTTGTCTCATTTAAAAAAGTTATCCTGCCTTTTTCCTTTCCCACTCCTCTTAAGTTTTTCCCATCATAGAATGGTTTAGGTTGGAAGGGACCTTAAAGATCATATCATGTGCGGACAATCCTCACATTTCTACTGTAAGACTACTTCATTTCTACTGTAAGATTACTTTAATACATGATAATACAAAAGAAAGCTACTGCTATGAGTAAATTAAGAAACACCGTATTTTCTGTAATCTAATTTAGAATTTATACTTCATTTTTTTATTAAATCAGCTATTCTGAAATTTAAATCTGAAATTTAAGAAAAAGACAGCTTTCTCAAAAGCTTTTTTATCTTTCAAGAAGTGCCAGATTTCAGGAAACAGAAGGAATTAAAGTAAGTATCCCATCAGAGTATTATTAATGATAAAAATTTAGTTTTTAAATACAAAATCACATATCCTCTGATTAAGAGCAACTCTCTGCCTGTGACTTTTACAATTTCAGGTAAGCCCTAGTGATTCTTTCCAATGATTAACAAGCTGAGTATTTTTAGAAAACAAAGAAAACTCAAGACAACCAGTCCTGCTTACACATGTGCAAAAGCTATTAACGGTGGAAAAACTAATTAGTGGACATAATGTAGTAACATCAAGTCATCTTCAGAACTGTAGTGATTCTTTCCTGACCCTTTTCTCCCTAGAAATTGTTCTATACAAAACCAAATAACTAGCCTGCATTGTAGCAGCACCATGCTTTTCTTTGTCATATCATGGGAAAGTCAGGTCAGTCAGAGAAATAAGAAATAGAAGGAACAATTTAATGCCATGAATGAAAACTTATCAACCAGGTGTAACAACAGACTAGTTACGGCTTGGGTCCAGTGACTAAAGTTCACAATGGTAATTATACTAGATTATAAAACACATCATATACTTTCTATCCTGCAAAAAGTTCAAATATATTTAGTATGAAAAATATGCACAATTTAATGTTTCATTACCTCACAACAGAAATATCTTCAAAAGACATCATAAGGAAAAGAAGGCACTTGACCCAACAAAGTACTAATTAATAATACAGAAAAAGTCCCACTGCCTTCTATATTTAATTGCAGCTATGCAGATACGAGGAACAAAATTGCAAAAAGGAAAAAAAAAGAAAAAACAAAAGCTTGTATTTTGCCTAGCAAGGGAAAAGAAGCTATATGAATTATTTTCCAAAATCTTTCACAAACACATTCATGAAAGAAAGAGAGAAGGCAGGACTTGACAAATGACCGATTAGCCAAGAAATACACTTTTGTGGGACTGAAATCACAGGTCAGTTCCACAGCCACAGTTTTAGTGGGAAATACTCAAGTGCCAGGTCTTTATGATCAAGCAAGAGCAACCTGCGTATCTCAACATCTCCTTCAGTCACAAACAGAAACTCAGTTCAGTTGATCACACACCACAGATGTTTTGAATAAAAGGTGCAATTAGTTCCATATTGTCTTATCTTCTGAAACAATGACATTAAGGTGCTGAACTGATTTTTTTTAAAATCCAAGTGACATGGGTGGCAAAGTCACCATCTTGAGGAAATCCCCAAGTCAAGGGCAAACTCAATTGATACAATGAAAAATGCAAAGAGAATTACTTTTAAATTTTTTCTTCTGTGTGACAAAGTTGGGAGAGCAGTCTGCCTGATCACAATATTGAAGCCTTTGGTGACATGCTGCTGGAGTTCAGTGGTGAATACCCTGTCCAGAAGACCATCTACTTCAGAATGTAACTTGCCACGACATTTGACAATAAAGCCTGGGTGCAGATGACTTTTGCTGCACATCTGGGCAGCTGCACTTGCCTTTACTGCCTCAGAGGCTGGACCTAAGGAATGAGATGTGGAGCCACGGGCAAAGTTCCTGCAGGATTACCTGTGTCAGACTGGGAGTATCCCAGCCCAGCTGCGTCAGCACCAATTCCTTCCCTAATAGCTTTCTGATACGAGTAGTAGGCATTCCTCTTGCCTCGTGACCTATTTGTCTCAGAATCAAGCTGATATAAAGGTAATGGATAATCTGAAGTCTGGTCAGGCACTTGAACTCACATTAACATTAACATAACCTTTACTAACAAGAGCTGGAAAAGAGTCTGAAGTCTAAGCTGCTTGGTGAGAGTCAAAGAGAAAGGTGTGAAAATGGGACTTGGCCATCTGAAATAGCTTCTCTTCTATAATACAGCACATCAAATGTATGTCAATGTGAAGAGGGATCCATTCACATATCTAACACAGTTCAAAATGCACCAAACCCAGCTGCTTATATTTTGTGCTAACATCTACAACAAAACCTGTGAATTAAGTATCTATTCTCTTCATATGTAAAAAGGAAAACACAGAAACTAAATGATCATATCTAAATAGATACAACTCCCCCCAGAACAAGAAAAAAAACCTTCAAATAAACTAAATGTGGTTGCAAGGCATCTTGGATCTCACACGAAGCTTCACGAAGATCTCTGTGGCACCATCCATGGGGACACTCAGAATTTGAAGGCTCTCTTGGTCTTCTGCCAACACTGC
The DNA here is from genome assembly GCA_008921705.1 of Burhinus oedicnemus. Lineage (NCBI taxonomy): Eukaryota > Metazoa > Chordata > Aves > Charadriiformes > Burhinidae > Burhinus > Burhinus oedicnemus. The sequence continues at coordinate 1,379,935 of VFFE01008969.1, forward strand.
CCACCCCCTCCCATACTGTACCTCTCTGCTGTAACAGTGATCCGCTCAACCACTACCCTCACAGTTTTTACACCAGTTAAATTAAAGAGAAAACTAACAATTTGGAGCTTTCTTGATATCAGGACAACTTCTAGCTCAAGCACAGTGTTTCCAGGGTCAGCACATCTTATTAACTTCTTCCTTTTTTTCCAGATTTTAACACAACAAAATTTCTCCTTTCATAGATAGAAGCGGCTAAAGTAAGGAGAATAAACAGAAGCAGACTGAGGATAAAGATCACTTGGCAGTTTTAACTGCATTAGTGTCTTTACTCCATGATACTTCTGGGAATAAGGCTGCAGTGCCAGCAGGACAGTGTTTCTGGCCCAGTACTGATCACTCAGACACGCTTCTGGGAAAACTCTAAAAAACACTGGTCCCAACAGATGGGTGAGTTCCCTTCGCTTGAAATGTCCTCTGCTGTGCCAGTAAAAACCACATATTTGAATGCCTCTGATAACTGTTTACTTCATAAAAATTAACAAAAAAAGATATACTCAGACACAGGTGATTCATTTTTTGGAAGAGAAGAAACATTTCAGCTTATGCCAAGATAACTCTCACCGCACACACTCAGCCGGTGACTCACAGCACACAGGCGCATCCTAAGTGGAGTTACAGACTTATGTCATTTCAGCTTTAGCCTTTTCTTCTGCAACGCTCAAAACACTCTCTTATACACAGCTGCTGCCCAAATTAATCATCTGAAATCCTGGTCCCAGCAATCTGTGCCCATGAGACCGAGAATCCTGCTTTTCCACAAGCCAGGAGAGTTCACAGAGAAAGTTTCCATGCAAAACTACCTCCTCAAAGCTTAGGAGACAAAGCATTGCTTCTGCCTTTAGATTTCACATTGGATCAAACCCCAAGGAGAAAAGAGATGTGGTTGGATAAGAAAGCTTGTGCTGTACTGTTACCAGAACAGCCAGCACCAGACATGACACAAAGCATAAGGTACGTGGCCATTAGGATGATGCTATTCCTGACCTCTGCACTACACCTCTTACTCCCTTCAGCCTCCAGCTACCTTTCTTCCTTGCACATCCTTCCTGCAAGTAATCCTCACCCTTTCTCTTTGCTCTGGAAACTTATCAATAATTTCTGTCAAAATATCAGCTAGAACATACGAAAAAACACATGAGATAATTGAGAGGGTGCAATAAAAATATTCTAAACACAGAAAAAGAGAAATTACAAAATACTAACCCTTGACATTTTTTACACTGATTTATAAGTCAACGATACATTTTGTATAGACCAAGTTCTGCAGACTCTAAGCACTGTAAATGTCTCCCTATAGTTGTTTCACCCTCCTCAGGTGCATCACGTCACTAAGCCTTAAATCAGCTCAAAAATATTTATAGCTTTCAAATTTCCAACAACTCCATTAGGGAAGCCCTTAACTAAACACTGAGCTTATAACATGTAATGGAGTCTTACTAACTTCCAGTACCCTCTTGCCAGAGTCAAGTCACGTAATACCAGATCCAAGTTTAATTCCTGGTTTTGTTCTCTCTGCTTAATTTTCCTCTATAGTTTTATTTCAAAACTGGTTAGACAATCTCCAAAAAGAGAAAATTATCTTTTCAGAAATAAATTCGAGATAGCACTAATTACAGACATGCCAGTTAGAAGTTTAACTCAAAAGATATTCTCCTACCCCTCTTATTCTACAGATGGCTGTGAAAAGATTAGACATCAATTATTAAAAAGGTGACTCAACTGAGTCAGCTGATTTTTTTCCTATTCAGAAAGATTTTGATTCCATGCTTTAACTACTCATATGCATGCAACGAATCACTGGCATTTCCTACAGATTTTAATCACAAGTTGCATTTTTGGATGTAAAGCAGAAAGAATTATATTTTAAAGCTGACTTCTCTTTTCCAGTGGGAACATCATGAAATCAGATATTTTTTGTAATGCTCTAAGTTTGTCACTACTTTGTCTGCAGCATTTTACGTCAAAATTGTTACATGTATCTCAGAATTATTATACGCACTATTCCTCTATATTTCTCGTGAAGAGCTTTTGTCATCCTCCTCGTGTCTTTCCATTTTTTCTAGTTGCAATGACTTTTGGTGCTATACTTACCTATTAGCACACACCTTAGCTAAATCTTACATCTGCCCCTAAATAAAATATTTTTACTCTTTTTGGTCCTAGAATTCGTACTTAAACATATTAATCTTCAAAACAAAAAAACGCTGCACATTTAGTTCAGATTCATTTTCAATAACAATATCCTTGCGCAACCATAAAATAAACATGTTTTGTAAGAGGTGATTTTAAAAGGAACCAGAAAGGAAACAAAAATAGAAAACATTGCAAAGAAACTACTTGGAGGAAAAAAAAAAAAATCAGTAAGAATCCCTTACTTAATTAGGAAACAAGTGAACATTGTGAAACACGTCTGTGACGATTTCTTTTTTTCCCCCACCCAAAATTAGTACATATTTTTCTCACGAACTCAAGCCGAGATGCAGATATTGTAGAAACTGGCATAGAAATGCAATATAGTAAGACTCGAATATAGATCAAGTCAGACACATTTGTCAGCGGAAGAAACTGAAGGCAACGGTGAACGCTGCTGAGAACAATAAAGTCATGTCCCCTTTCTTTCTCTTTGACAACAACTGCAAAAAATGTTGATGTAACAACACACTGGAGATGGTTCATTGCTGGAATTTTAGACTTCAAATATATTTTCAAAGCCACCTTTTTCATTAACTTCCAAACAAAATTTCAAAAAGTATTTCTACAAAGTTAACGGAATTTTGTTTGGAGTTGTAAATTTGGAGGTTCATCTCTCACTAAGTAGTAGCACGAAGAAAAGTAGAATTGTACACTAGAAAAAAAACTAAACTTAGTCTTGGAAAGACTGATTTGAGCTCAGATCCTATGGATTTCACGGAAAATGTGATATCTCAGTCTTACAACTTCTATTCTGAGGAGGAAAGAACTAAATTCACCTTCCATTTTATTTATTTTATTTTATTTATCCCTCAGGAGTCCCAGGCTTGATGGGTAAGAGAAAGTCTAGAGGAAGGAGGACTTTCCCTTGGTTGAGGAGGATCAAGTTAGAGACCAGTTAAGTAAACTGGATATCCACAAGTCCGTGGGGCCTGATGGGATGCACCTGCGAGTGCTAAGGGAGCTGGCAGAAGTAATTGCTGGGCCGCTCTCCATCCTCTTTGAAAGGTCCTGGAGAACAGGCAAGGTGCCTGAAGGCTGGAGGAAAGCCAATGTCCCTCCAGTCTTCAAAAAGAGCAAGAAGGAAACTACCCAGGAAACTACAGGCCAGTCAGCTTCACCTCCATCCCTGGAAAGATGATGGAACAGCTCGTTCTGGGCATCATCTTCTCAAAGCATCTGGAGGCAAAGAAGGTTATCAGAAGTAGCCAACATGGATTCACCAAGGGCAAGTCATGTCTGACTAATCTGATAGCCTTCCTCGATGGCGTGACTGGACGGATAGATGAGGGGAGGGCAGTGGATGTTGTCTGCCTTGACTTCAGCAAGGCTTTTGACACTCCCACAGCATCCTCATAGGCAAGCTTAGGAAGTGTGGGTTGGATGAATGGACAGTGGGGTGGATTGAAAGCTGGCTGGCAGAGAGAGCTCAGAGGGTTGTGATTAGTGGCACAGAGTCTAGTTGGAGGCCTGTGACAAGTGGTGTTCCCCAGGGGTCAGTACTGGGCCCAGTCCTGTTCAACATATTCATCAGTGATCTGGATGAAGGGATAGAGTGTACCCTCAGCAAGTTTGCTGATGACACAAAACTGGGAGGGGTGGCTGACACACCAGAAGGCTGTGCTGCCATTCAGGGTGACCTGGACAGGCTGGAGAGCTGGGCAGAGAGAAACCTCATGAAGTTCAACAAGGGCAAGTGTAAGGTCCTGCACCTGGGGAGGAATAACCCCATGCACCAGTACAGGTTAGGGGCTGACCTGCTGGAAAGAAGCTCTGTGGAAAGGGACCTGGGAGTCCTGGTGGACAACAGGATGACCATGGCCAAGAAGGCCAATGGCATCCTGGGGTGAATCAAGAGGGTGTGTGGCAAGCAGGTCACAGGAGGTTCTCCTCCCCCTCTACTCTGCCCCGGTGAGGCTGCAACTGGAGTCCTGTGTCCAGTTCTGGGCTCCCCAGTTCAAGAAGGACAGGGAACTGCTGGAGAGGGTACGGCAGAGGGCTACGAAGATGATTAGGGGACTGAAACATCTTTCTTATGAGGCAAGGCTGAGGGACTTGGGTCTTTTTAGTCTGGAGAAGAGAAGGCTCAGAGGAGATCTCATCAGTGCTTACAAATACTTAAAGGGAGGGTGCCGGGAGGATGGCACCAGTCTTTTTGCAGTGGTGCCCAGTGATAGGACAAGAGGTGACGGGCACTAACAAACTTGACCATAGGAAGGTCCATCTAAACATGAGGAGGAACTTCTTTCCTTTGAGGGTGGCAGAGCACTGGAACAGGCTGCCCAGGGAGGTGGTGGAGTCTCCTTCTCTGGAGACATTCAAAATCCGCCTGGACGCCATCCTGTGCAACCTGCTGTAGGTGACCCTGCTCTGGCACGGGCATTGAACTAGATGATCTCCAGAGGTCCCTTCCAGCCCCGGTGATTCTGTGATTTTGCCTGAGTTTTTGCTTAGTATTCTTGTGGAGGTGGTTGGTGGGCTTGGAGGGGTGGTGGGTTTTGTTTGGTTTTAATAAAATTGAAATTATCATAGGCATCTGAGACCACAGACTGCATTTTGATAGATGTCTGAATGGGAGAATTTCTTTTTGGTAGAGATTTTGATTTGTTATATGAAGGCTCACAGTTCAAGATAAAGCCAAAAGAAATTTTCCAAAAGGAAAAATGAAAAGAGTAAAACTCCTTCCCTCCTCCTCCTCTCAATCACAATTTAATGTATCGTGAGGCTATAGGGTTTCTCCAAATCTGTGAGAAAACTAAGAGGTTAAAGGGTATTGTTAGCAAATAATTTGAAGTGGAACAAAGTTATATCATAGCTTATAAAGAAATGATTGCTGTTCAATATAAAATACGGTTAATATTGTCATAAATTATGACTTGTGTTACTCATAACTGCTAGTGAAAACACTTCCAAATTGAAGCTGAATGCATCATGCAGAAAATTAAATGTCCTAACAACTATAAATCTTCACATCAATTCTTTACTAAAAAAGAACAACCATATGCAAACCATGAATACCCAGAAAAGAATGTGGTGTAAGACACAAATAATTATAATAAAAAGAACATATTGCAACTACGAAGTACAACAAGGCAATAAACCAGGAATACAAGAGTGTTTAGCAGCATTAAAGCTATCAAGACAGACAGTAAAAACTGGCAGTTTAAAAAATAACCCAAATTAAAATCAGGTAAGATATGCATAAAACTAAAACATACTTTAAACAACCCAAAACTAATTTAAGTTTAGGATGGAGTTCACATCTGTGTAAAATACTGAATAACTCTGCAAGAGATAATTTACTTTCAGGTTCATAAACTTCTGAAGAAAATTTTCTTTTCCCTCTGTAATGCCTTGACAGATCCAAATATCAGGTACTTTCAAAAGTGTTTCCTGAAAGAGGAGAATCCTCCAGCCATTTCCTAATACTTCCCTGTGTAATTCCATCAGATGTGCGCAGACAGCAGGTACTTACCAGTAGAGACTAGAAAAAAACCAGCAGAAAAGTTTTGCTATTTCTGAGATCTAAAATTCTGTTCAAACTAAGAAGCAGTCACTACTAAATGAACAAATGTGTTTGTAGGATGTCATTTGTTTCTCTCCAAAATTGTCTCTTCAAATGGAAAAAAATATTAAAAGTTCCCAGCACTGCTGTGAAAAGACATGTAAACCTGCCAATACTGGCAGGTCGCAAAGCAGGACACATTAGACTCCCTGTTATTCAGCTGCAGAGTTGTCTCGAGTTTATTTGGCATTTGCCGATTCCAGGAGTAGCTGCAAGATGTCTGGGAATCTGTTAAATCCCTGCCCAAACAGCAGGACTGCTAAGTCTACACACGTAATCTCGTTTTATTGTTTTCACTGTCTACTAAATATGAAGTATCTTTGCTGGAGTTTCTTACTTAGGATATTAGCATGTTACTGCTTAAATAACATGAAGAACATCCCCAGAACAGCAGAAACTGACTTTTCAAACTCTTCTCTGAAGCAGGTTTATGATGGTTTTCTGAAGTTGAAAATATTTTACCGTAACAGCAAGAAGGTCTCCTGTTCCTCTACAACAGCTTGTGACTTTGAATGATTTAAAAAGGAAAGTTCCCCTGCTCTTTAGGAATTCAGAAAGAAGCTTGAATTAACTCTATACTTCATCAAAAGTCATACGGAATACATTGCTCATGTCATAAGTAATGCAGGTATTTGTCAGAAATCAATATAGCTATATATGCTGAGTAGAAAGTAAATGACAACAGAAGATATAACCCAATCCTAAGTCATTGCTTGCATGATAAAAGGAAAGAAGTCAACTCAGATTTGGGGCATATTATTCTTCAAAAATAAAAGTCAGTCAGCAATAACACATGTTGTGATTTAGAATATTCAAAACACTGATGTCATTGAGCTGGCAACACTATCCATGGAAACCTGTTAACATTAACTCTTACAAAATCAGATCGGAGAGGAGACCTTCTCTACATGAGCAGAAAGCAGTTTTATTGTTTTTCTCATTGTCTAGTTCCAGTATGAGATTACAGAGCTTCCTGAAGTTCATTAAAAACCCAAAACAAACAATACCTTTTATTGTTACTGCTTCATTTCCATATGTTCCAAATTCAGTTCAGTTGGCAAAGTGGGGCAAAGAGAAGGAAAAGAAGGTTTACAGGAAAAGACAAACATAACACCGCTGCATAGGTCTGGTGGGTTGTAGCTGACTCTTCGAAGCAAACAGTGCCACTCATGGACTGCGTGGACAGAGGAAAGGCAACATTTACAATGGATGATACTGAACTGGACTGGTCTTCCTCATCGGGAAGAGGCAGCTCCAATTTTTGCCTAATCTTCCACATCAGCACTTGGACTAAGCAGGGACAAATCTCTCAGCTTCACCCATGTTTAGACAGCTAGAAGCTGGCTTCCCAATTCAAGCAGGCATACCAACCTGTTAGCCAATGCTGTGCCAACAGTGAAAAAAAGGTTTGTTTTTCTTGATTCTCTAGTTCTCATACTAAGGACAGAGAATTTAAGTGGCTCTATAGCGCACAGAAATACTAAAGATAGGGTACCCAGCTATGTGGAGCATAAGCACAGTGCAGGGCTGCTACAGGCACAACAGCTTTTGTAGCATGATCTTTGAACTTGACAGTAAGGCTCGCTCTCACCGTAAGTCAGAGCAGTGAACTTCTCAACTACCAAAAGAATATCCAGTTTTTAAAACTGTATTAATTAGTCAACAACTTTCCTTTGTCTCCACCACTGACCCTTTCCTGCCATTGCTGCTTCTCTTTGTCCATTCCTCCATCTCCCTAAGTGTCCAGCACCCAGCACCCATTCCCCAGGCAGCTGCCTTGTTGGCATCCCGCACCCAATGTTGCTGCTCTTCTCATCCATGTTCCTCCCATCCCCACTGGCTTTCTTTCCTCCTCATGGAGGCACACTGCCGTTTCAGGTTCTCCATGCCTCCTTTCCTATGCTAGATTCCCTCACAAATTAAATGTATTTCAGTAACGTCCTGGTAAACCAGTAAACTAAAATGTGTATGAAGAGGCCATTTCATCTGCACAGTTAGCAACTAACTTCTTTCCTTTGTGCACTCAAAGCAAAGAAAATGCAAAAAAGCTGCTAAGAACATAATGTCATTCAAATAAAGCAATTCTGAGACTAGCTTATAACATCACATACTCACTTTTATTTTAAAAGCAGAAGATAAAAATATCTCTTAAGTAGTAATTTCTTTTTAAAAACACTCTTTGGGAATCTCTCTCCCATCTATGCCAACCAATCAGCCAACATCCCCGACTTCAGCGTGCCAGAAACACGTTCAGTACAGCTCACGGTCCCACGCCACCTTCCACGTCATCGCAATGGGACCACAATGCTGACCTCAGGAAGAACTTGAGGAGTGTTATGAGAAAGTTTTTAGATTAATACACACAACTGGAATCTGTGCTGTTTACAGACAGAAAAAAAAAAAAAGGAAACAGTCTGGGGTTAATGTCAGACGTGATTTTGTTTTGTTTTGAAAGCATCTATTTTCAGAGTCCCTCTTACAACACGGATAAAGGAACACAAACTATCACTTTGGGGTGAAGAGTCATGCCTCCCCAGTGGCGTTCTTAAGCTCAACCAGTGTTGTCAGTTTACTTCTTAGAGAGGGATGATCTTCGCATCAAAACAACCATCCGAGACCACCCTTTCTTAGCATGCTCCACAGGAACAAATGGTTCTGTGGCAGCTACCGTAGCCTGAAAGATCCTTAAACAATGAAGCTGGTTCATTTGGCGGAAAGATGGAGCTCTTGGTGCTCCTGTATCTACACCGAGACACATTAAAGTTTCAAGTAGTGATGCCCATCTTTAGGTACAGTACAGAAGTGATACCTTCCAGCTATGATTACCCACTACACTTTGGAAATGAGCTATTTTATACTTGCTTTGCCAAAAGCAAAATTGCTACAGTGGTAAGAGAGTCCAAGTTTGTATATTCCCAGTCCCCTGCAGAACGTGCTGCATAGACAGAACAGGATACTGGACAAAGGGAAACCTATGGCAATACAGCCAAGTATCCCGATCAAATGATTTTCTATTTAGAACAGAAAATGCAGCTCCGCCATAGCTGTGGAATAAAGACCCACACACTCAGTATCATCTGTAATGCCCATGAGTAATGTCCAAACATAAGAGACCTGGTTTTATGCTGTTATCTTAAGTACACCACAGAAGAAAGGGAAGCAAGGGAGAAAGAGATCTTCCTTTTCCCCAAGGCTGCTGAAGAAAACCCCAACATGTAACAATAAGATTAACATTGATTGATACCCATGTAGAAAGCCTCATGAGTTAAGTGCTAGCTGTGGTACTACGCAACATCCATGAGCACAACTCTGAAGTAATCCCTGTAGGGTAAGAGAATACAGCTGTCTTTCTGAAAACATGATGAATTTGGCTTCATAAAGGATGCCAAAATTCAGGATGGAGTCTTACTTTGAGCATGGGGGTCCAGGAGAGTAGGTGTCTTTGCCTAGCTGAATGAAGACTGAGACCTTGTGCAGGGAGTAGAGTTCTAAACTCAGCTTACTCCAAGTCGGCAATTGGCCACTTTCTGTATTTCTCTTAAATCCTCCTTGAGATTCTTGAAGAGCCTTATCAACAACCTTAAGATCTCTTCTCCAGGTGAAGAACGTAATTCTCTTCACACTGTGGCCAAGAGAATAGATGAGCAGAGCTACTGTAGCCTACTGAGAAATGCCTTTTTTTTTTTTTTTTTTTTTTTTATAAATTGAGAATATTTGCCAAATCCTCTGTGCCATGAACTGCTCAATAAGGGGTTCAGTTCCCCTGTGAATTTGAAATTAAGTTTGAAGGTGAATGTCCTTGCTCATACTTTCAATCACGGCTCAGGAGTGCAGCAGGATTCAAGCAGCTGTGCCGGGTCAGGATGCAACCTTCCTAAATCCTTCCTGTGACACAGATTACAGTGGGCCGACATAAATTAGCAAGAAAAAAGCTGTAATTTAATTAGAAGATGTGCATGTTTTCTTGCATTTTTATGTTCTTTTGTTATTTTCCAATAGAAGGGCTGACACTTTCTACCTAAGTTTTTATTTTTTTGATTTACTAACTGTAGATTTAAAAAAATAAATGGCTCCTTTTGCCAACAAAAATACACTACATACTACCTTAAGCAATTCCACTAACACATTTATTCTAAGCCTTAATTCTTAAATGTTATGGCAGAACACAATAAATTACATTTCCTATTTACTACAGAGGACTAATTTATTTACCTTTAATTTATATCTGTTTTCTTTTGGATGCAAATTAGAATTTTATTAAAATGCAGAAAAAACACAGCTTCAGAAACTAGTTTTACTCAGTCAGCCAGTTAATCGTTTAACAGAATGCATTTAACAGAATGCATTTAACAGAATTTATTAAAACAGACTTTGCACATAATATTAACTGGTTTACTAAAAAGCACCTGCAGTTAATGGATTGAACCGACAGTTTTTAATCACTGTGTCCATAATCTTTTAATTATGAGACTTGAGTTTTTGCTCTTATTTTTTAAAGGAATAAACTAGAAGCGAAACAAGCTTTTAGGATTGTTCTCTTTTTTTTAACTTCCTAGAAGTCTCTCAATTTTGACTGAAACAGTTACTGAACTGAAGTAAACTGCAATGGGAAAATAATTTTGCTGCATTTGCAGAATGACAAGCGCTGTCCCAAGTAGATTAGTTGCTTCAAAAAACCTCTGGGTCCAGGTGCTCCGCCAGAGATATCGCCCAGCTTAATGGTTCGGCTTTCTGCGGAAGAAAATCAGACTGCCTGAAAAGATGAAGTGTGTGCACACTGGGCTCTTCACCACTATTTTTGAAACTTCCCAAATATTTTCATGTACAGAAGTGTACAAGAAGCGGTGGTTAGTCATACCACTACAATTACTTTCTACTTTTTAAAACAATGATTTTAATAGCAATTACCAAATTGATGCAGGTCTTTCATAGCTTCCTATTTCCATAAATTTATTTGAACATTTATATTTTAAAGTGAAAATACATTTGATCTATTTTTGAAATTATTTTTATACTATATATTTTAATTAAATGCAAATTACAAAGGGAAAAGCAGGCAGCTGCAGCTGATAAAGCAACAATCCAGCTACTCCAAATTTTAGGATCTGGGACAACTCACAGAGGACCATATACACAGACACTAAAATCCAGAGGGAAATGGCAAAAAAATCAAGATGCATTAACAAACTATTTTAACAATATTTAATCTAAAGGAGTTTTCAAATTTTCAACTTTTCTTACAACTGTAACAAACAAGATTTACCATTATAAAATCATTTTTTGTTCAGCTTAGCCTCCTAATTTCTCAGTTCTTGCATCTATCAATATTAGTTTAAGTAAAATACCAGATTAGGCAACATACTCTGAATTATTTCCCAGATAAATATGATCTAGGACCAACACCTTGGAATGAAATGTATTTATAAATGCAGTTCACAACTTCTTCACAGTTCACAAGCTTAATCCAAAACCTGAGAATTTATATAAGTAAAAGAAAACCTAAAGAAAATTTGTACTTCTCTATCTATCAGAGGCAGATCCCTAAAAAAACTCTAGTATCTTAAAAGAGATTGCCACTTGAGCTTTTTATCGGTAAAGCAAATGTTTGGTTTGCAGCTGTATCATGACCATTGAGTAGCCCCAGTTCCTCCTGCTGTCATTTTGTCTTACACTTTCTTCCCAAACCTCTAGTTGTCCTCCTCTGTCTTGGCAATACCCCAACCTACGGCAACCTCAAGCTGTGTCAGCACCACCAGATTTTTTTTACCTGGTTATTACTGAAAATAAAACAACAGACCAATCTCAAATTGCCCCTTGGGATCTTCTAATTAGTAAATTCCCTCTAACCAGACAATCTCTCCCATAAACAAAACTCATTGCCCTTTCCCCATCAACCAGTTCCTTACACAGTTTAGGTTTCTTATGCTAACCCCCATCTAAGCTAACCTAGAACGCCTCATGCAGAGCGCTTTAAAGGCCTTGCTGAAACAGAAACAGGTCTGATCTGCTGCATTCCCTTGCCTACAGAATAAGTTATCTTATCAAAAAAGATATCAGGTAACTCTGGTAGTAACCACTTTTGGGAAACTGTGTTGCATTTTAACTCAAAACGTTAATTATCCTGGCCCGGCCTCTATTTCTGCTTCCCTCCCCCGGCCTCCTCTCTCTGAGGGTTCAGACTGACATTAAAATATCCCAAAACTACTGGACACAAGTACCAAAGCTTGGGTAAAAGATGCTGCTTATAATGAAATACCTTCCACTGTACCTACTGGAGGAAGGTCATTCATTTTCCTCAGTTAAAGGAATATTTGGCCTGACAAGCAGTGCTATAATTTGATTAGACACCAAGGAAACCAGTTCACAAAATGGGCATTCTGGCACTTCTAACTGATCTTAGATACCTATCTAAAATGTTGCTTTGACAGCTTTCTGACAGACTTTAAAAAATGGGGGTTTTTTTGTTTCTTTTATGCTCCTCAACTTCCAGACAAGCCAAATCAAACACAGAGTGTGCCAGCTCCTGCATGCCTGCATCACGTGAGTATAGATGTGAGCATATATGCAGGAAAATTAATCCCAGCAGTGAACACGGATTTGTTTCCCAAGCAGAAAGGAATTCACAGCTTCGAATGAATGAATGAATGAAAGTAAATAATAATAAAAAATAATCCCCCTGGCAAAAATAAATAATTTTATGAAACAAACAGATGGAATTGTAAAGAGGAAACAAAACCTCTCCTTTTAAGTCTTAAAAACACAATTGCTTCTGTTGTCTTTGATCTGATTTAAGTTGTACGAAAGGTCAACGAGCATTGGAACCAATATTGCTAAATACTGTACTCAATGGATAAAAAGAAACATGAAAGTTTGGCCTTATTGTACATAACACATCGCACAATGATCTCACCAAAGTTACCAGCTGGGGACTTGCAAACCACATTTACCAAATAAGGCAAAATGCTTCGTGCCTGAAATCCTTTCCCAGTTACCTCACCCGGCGCTTTTGCTCGCGTTTCTACAATAATTGCAGGGGTCATTTTTTTAAACTCAGATGGAGTAAATCAACAGGCTATCCAATGCAAAGCTGGGTTTGTGTAGTCTCTGGAGAGAACTCAGCTTTATTTAAACTGAGTGTGTACAGAAAAGGAAGAACTGAAATATGTGCAATAAAAACAGAAGGGCGAGTAGTATAAATTGAGAAGAGCGAGTGATGCAGTTTTGTGTATTGCTGGTTTGATTACAAACACTAATGTTTTATGGGGAATGCTTCTCAAATTTGTTGGGTGCCTTCAGGTTTTTGAAGTGCATGTGAAGAATTGGTCTTCAATGTTATTCTTGTGACGTTCCAAAAACACTTGAACTTTGCACTCTGGGTTTATGCTGTCCTTGTATTTGAAATATAGCTTTGTAACATCAACAGGACATATTTTATCCTCCATATTGTCTTTGATTCCTGTGATCATATTTTTTGCCTAAACTTGATATAATTTTGAAGAAAAAATAAAATATTCTCATTCCCTGTATTAAACACAGGACAGTCCTACATCATTCATCATGGGAGTAAAAATCTTGCAAAGTTACATATCATTAAAATAAAATGGTGATTCTCATAGTGAAAACTGTCATTAATTTATAACATTTTCTCCTTTTTTTTTCTGCGTGTGTGTGGTGGGGTGGTGGGGGAAATTGTTTGTTTTTATCTCCAGATGAATCTTATCTGGTGTTTTAGAAAAGAAAGAAAAAAAAGCCCAGTAAGCACTTTTAAGTGTGCTCTCTCATAATCTTCCTCTCACCAAAATCTGATAGCAGTACCTAATATAATTTCCTATTATGTATACTGGTAACACAACTATCTAACAACTTATTTTTTTCCTCAAAAAAATTTGGAAACACAGCTTAATGGGGTACTAAAATCAGTAATTTCAAAGGCCAATTAGAAGAGAGAGAATCCAACACTCTCCACTGCTTATACAATACACTCTCACAACGTAAGGCTGATCAGAAAGACCAGCTGCTTGCATCTCTAGCTACTGCTGAAATTGCCAATGCAAAAGGCATATATAATTAACGTCATGCTTTTATACCTAATCTCTTTAAATGTTGGTCTGTAAGATGTTATGATGCAAATTAAGTGTAAATTCACAGCTCTAGAAATATATAATATGACATAACTACTAGCTGTCCTGTGGAGTCTGCATCATCTCAGCCTGTCCTTGGAGAGAAACACATACACAGAAATGTTTTAGTTTCTTTTGGGGGGGAGAGGGATGACAGAGAAACAGGAGTGTGTTTGGGTTTGATATGAATACAATTCTACACACTGATGTAAGTTAGTACTAGGGGAAAAAAACAACTTGAACCTGATAGTTCAGAGCAAAAAGTAACAGTTGATACATGGTCCATACAGCTGACGTGTTTAGAGAAGACCCCCAATAAAAAGTGACATTCTCATTGTTCTGTGAAACTTGCTTCTGAAATCCAAGCAACAAGAAAGCACCTATGTTTTCTGTTTGGCTATCAGTTCATATGACCCCAGAGGAGTTCGAAGAGCCAAATCTCTGTTCCAACCTTCATTAACTGCAGATAAACAACTGGCAAGCTCAACTCATCCCATATTTATAAGAATTCATAAATGCTTAATGGTTGAGCTCAGTGAACAGAAGTGGAGGTAAGTGATCTGACCATGTTTCTCTACTTAGCTAATAATGAGTTTCAGAAAGGCCAAATTTCTACTCTATTTCATACTGGTCTCATTATTCCTAGATCACACATTGCTATTTTGTAATTATTAGAAAAACAGTATTAAATGTAATTAATCTCTCACTTCTTTGTGTCGATTCCATTTAGTTAAAGGCCAACTGTAATTGCTTCCGCTGATAAAAATCAATTCAGAGGCGAATGTTTGTATTGCAATCTGGGTTATGCAGGCGGTCTGAATCTCTCATTTTTGAGTTTGACAGTTGAACTCCATGAGCAGTGCAAGAAAAGATGAGTTTATTTGACATTTTATAAAACAATGTGCTGGGAGAGCTCTCTATATGGTATCAATGTGTCAAGCCAGTATCCTGGACTGCCCAAAACACACCTAGCACTGCATAATAAAGTGCATTAGACACTGGAATAAATTAGCCAAGCCAGGCTCTCTCCTGAACTCATTCAGTACACTGCTGTGTGACCACAGACAAGTCAAAACGATCACCGTTTCCACAAATTATATAAGATGGGAAAATGCCTATATTTTATCTGGAAGGGATATGGAAAAGAAGCCAGCTGTTCTGATATACCGAACAGAGAGGACTCAACCTGTCCTGTAGTGTCCTGCCTTTAATGTTAAATACTTGCTGATTCAAAAAAAAAAAAAGGAGTCATCTTCAACTAGATCATTCAATATGTGTTCACAGCTACTGAGTGATATATTGAAAGGAGACAGGAATGTCTTATACAATTCTGCAGAGAACCCTGTGAACCACCTGTGGATCCTCTCTCTGACGTACCAGGACAGTCAACAGTATGGCAGGTCAGGCTTTCAAACAGGGCTCTCTGCAGAGAAGAACGGTATCCCTTAAGCTATAGGAATATGAAATGAAATGGTAACACAAAAAACTGAACACCACAACTAAAATCTACTGAAAACGAAAAGTAATTTTGTGCTGGAATTAAATTCCGATTTGTGCAGCACGGTAAATGAACTCCCAGCCCTGCATCTCACAGCAGCATAGGGGTGGGACAAAAGAAGAATGCAGCTGTACACAAAAACATATCAAGTAAGAGGGTAAAGAACATCCATTTCAGAGAAATCTGACCTCAAGTTCACAGTAAAAATTCTTCTCAAACATTTACTTAGTTCCTGTGCGGAAACAGTCTCATCTGTTTGCTACACATTCACAATTGCAGTACAAAAAGTATAAACCTTCGGTCTGTTTCCAATACCTCTGCTCTTCTTCTGAGGTTGTTTGTGTACAGCACAAGTGCAACCTCAGCTACAACATCAAAGAGAGGGTTTTTTTGGTACCGGTTTAACCTCACAAATAGAAAATTTCCAAGAAAATTTTATGAGTGCTAATACAAGATGCAAAATGCTTCAGAACTAGCATATTTATGTAGACAGAAGGAACTATTACTAACTATACCACTAACTGACCATTGCAGCCTTTATGCATCTCTCTGAGATTATGATCAAAGCAGTCACTGATAACCACAGTCACTGATAACCACTTAAGACTCCCGGATCAGACTGAAAATAGCTCTTCTAGACTAACAGTTCATTCTGACATCTTTTTCCCCAATACATTTGATTTTCTGGGTTGACTACTGAACCCTGATATAGACAACCTTCACTGTTTCTCTAACACAGATGTAACACTTAACACCAAAGAACTGGCTTAAATCACCAACTGGAGCATTTCCACCACAAAAAAATCTCTGGGCAATATGAAGATGAATACTCTAGCAAAATGAGTATGAATCCCTGTAGTGCATCAGCTGTGTAAAGTGGAGAGGGAAAGCAGAGACGGAAAGAGAGCATGCCTAAAGCGCACTGACTTCTTTCAGTCTTTATACAATAGCCACTTGAGGGCCACTGCACCCATAGGGGCTGTTTGAACCCTCTGTGTGGTTCTGGGTTAACCCAAGATACAATGCAACGTAAATACAGACATAAGGTGATGAATGCAACTCCAGATGGTAAGACACTGCAACAGTAGCAAAAGCTGTACCCTAGGCATATAAGTCTTTAAACTCTATTTCTAAATCATCTTCTCTGAAGCAAAGAATTCAGTATAATTTACTAACACATTACAGAATCACAGGGATTGGAAAGGACCTCTGGAGATCATCTAGTCCAACCCCCCTGCCAGACCAGGGTCACCTACAGCAGGTGGCACAGGACGGCATCCAGGCGGGTTTTGAATGTCTCCAGAGGTGGAGACTCCACCACCTCCCTGGGCAGCCTGTTCCAGTGCTCTGCCACCCTCAAAGGAAAGAAGTTCCTCCTCATGTTTAGATGGACCTTCCTATGGTCAAGTTTGTTAGTGCCCGTCACCTCTTGTCCTATCACTGGGCACCACAACAAAAAGACTGGTGCCATCCTCCCGGCACCCTCCCTTTAAGTATTTGTAAGCACTGATGAGATCCCCTCTGAGCCTTCTCTTCTCCAGACTAAAAAGACCCAAGTCCCTCAGCCTTGCCTCATAAGAAAGATGTTTCAGTCCCCTAATCATCTTTGTAGCCCTCTGCCGTACCCTCTCCAGCAGTTCCCTGTCCTTCTTGAACCGGGGAGCCCAGAACTGGACACAGGACTCCAGGTGTGGCCTCACCAGGGCAGAGGAGAGGGGGAGGAGAACCTCCCGCGACCTGCTTGCCACACTCTTCTTGATGCACCCCAGGATCCCATTGGCCTTCTTGGCCACAAGGGCACGTTGCTGGCTCATGGTCATACTGTTGTCCACCGGGACTCCCAGATCCCTTTCCACAGAGCTGCTTTCCAGCAGGTCAACCCCTAACCTGTACTGGTGCATGGGGTTATTCCTCCCCAGGTGCAGGACCTTACACTTGCCCTTGTTGAACTTCATGAGGTTTCTCTCTGCCCAGCTCTCCAGCCTGTCCAGGTCACCCTGAATGGCAGCACAGCCTTCCGGTGTGTCAGCCACCCCTGCCAGTTTTGTGTCATCAGCAAACTTGCTGAGGGTACACTCTATCCCTTCATCCAGGTCATTGATGAATATGTTGAACAGGACTGGACCCAGTACTGACCCCTGGGGAACACCACTTGTCACAGGCCTCCAACTAGACTCTGTGCCACTAATCACAACCCTCTGAGCTCTCTCTGCCAGCCAGTTTTCAATCCACCCCACTGTCCATTCATCCAACCCACACTTCCTAAGCTTGCCTATGAGGATGCTGTGGGAGTGTCAAAAGCCTTGCTGAAGTCAAGGCAGACAACATCCACTGCCCTCCCCTCATCTATCCGTCCAGTCACGCCATCGAGGAAGGCTATCAGATTAGTCAGACATGACTTGCCCTTGGTGAATCCATGTTGGCTACTTCTGATAACCTTCTTTGCCTCCAGATGCTTTGAGAAGATGATGCCCAGAATGAGCTGTTCTATCAGCAATTAGGATGATTTTACCATTAATGAGGATGGCATCAAGTATGTTTGAATACAAAATGCCTGTTTTCAGTCCAGCCTTCAAAACACACTGATAAATAAACATGATATGAAAAAGAACTGTTTCCACAGCCACTTACTTTTGCTGCTCCTATTTGCTCTTTACGAAACTTCTCCAGCGGTGCTATTAGCACATCATTAGCATTCTGGATCTGCAAAGTTAAACATAAAGTATATCTTTTTAATACAGAGTATTTACAGAAAGTGGAGTCATTGTAACTCTGCCAATGTGCAAGACTGAAAAATTCATGTCTATAACACTCTGGTAAGAGCATATGGGTAGGACTCCAATAATTATGTCTTCTTTACATAAAACATACAACATATATGTTCACTAGTCTATTATGGAACATTTCCATGAATAACTAAAGCAATTGTAATGGACGATGTAGTAAGTTTATCTGCAATATATAGATGGGTTTTCTGGTATTTTACTTCCATTTCTTGCATCTTGCCTAAAACCAGAATAGAAAACGAAAACTTCCAGGAACATGTTTTGGCAGAAGAGAGAAGACAAACGTAGTAGTACTGACAGCACTGCCCAAAAAAGCCTGTGTTTACAGAATCTGAATCTTTGACCGCTGAATCTTTTCGGCTATCTCTTTGGATTATATACCTAGTTATACTGAACAGAGCAGAGTAAGGCAGAGAACTCTAAAAAGAAAAGTGGACAATTTATGAAATACTCTAGATTGAATTCCTTCACTTTTCTACTTTTTAAACTAATTTAAGGTGTCCTGCAGCTATTTTTATCACTTTAACCTAAACCAGGGTTCCTAATGAATCACAGTTTTACCTCATGGCCTCTGTTTATTTAGTGTAAATCCAGTCCTGGGAACCCTTCTGTGAAGACCATTCCCAGCAGCGACCACCCAAAGTGGTCTCTAGTCATTTGGGCTGGAAACAGACATGCAGCAGAATGCAAATGCCAGCCATGCCATTGTGCCGCTCACCAAAAAAGGTACCATGATTTCACCATGTGCCTTTTAGGGACAGGTAGAATAACCAACTAAATTGACTTTACTGCAGAAAAATCAGAAGAAACTAAAACTGCCAACACATCAGAAACAAAGCATAATAAAACACATCACAATATTCTATTATACTAACTACAAGCAAAAATTTAGGTTTTCTGCATGAATAGCTTTTTTCTTCTTACCAGTCCAGTCTCTACCATACTCATCACATTCCAAATTTGGGCTTTGGCAGGTTTGAAGGTCTGGGCAAAGCTAACATGCACCTAAGCCAAATGCGAATGAATACAGCTCTTGTGACTCTTCCATAACAATAATTGATAAGTTACATTGTCAGTTGAGCACAAAAACTTCCCAAAAGGCTGTAATAATAAACATATACAATAAACCCATTGAAACACAAACACATTTTCTTTCCTCCCAAACCTAACATTGCAATTCAAAAGACCACAGAATCACCACATCTCTCAGTAGGGCAAAGTTTCAGGAAAAGCTGAGACTGTCTGACATCCTAATGTAACAAAGCCCAAGACAGCAAAGGCAACACTTGGCATGCTCGATGATGCACTGATCAAAATGTGCTACGTTTAAAAATAAAGATCAGGCACAGAGGATGAGGAGGAGTGTTTTCATGGCATTCACTGAGCTTTCACTGCATTCAACATCCTTCATCAGTTCGACTGGAACAGACTACAAAGCTGCATTATTCTCTAAGTGGACATTTCCCAGAAATACATAGATTTTTAGGCAACATCTAGCGATCTAACTGAGACTCAACACTTTCTACAAGGCAAAGTGCATGCACTTAACAAAAGATAAACTCTATCTCAAGGATCACTAAGTAAGGCAGATTAAAATTAATAGGCATGCAAAACCATTAAAGGACTTGCCCACAATCAGGCACAACTGCAGTGCATACATCTGGAAGCAGCAGCTGGAAGTTTTGATAGCTTACAGAGCATGTACATGGCTTTTGGCCCATACAAAAATCACAAAGGCTTGCTGGAGTCACTGGTACAGAAGTGTGGATGCATCTTTTCTTTCTTTTTCATGTACAAAAGTAAGTTTTTTCTCTGCCCTTTAGATTCATTTCTACATACAGCAACAATACATTAAATACCTCACAGTTCAATTAAAAGAGACATTCATATTACTGAAGTAGTTACTACTGATACCAGCAATCGCTGCTAGTCCTGTTGCTAGCTAGTCATTGCCAGTCAAACTAACTCCACATGGAGCTGAATACGGCCCTTCCCTATGCTATCACATTTAGGCAGCCTCCACGCCACACCAGGAGACCTCACTTCATATATTGCCCTCTTCACAGCCTTAAAGAGACTGAAACACAACTACTACTGGTCTCACTCAACGCGGCTGCAAAGCAAATGAAGTATCTTGAAAAAAAAAAAGAATCCTGCTTCAAATACTATGGAAGAACATATTTATAGGAAGCATACGGCATTGAGAGGAGTCATCTGGGAAGTAAGTGGCCTTACTGGGCTGAAACACAATGTTATTCACTCCCAGTTACACATCCAACTAGGAACGGACAGTAGGTATCACAAGGCGAATTAAACGATGTCACGCACTTCATCTAGACAGGCTCTGTGCCTCTGAATAGATCTGCTGAGCCACATCAACAGAACATGCTGCAAGCTCATCCCTGGGCTGAAGGCTTCTACTGATGAGAGCCCTAATGTGGCAATTCACCTCCCAGCAGAATTAGGAGCTAGGCAAGTAAGTAATGGGCTTTGGAGAAGGAGAACACGCCAGCAAAGTACCAGAGAGAATCCTAGCAGATGCATTTAAGCAGCCGGTATTACAAGAAGCAGAATGCTCCGCTGTGAAAAGACATTGATTTCCACCAGGTTGCGCCTAGCTTTTGAAAACTGAACATTACAGAGAAAGAATTTTTGCCTTACATATGCATTTATTCATTTCCTTTCATTGCCAGTTCCTATCACTGCAATTACTTTACATTACGGTTTCCTTGTTAAGGGTTACAAATTGTCACACACAGACACAACCCTCCCCCTGAAGTAGGAATGTAATCCTCCCACAACCATTCCTATAGAAATCTGATTGCTGTAGATAATCTGAAACGTTCACTGTGTGGTCCTAACACAGAAACTTTCTTCCTGCCAAGACGATTATCCTTCTCCTACTCAGTTATTGGGCTAGGTTGAAACATAGACACTTGGAACAGGCAAAAAATGTCAAAAAGACTGTAACAGTTTCTGTAAATAGCAACTTCAGAAATCCATGTTGTGTTTAAAATACAGATCTTTTGCTTAAAAGCTTATTCAGATTAGTCACACCTTTAGAGGTGTTAGACTTTCCTGATCCAACAGTTATTCAACGCCACACAGTTCCAGCTCCCAGAATGGCTAATATGTGGCAGTCAATCAAATGATGTGATCGTTTCTCTTGTTTGGCAAAAGGAATCATGCAGTTTTAACTCGGTGTCAGTTTATCAATCTTTTATTAATTAAGATGCTAGGCAGACATAATAGGAAAATATTATTTTGACAATTGAGAGAGCGTAACAGCAACATTTCAGCACATTCTGACAGCCTTCGAGCCAACATGGTGAAGCACCTTAATTTGCCTTTTATGATTCATGATCCTCCACCTTTCCAACCTACTCTCCTTCCTTCCAGAAGTTAGCTGTAAAATTGAATTAATATACCAATAATGAGATTAAACTGTGGTTTTCACAGATCACAGAGAACAACTACACTTTGAGACATTTTTGACTAGCAATTTTTTAAACTTTTTTGTTTTACTAGAAGTTTCAATCATCAGTAGAATGAAGAAAAAAATTCAGCATAACCTTATGAGAACCATAATTATTACACTATATTAGAAAGGGAAGAATTAAATTTTTGTAAACATATCTGAACATTTCAATTTCTAGATTTTCTTAAATTTAAGTCAATGTTAAATTTTTGAATGAGTTTTGTAGCCCTAAATTTGGGATAGTGTATGACGTGCAGACTGTACATGCATCATTCTTCTTCATCTCCTTTTACTTAGGTAGGACCAGTGGATATAAACAGAAATTTAACTAAAACATTGATGCAGCTGCTTATTCATTATTAAATACTAACAATATAAACAGAAATTTTAAGCCCTGAAGCATTTTAGAAGCTTTCAGATTCACCTGGCAACCTACAACGTTGAATTGCAGTAACAAGAACAGTTAATACCTTTTGAGCTTTATATTTTTATTTGTAGTGCTAAGGACTTGGTAGGTCACAGACAGGATTAAGTTAACAGAATTCTCAATTGCCAGAAGAAGACAGAAACAGTATGAAGTGAGGCACTTTTGCAGTGACACAATTAGGAATTAAATCAAGCTTATCTGAACTATAGGAAAATGCTTTAACTATGAAAAACTGTTGTTTTATATGTTGTATCTGGAAAAGACATTTTTTGCTCCAAATCTGCTACAAGTACTTTTCACTGCAACACAGAATTATCACACTTGAATATGGGAAATAAAACTCATTTCCCTGAAGTACTGAATGACTCATAAATTCTGAATGCTGACAAACACTAATTTGCTTCATGTTGCTATAAGACTTCTAGAAAATACTAATTAAATTCAATCAAAGAAGGCAACAAATCTCATAGCTAATATATTCATATTAATACATTTCTAATGTAGAAACATATTGCTCTGCTAGACAAAAAGAAATAATTTCATTTGAAATCCTTCCCCCAGTTCTAAACAATTCCTAACATCTGACCTGTCAGAAGAGACACTTCTTTTGTATGTGGCCTGTATCAACAGCTCCCAATCAATACCACTTCAAATACATCAGCAGAGATCAAATACAGGCAACCATGCATTAATATAACTTAATTATTTATCAAATTTACATGCTACAAAGAATATAAACATGTCATGATCAAACATTAGTCATGTATTTAAGTCCTCAGTTTCTATTTTAAAAGTTAAAAAGTGTAAATATTACATAGAAATTAATAACATGAATTTCAGTGCCTGTAACTACTTGACCTTAGTAGGACAAATATTTTTACAGTGTTGTACAGAAAACTCTACACAGACAAATCACACACTCAGAAAACAAAAAAATTTAATATATTTGAAGTTTATCTTAATCCCTCTCACATTTATAAAAAAAAGATGACATCAAACAATATCCAAGCTTGTATAAATTTTCTAAAACTATGACTACCAATGCCAGTTATTTCAAGCAGAGTTGAAATTCAGATGATGTTAAAGTAAGTTCAAAAGATTACAAAGTTTTAACTATGGACTAGTAATAACATAGGTTGGACACCTTCATGGACAATGTGTAATGCAATATTCAGCTTCTTAGCAAAAATCTAGTACTGTATCCAGTGTTCTTAAGACATTGTCACAAGGGGATGCTTATAAATCACATGCCAATCAAGGCTGGGAGTAGTTATATATGGCTGAATAAATTATTTTCTGCTAAGGTTTTTCAAGTGAACGTTCTTTTTTAATTTTCTATATCACCTAGCTTATGCTGAAAAAGAATTACTATAGTGTCATACCCAAAATGACTGTTTCTTGAAATAGTCAAAAAAAGGACACAGGAGAATATGCACAAAGGCTGCCTTTAGCACAGAAAGGCCAGTCTTCTCACAAAGTTCTCATGAAACGTTAGAGGAAAAAACACTCCTCTGAAGAACAATACAGAGGAGGAACGTAACTTCAGACGTTAGTTCTCCTCAAGGAGTTTTTCTTTTCTACTGATTACAGAGCAAGCAGAAGAAAAATCAGCCACCCTTGGATAAAGTCCGTCTTCGTGAATACTCCTGCATCAGATTCTACTATCGACTTTTTAAACCTAAACATTTTTCTTGTAAAAAGTACACATTGATATGAGGTGTATATATACTCAGAAAAAAAATTTGGTATGTACACATAATATTTTAAACTTAACATTGTGACCATAATTTCAGGTTTTGTGTATCTTGACTTTACAATTACTTGGTAGAAGTCTTGGTAAATAAAGGCTTCCTGATACATTCTTCCCTCCAAACATCTATTTGTAGGTGAATGGATAAACTAGATTTGAAAACTTTATCTTTCCAAGTGTTTGCCATCAGATTCTGTCCTGCTTTTTTCACTTTCAGAAGTATTTACTATTCCAGAAATACTGATTTTCAGAGAGATGAAGTAAGACAGCAGTTTCATTGGAAGCATCCATATTTCAGAGACAAAAGTCCTACAGAAAGAATGGTCTGTCTTTTTATCTCTGTGTCCTCTAATGATGTTGTAGTACTTTAATGCTTGCATATCAACTCCTGTTCTGCTCCCATCAATGCCTCTTTCTATTTCCAGGCTATGAAAAATTGACAAAGTTGGAGACAAGTATAGATGCTGCATCCGATTCTGTGTGAACAAGGAGCAGATCCTGAACTTCCCCTTCATCTGGGAAGTGATACCCTTTAACATTCATCTGAAAAGAAACTGGTGGCATACCCAGTTTTTTTGAGTGATGCTGAGACAGAGGCAAGTGCTACTAGAAAGCACACAGCATCATTTATGAAAAACTGAATTTGATTTTGGAAAGTAGATCGTTGGTGAGACCTTAAGATCTGAGACAGTGTAGGATACTTTTGATGGAATTTTGACAATTCCATATCCTGACCAAAACCAGATTCTCCTGCAAAGCTTGAATCTTTCTAGCACAGGAAAACTTAAGGTGGGGACTGCAGGAGTGATCCAAGGAGAGAGTGATCCGAACACCGTCAGAGCTCTCCACTTCCAGAGTCAGTTTTGCTTTAACTCCACCCGTGCAGGACTTGTTTGCTGGAAGCACTGGCTCGCCACTCCTGCGCTCAGCCAGCCTCCATTCTTCCCCTCCACCCACGCGGTTCTCTTCCTTCAGGTCACTGTGAATTCCATGCAAGCAGGAGACCTCCAACTCTACAGTTTATTTCCCCCGATATAGTCAAATCCCACAACAATTAGCCAAGCATTCAATCTGACCTGCTGCCCTTCCTGTGACTCGATGCTTAACCATGGTGACACTGCAGGAATTTAAAAGGAAAGAGACGAAAAAGAAAATTCCAAGAGGTGCATGCTGTTGAACCCAAGACTGATGGAGAAGGGAAAATAAAGATTTAAAAGCTATTTTTTAAATCAGAGGTTCAGTCATGTTAAACTCTTCAGTTCAAGCAAGCTATTGCAGAAATGATTGTGCATGTTTCAAGACAGTGTATCTTTCACACTCATCAGGGTAATGATACTGCTCTTTAATACAAAGAGACCCTGCACATTTTCATAGTTTTTTTCACTTCTTTTTGTGAGAAACACTATTCTCCTCTTGCAGACAGAATAAGAGCCTTCACAAAATTAACAGCCTACCAACGTGGTGTTGATTTTAACTCTGCTTTTTCCTCCACCAGTACAGGGAAGCTACAGGGCAAGTGAAGTAGAGAGTAGCACACCAACTGTAATTGAGACTAGTACTAACAGAAAGAAACGGCATTCCCAAGTTGAGAAATAAAAGAAACATTTCATCTTTCTTGAAGGCACAATGAGCACCAGGACTGAACTTGTACCATTCTGTGTGCTAATGGAACAAAGAAAAGCCAAGGACCTCGCTGAGGGAAGCCAATTCGTGGATTACTCCCAGGACTGCACTTGAAGGGGAAAAAGAAACAAAAAGAAATAAATAAAATCAAAGAAGAAACATTCCCACTCATGCTAAGAAGATTGCTAAGCACAGTATAAAGACAAGCAAACCTTGCAGAGAGTACTGTCACTATTAGTGATCACTAACCAGATGCGAACTTGTCCCATAAACTGGGGAGAATATCAAGTAGCAGGAGGCCCTCATGGGCTCTCTCTCCCATGTGGTAGTTTCCTTTGTTTCTTCCAAGTATCAGGCAAGGAAGAAAATGTTACAGTTTGCAATCAATACGTTTTGTGAGCTCATTGGCAAGAATGAGTGAGCACACTTTTTTTAGAAATACTCCACCATACTATCTTCTTTTTTTTTCCTATTTTTAAACTATCCACTATCCTATTAAGCACAGCATGTAATAAAAAAGAATTAAGTTTAAAATATTTTCAGTACATCAGTACACAAATCATTAATAAAGTGTTCATATAAATAACATTTCGTTCATTTTACACCCAACAGTCTCAAAGTTGAGGCATATGCTTCCCGAGCTGCTTCCACACGCTCCTAAATGCGGTGAAGATGACCTCTGCTATCTCAGATGAGGGTACAACATAGTGAGTACCTGTCAAATACAGCCCACCCACTCTCAAGCATCTTGCCTTCTTTGTGGTATCTCCATTTCTATGGCAAACTACAACATTTATGGTACTTCAGCACTCAAAGATCCCAAGGCCCAGTATGACCTTTCATAAAAATAGTAACTTGATTCTCTCTGACGGAAAGGAGGCACCAATATCCTCCGTGTGTGCAACGACTGTGGAGCAGAAGCCCCTTTCTTCCTCCCAGAAGACAAGCCTTGTGAATGACCCTGAAACCCTGGACTTTTGAGACCTCTCTGTAGTATCACTGGTTAACTTTCTTCGGGGCCAAGTAACAACAGAAAAATAAGAACTCTAAGGACTGGCATTAAGAGAATAGAGAAAGAAGAAAAGTGTTTTGGATTTCAAAGAACAGCTCCACCACAAAATATGGGAACTGACTGATTCATTAAGTGTCCCTGAATGAATCAATCCATGCACTGCCAACAGCAAGATCTAACAAGAGGACATTACCATCTCAGTACCAGTATCAGTACAAAGAGTCTCAAGAACTTAAGAGGCAATTAACTCAATCACTCAACATTAGATTTCCACAGTCTCTGCACTTGATACAGCCACATAAGCTTCCCTTCCCAATCAATGGGGAGAAATAAGCACACAATTCCTGTGATCTGTTTGGATACTTTTCAGACAAGACGCATCACATCATGAAATTGCCAGGTTCTCTGTAATCAAACTCAAGTTTGCTATTTTGCTTCCACAAAGATAATTCTGAGCAGATGTATAAAACCTAAATACAACATTATTTAGATGTTTCCAAAAGAACACAAAAGAATGCCTGAGCCACTGGGCCTGAAGTCTGCTCTCACTCAGGGATATTGCAAATCCATTTAAAGTTTTACAGGATAATCCAAAGTAATCTGGGACTGGGCAGAAGAGTCACTTCTCATTCAGCAGAAAGCATCTAGATTCAACAGAGACAGCATAAACACTATAGCCATGACAGGAATCACTTAAGGTTACCGTCAAGTTAACTTCACAGTCCAAAGTTACACTAACAAAGGTATATGGCACTCCTAACATGTAACCGAACGGCTGAACTACAAATGCAGCCATACTCCCAACATGAAGAATAAATCACCAAAGTACTATAACCAATGAAATAGTGTAACAAATTACTTGCTTAAGAATTTAAAAGAAAAAAATAGTCAAATACATTTTAACTCTGAAGTGGGACTAAATAGGGAACATGTAAGTTAAATTTTATTATATTAGGTAATACAGAATATGGCTTGTTCTTAGGCACAAAATGAAATAATAGTTTTATACCTCTTGATTACCTTTTATTTAATTCTTTTCTAGCATAGCTATTACAGTTATCACCAACTGATATACATGTGGAGTGCTGAAGCAGGTACATTCAAAACTGCTCATCTATCTAGGCTATTTTGCCCATTAAAATCCAAAACTTGCCATTGTATATCACTTCTCTTTAAGATGGGACTTCATTCAGTCTCAGAAATAAGCATTCTGCCCTATGTTACAGAGTCCTGTAGCAGCACATTGCCTCTACTACTCATGCTTTCTGTCATTAATGGGTACCCCAAATTCACCAGTTGACTCGGGAAAATGGCAGGTAACTGGGGTCTGACAGAGACAGGGCTCATCCAGGGAACTCACTGAAGCCGAGTACGGAAACCAACAGAAAAACCAGATCTTCAGAAATCAGAAGCTCCCACCATCTGACCCTATTCACTTAACGCTGCTCCAGAAACATCTGAACATCATTATGTTACCTAATGGCAAGGTCTTACAGAAGTTCAGGACAAGTTCCCAACAGAACAAATATTTACCAGAACTATACAGGAAGTAACAGTCTTATAAATGACTTCAAGCATCTTATGATTATTTTTCTTAATGAGTTGTTCATCTCTTCATGAACCGCAACCATAACAGACAATATTTAATGACTGCAAGACTGGACTTTGATTTTAGACATTGCTCAGTGAATGACAAGACACATAGGGAAGGAAAAAAAGGCACTTAGATGAGAATAATTGTACCATGCAGTTACAGCAGCAAGTTTCACATGCATCTCAACAGTTCTTGTTTTGCATAATGAGGTAGATTACTTCTGGCTGAACTTAACATTGCAGGCAAAAAAGAGTAAATTTAGCCACAAAATTTCCATATATTAGAAGTTTTTAAAGATGGAAAAATGGTGTTTGGCATATCTAGATAAGTATATTATCTACGCGTTCATTTAATACTTCTTTTTAATGCTATTTCCCTTTAACTATCTTGTTCACTCAATGCATTCATTGCCTGTGATGTCTCTGGAGGGAAAAGCTAAATATTCATTCCATCTGTTTTAAATTTCACGTTTGAGAATTTGCAGTAAGCTTAAAATGTCTTTGTTGCCTTATAAATATCTAAAGAGAAAATATCATTATATTTAAGTTCCCAGAATTGTTATTTTACGGTAATTAAGTTTTAATGTTTGTACACTAATCTGTTTTGGTCATAAACACAAGATTCTTGGGCATTGTCAGATCACTAATACTTCAAGCACAACTTTAAACAGCACCAAGAAGCAGCTACTCAGTTTCCACTGTTTGTATGTGGAACAGAAATTGCATTTATTATAATCACCTTCTACCAAATGGCCTGGTTTGACAAACCAAATTTACTCTTAAAGACATTTTAATAGCTGATGCCCAAACTGTCCTGCTGAGTTGGAAAGTGCAGCAGATACACATTATCAGTCACTCCAACTCGCAGTAAAGTCAGAGGCTACAAACCTGCCACGTACCCAGTGAAAAAACTGCTTCTGATAACACGTAGTGGCAATGAGATGTCTAATACTTTTTATAGACAGCCTTAAAAATTATTTACACCATATAATACAATGCCATCTGTGTAGAGAAAGCAGATTTGTTCTCGGAGGAATATTACACGTGTTTCAAGCATTGTGAACTGCTGAAGTGAAATTGCTACAAACACCTTTGTGTTAATTCTATTTTATGTCTTCAAGATACACAAAACAAAGCCTTAAGAAAATGGATTACTGAAAACAGTCATGTTCCATATATATGCACATGTATATGTATAAATGTATATATGTATAAAGTCAGATATTCTTATTTTGTCGTAATTGTTTATTTTACTGCAAATCTCAAAAGACTGCTAGATTTAATTTTGTTTTTAGATAGCTGAATGAAGAGGCAGGTTAAATACCTCAAATACTTGACCCAAATAAGGTCAAACCATATCTTTTCCTGCTACCAATATATTCAATAGTATTTTATAAACTCAGATTACAATAGAAAAACCATGTGATGGTAACCTTTAAAAATATATTTAAGTTTTTACTACAGACTTTTGAAATATATTTACTCTTTTATAAAACTATTATACCAAAAAATTTACACTTAACCATCTTCTAAAATAAGAGATTACATAACAAAATGTGTATTTTTAGCTATTACCATCTACAAATAATAATAATAATACAAATTTAAAAAGCCTTCAAGAAAGGCAACACAATACATTTTACAAGATAAACAAGGAAATGAGTGGAGAAATGCAAAACAGAAGTTGATAAGAATTCTAAGAAGTAAAAATGAGATTACGCTAGTAATACATATCGTCTCAAGAAACTGAATGCCAGAGGTTCGTATCAAGAAAAAAAAAATCCAGCTGACTTATTGAAGGGCATGGCTAGTTTTATGACCATTAATAAACACACACTAGTTATATGTGTTAAACTGAAGGAAATCAAATCTTAGACTTGAAAGTGTTTGCAGAGTGAGCACGTAACTTCCTCTCCCACTCACAGCACACAAGCTGGCAAAGGAGTCCCGTGTTTGGTGAAACATTAGATACTCCCCGGAAGAAACATCTCTGTACAAAAGGGGCCCAAACAAATTCAGATCGATTATGCTTTATAATGCAGTTGAAGTGGTAGGGGAAAAAATTCCAGGATAAGTATCATACAAAAATGATTCACTTTAAAATTTAACTTCTTCCCCACATCTTCATTTATTTCTCCCCTTCCTCCTTGGTAGCCTAAATAAAATAATAGAAAAAAAAAATGGCACAGCTCTTCTCATGTGTCAAGTCCTAGTCCAAATGTCAAACACAATCCCAAGTATTACAAGTGCTGAATAAAGATGTAAACACTGGCATGTTGTTAATTAGGCTTCATGGGGAAATTAGGATGCAAAGAACAGTATCAAGGGAATTGCCCAGACATGGGTTTTAACAATGCTGTTACTGCCCTCCCACAGTAACTTGTGACAAAATTGACTTCATTCCTCTCACTGTATGCCTTGCCAAGAAACGGATTTGAATAAAGGGCCCTCATTAGCAATAAAAGTTTGGAGGGTGGAAGTGCTGCTTGAACTTTGCATTGCTGAAGTACATGCAAGGAAAAGCACTTTGCTGAATTACTACAGTGTCTGCGCAAGCCAGTCCCAGCCTGCCGCTCCTGCCGTGCCCTTAAACAGCAACAGAAGAATAAACTTGTAGCCTCCATGCACTGATACGAAAGCTTACGATGTCAGCCTTCTCTACAATTGTGGAGCTCACAGTGGCTATTCAGATCTTCTCAACTCCTAGCTAGGCTCTGTAATACGCTCTGGGAGATGCCATGCGAAGGCTGATAGAATTACGCAATGAGTATTAATGCTCAAATCTTTTTTACCTACTCCCTGTCAGTTTCAGAGCAAAATTTAAGGTGTTGGTGATTCTTGAGGGTAGTGGTTATGGGCAGGAAAGCATCTAAGAGTTATTCAGGGCTGCTCAGAAATCTCCCTACTGGTATTCAGAAGACTACTACCGTAGTGACAGCGTAAAATATTCATGTTTTACTACTGACAGCATCACGAAACCAATCTGAAAACGAAGCATGTCATATCTACTTCAAGCAACTTACGGATCAACAGAATTGTAAACTATGCTCCTGTAACACTACCTTTATTAAGCCATCTTTAATTCAGGTTCTCGGGCCACAGTTGTACATTTATAATAGGGCACCTAGATCCATTTTAGGAAATTTTCATTATAGTGCAGTCCTACCAATTGAGTTTTAAACAAATAGGACAATCTACAAACCTATCTCCATGAGTCAGTAATCTTTAACAGCCAGAGGGTTCACACAGCATGGACCACCCTTCTTGTAACTAACGTAGCTACTGTTGTGTGCTAAAGGCCAAAAGCAGAACTCAAGATTCCCAACATTAAAAAATAATACTGAACCTAGGACACGTGAACTCATTATGAAAATATGAAATGTGCCTGGGGAGTACCGAGAGAGGGACTCGTGATCACTCCTTCAACTCAGCTACAAAGAGTTAATGGCAGGAATCTGAAGGGCAAGATGTTTAAATCTGTCTCTGATTAATGGGGAGCAGGGACTCCAATACTGTCATATATATAATGGACAGAAGGAAGAGAACACTTGAAAACAGTTCTTGGCCAATAGGAAGGTACAATACATTCACCGTCAGACTCTAAGATGTGTTGACCCACTAGAAAACTCCTACATGAACACGTTTAAGAAAATAAAAGTCTTACGAAGCACTGGAGTGTCTCATCTTCAGTGTGCTCAGAAATCAGAAGCCAAAAGGCATGAACTGGTTCTTCTTCATTTGCTTCCTTGATTTGGGGTTTTAAATAGACTGACCTACTATAACATAATGTTAACCATTACCAAACGCATTTTCCCAAACAGGCAGTGAAGGACTCTGCAGCGCTGGGCACACTTACACCCAGCGACCTCACTGAAAGAGCGGGAGCAGTGAGCGGACACTACAAAGAACCTGGTTGCTTACGAACACCTGAACGCTACGTGCATTGATCATTGTGAAGTGGAATTCAAATGCAGGAAGCACTGTACATTAAGGTTTCTCCTCTCCCAATATCTTTAATTTATGTGAAAAATATTCATACCTTAACCTTCCAGGAGTTTAAAACAGAAGTTAATAGCCAGTAAGTTAAAAAGGAAAGGGGAAAACCCAACTGACTTACGCCTTGTAATTGACTGTAAAAGCCCACTAGAGAATAATATACTGAGACAAATTTGCTGCACACACCTGGGGCTCCATTTTTGTATCTCCCGTGCTTTCATTCAGCTCTTTTCAGGATATGCTAGCGATTTTTTTCCCCCTAAAAATCCTTTCACATAACAAAGACCATGCATGCCACCTACTTCTTCATTGCACAAGGACACACTTCAAAGAACTTCTGATTTCTCCGTGTCCTCTATTCCTGTTTTCCCTTCAGTGGGCAAGAGGTCAGTGGGGTTTTTGTCGCTACAGTCACTTACAACATGAGCTGGAAACTCCCTTCTGCCCCCTCTCTCTCTCTTAGTCTCTCCTGTTTCCTAGTCTTGCTGCTTAGCCGTGTCAGAAGAATTACTTTCTACATAGATGGACTGTTTTACAAAGTGTTCAAGAATGCATTTAACTTTTTCTGATCTATGAAGAATTACAAAGATGACTGAAGCCGGTGGGTTTCATAACTAAAAGAGTGACCTCCTTTTCCTCCTACTGGTTTTCCGCTTTTCACCAAAAATTATCAGTTTCTGCCTATCAATGAATCATGTTATTCAAAAGTAACAACACTGCATCCAGAGGTGAATGACAGAAGACAACAGAAGACAACAGCTTTTAACTAGAGAAATCCTTTGCTGTGTGTATTCCATCTACACTATATAGCCACTATTTATATCATCTGAGTAAAAAGAACTACCTGCTGTCAAAGGAAAAAATTCCACAAAAACAAAACCAAAAAAACCCCAGTTTGCTTTTTCTTTAGCAAAGCCCTGAAAATGTTTGGAAAACAGACATAAATCAGCAGTGCATATGGTCATGGAAGGTAGCTAATCATCTGTAAGAGATGCCATTCTTTTTATGGCTTATTCCATGGATTGTAGCTCAGTGAAAACTGTACAAGATAAAGTAATCGCAACGACAACCACAATGAAGGAAACAGTTCAGTTGTGTACTTACAAGTTTAGATATTTATCTTTTTATCACTACCATTAATACAAACAGTGCATGTCTCTTGACTAGGCTGAGAGTTCAAATCGTAATGAAAGCAAAAGAGAACTCGAGAATGTCATTTCAGATAGCCACCAGAAGAAAACTTTTCTGGTTTTCCCTCCCTTTATGGCTTTCCAAACAAACAAAAAAAGTCCTCAGCTTGAATGTTTACATTACATATTATCAAGGGGGAAATGGCTACATAAACACAGGAAACAGCATAATTGGAGCACAGAACTAATTAAGAAAAAATAGATCCAGAATTCAAGTATACCTATGCTTCACAACATTTTTAATGGTAAATTATTCTATTGAGTACTTTGGTAAATGTAGATACTTTACTATGTTACAAGTATCTTTCACTTCTTAAACATTTATCACAAGTATTTTTCTTCATGGGAACATGAAGAAAAAGTAAACACAACAAAACCAAACCTTCTTGTACTGAGGGGGAAATCTTCAACTTAAGTAGTGAAGGAATCTCTCTTTTGGCGGAGAGTTTGTGTGGTTTTTTTTCTTTTTACTTTTTCTTTTTTTAGTTTCAACACATTAACAGTTACAGAAATTATCTCATTAAGATAAATCTTAGCAAATAAGCAACAAGATTTACTTTACAAAGTCCCTGTTTTAAACCTTCCCAGACACTTTCACTCAGGCTGTTATACCTCCTTAAGAGTCACCCCAAATCAGTTCTGTATGTTTATTACTTTGTCTCTTTGCTTTTCCAAATCCTGATCTGTAAATTTTGCGGCCAGGCCTGTTTCCCTCACTGTGCAGATGTCAACAAAACTTCTCCAGAGCGGAGTGAATGCATCCCAAAGAGGCCTCCTTGTGAGGTCCATTACAATGTAAAGGGAACGTTGGAAATCAATAAAAGAATAAATAAACACTTAACTAATCAAAGTAAGAACTTTCTGACTTACTATGAAAAGTAAAACCAGTGTTTTTTAATTAGCACACATTATCCCTTAAGGGATGTTGAGCTGTCAGACGCACCACAGCATTTATTTTAAAAAGCTTTAGCTGTCAGAAATCCTGAAACCGACTTTAAATATGCTTTTCCCAAAAAAACTAGAAAGCCAGAATGCAGGTGCCTCTTCCTAGGCAGAAGCTGGAGACATTAAGGCAGACAGACAAGTTGTTCTTTAGCAACAGACTTCTAAAAGAGATCAAGAGCTTGAGCACCTGAATGTCATCAGCAACTTCTTCCGAGTCCAAAATAAAAACAAACACACAAAAAATTTTAACTGAACCAACCAAACAAAAACCCTAAATAAAAGTTTAACAGTGAAGGATAACAATACGTTGGCAGAAATGTTTACTAGAGCTAGGATTTTATTTTAAATTTTACAAATTGCCAGTAATTGTTATATTTGACTTAGTGGTTCCTTTCGTTTTTTTTTTTTTTTTCTTTAAAGAAACAAACAAAAAATGGCCAGCTACAGAACTCCTCATAGAAATTTAGGCTCCTAAATACTAAAATCAATCTATTTCAGGCCTCGCACAAAATGGTCTTGGGAAAATGTCATGGCTAATGAAGTTACTCTTAAATTCAATTGGAAAAGCAGATATTCATTAGAGGTTGTCCAACTCCTGACTGTTTCCCCTTTTCCCCATAATCCCTACCTCAAAAAAGAGAGAGTAGAAGTCTTCTTGAGAAATACCCAGTATTCTTAGCCCATTATGATGATGGGCATCTTTGAAATAAGTTACTAACCGATACTTAATGACAATCTGATTAACCATGGTTAAGGCTAAGAAGAACGCATGGTCACTGAGTAATACAAAATACTTACTCTGTTTCTACATTACATTTTCCAACACTTGGCTCAATCTCAGTTTGTGCCTTACATACTTCTATTTTTCTTGGCAAAGTATTTCACAATGTAGCTCATCCTGAGGAAGTTTTCCTGACATTCAGCCTAAATTCTCTCCCAATTTCTTCCTGTCAGATGATTGCCTCTTCTTAGCTAGATGATGTAAGCAGCATACACACTTCCCACACAAAGAAACAAAAGTTCTGTTAATAACGTACCAACGGAGAAGTTAAAATTCCCTCTTTTCAGGTGGTCACGCAGAAAAAATGCAAATGAGACCATCTGAAAAAAAACTGTATCAGATCCTGGGCTCATTCTTTTGTCAGCTCATTGCTTTTACACTCAACAGGTTCTGAAAATGCCTAAGTACTAGCATGAGGATAAACACACAAACACAGAAGCAGATAAAGTTATACATACATTATCTATATATATGATTAGGTATCTACAATCTTTTGAACAATTATTCAAACTCTGCTAATGTTTACAGTAGCGTTTACTCTAGAATAATAAATACACTGCATATTTTTAATATACTTATTAAAAACTGTTGGCTTGTTATCAACCTATGAATCAAAATCTAGAAAGATAGTTTTTGCTTTTAAACTGCTACCAACAATATTTCTGCTACTGTAATTTGTTTCACTTATCAGAACACTGAAAAGGCTTGTAATGAATGTACGAAATTACATACAACTTTATGAAAATACTTTTGACATACTACTAATAGCTTGTGTAAGCGACAGGGTAAATGCACAGCCATTTGTCATAACTGTTGTTTGAATATAAGTATTATCAACTATCAAAACTTCATGACTAGTATATGTAGACCCAGAAAACCTATTTAATAATTATGGTAGGGAAAACAGTATTACATTTTAGGTGCTACTAACCCCATCAGTTTTATAAGCTGATTCAGAAATCGGACCTTCCAAATTACAGTAGGTAGTGTAATTACATTATCACAACTTTGAAGAGACACCATATTCCCAGGATTGATGGTCCAGTAACAGCCTTTGCCATTTTTAGGATACTGTGCTAGACTAATCTTTACTGAAATTTCCTTCTACCATCTTGGTTGCAAATGTAACTTTCACTACCACATTAAAGACAATAACAACAGTACCTTTTAATTATTAAAAAAATAAATAAATCTGGAAACTCTGTTCCACTTCATGACAGTCATTATCATAACAAGTATTATTCTTGGCTTGTCATTTTGGGAGCAGGCACCTTGGAAACAAGTATCTGATTGCAGGCCCATGAAGCTAATTTCATACTAGCAGGTCTCCCTTAATGGAAGTCTCACCAAGATCACACAGAAAGTTACTACCAGTACTGCTTAAAATGCAAAATGGGTGCACCTGCATATATATTTGGTAAACACATGCCAAATCACAACACTCCAGAGCACAGATGTTAGAAGTGGCTTCTGTCTTTAGAAACAGTCTGAACAAATACCCAAAGCGCTTTATGTGAAGTCTGTGCTGGTTACCTGATCTAGCGGAAGATGTCCCCGCTCACTGCAGGGGAGGTTGGACTAGATGACCTTCCAACCCAAACTATTCTATGATTCTGCAAGATTGACTCCCAGCCATGGTGAGGTAACAAGCTTTAGAATGTGACAAAGAAAGGCTCCTACACAACTGAGCACAAAGCAAAGCTATGTGGGCCTATGAACTCATCAACCACCTCATCATTTTCCCCCCTTTGCCTTCTTACTTATTTTGCAACTCCCGTTCATTGAGCCCTGTTTCAAATTAAAGAGTGATAGCTTCACAGGGAAGGTGAACAGTTCAGACTGTAAGTGGTCTTAACTATTGATCTACCTACCTATTTCTTTAGCAGCCCACGTGACCACTTCTGTGTGAGGTAAATGCTTTATCAGTGGCTAAGTAAGCAACTATGCATACACCAGTTTATTAGCAGTCACGTAATACCTGTCTGCTGCTCTTAGTGAGGCTGAGAATTGATTAAGCAGCCAGGTAGGGTTGTGCTGGTAGTACGGTTGGCCCTGCAGTCACTATTTGTGACCGATCTGTGCTACCTTCCATTATGAAAATGAATTTTCATCTTCACAGACACTGCAGGTCTCCACGGGTCAATTCCAGTAACTGCAAAAATAGGGTTAATAGCTACTAACCTCTACTATCACTATTAGGAATCACTTTGCATTATATAGCGCAGCTGCTGTGAAATAAAACACTGAGAAAGGCAGTCTGATAGTTAAATGCTTTCCTTCTGAGCCAGGTCTGGTTCTTGATACAAGAGCCATGACAGTATTCAAACAATCCACTATTCGTTATCTCTCTACCAACAAGACCAACACCCCCCTCAAATCATTGTTTAAAAAAAAAAAATAAAAGAAAATAAAAAAAAGAAAAAGCTGGTGCTGAGGAAACTAGTTATTCTGAGAAATGAATGTAATTGGAAGTTGTATTTTGTTTTAACAACTATTTCATGAATGAACATGTCCAGGCATAAAGCCAAAGTCAGCTGAGCTGTTTGTAATGGTACTATGCCCAGGAACTGTTAACTCCAAGACTGGAAGTATGTATCCTTTCAGGAAACAAAAGCACGTGTATGAACATTTAAGATATTTTCTGAAGAAATGTAGGTTAGCCATAGATTTGAACTATTCAGAGAGAAATGAACTTTTATAGGTGCAGGATCCATAGAAAATATTTCAGTATGTCCATGCTATTGACAGCATTAACTCCGTGTGTGTACAGAAATTTAAAGACTAAATTAGAAATGTCCAATGTAGCCATTCAGGCTAATTTCTTACAACTACAGGGAAAGGTCATGATGTTTCTTTAAAAAACAGATAGAATGATAAATAAGCTAATATGAAAATATAATATATGAAGATATAGAAAAATTTAAATGGATTTCATACTGTGAAATACAATTTTATAGCCGCATACATACAAAGCTTTACTGATAGCTGACACACTGTAAAATGTTCAGAGGTTATTTAAACCTCAAATGCTGAAGACTTACAATTTAGAAGGTTCTACCAATTGTCAGTGGTGAAAGTTCAAAATGAGCGTGTTGGGAACAGCACACAAAATTAAGAAAGGGATGCAGGACACAGGATGACACATGTCATGACAAAACATTCTGAGCAACAGGGCTAAAAGCAGTATCAGACATAGGTTTCTTAGTCTTTCTTCTGCTCTCATGAAAATATGACTAACAACATAAATCAATTTAGAAAGCTCTCATTTAGCTTGTAAAAAGATACCAACATAGTGTAAGAGCCAGCTTAGGGGAAGAGAAAGATCTAGCATGCTTTCTTTAAAGGCAGCCTTTTACTGAAGGACAGGTACCCAAAGAAGCAGCTCTCACGATATTTTAATCTTCAAGGCTACCAGACTCCGTGGCCCTATCACTCAAAACTTTCAGCAGGACCATGTGACATGGCTTCCAGATTTCTACTATCATTTCCTTTTACTGCTAGAAAAATAACCTCTTTCCTTGACCACAACTAGTTGTAACAGCAGGGCTGCAACAAACATTGCACTGAGAGCTAGGTTTGCAGGCATTTATTTTGGCGGTCATGCTAGCTTTAGCAGAATTTGCTGATCTTGCATTTTTTCTTCACGCTGTCTTTGACTTCTTCCTTTGCCCTCTGTTGTTGTGATGCTGAAACGGTCTGCGGCAATACGGTTGAAAAATAACCAGTAAAAAATTTTGTTTTGCTTTTAGCCAGGTTGGTTTTCTGAAGTGGGTACATAATAAACTGGCACTGCTGTCAAAAAACCAGACAAAACTGTTTCAGTCTCTGTTCAAAGTAAAAGCACCTGCTCGGTGAGCGGCATTTAAGAAAGTTTGTTAAGGTAACAATAATTTGAGCTTCTATAGACATTTGAAAGGAATAAAAAAAAGCAATCTCAGTGTTCTGCAAACCTTAAGACAACATCCTAATGAGAACACTTCAAATAAAACATCTTTGTGTGTGACACAGCTATGGGCACATGCAGATTACACAGGTTCCCCAAGGGAGAATATCAAGCTGCCTTGACTTTAAAAAACATAATTTACTTGCTTTCTTGTGAAAAGGTGGGAGTTTTTTGTTGGTGGTGTTTTTTTTTGTTTTAAACAAAGGCATCTTTGTTTCTACATACCCTTTGGTACATAAAGTGCTGGTGGTGTCACCCATTTTAAATCATTTTAAATCACATACCCCAGGACACTGAATAAGAACAAGAAATATAGGGGTTTCAAACTAGTCTGAAGATCAGACTAAATGAAGAAAAATTCAAAAATATGTTGTTTGTAGGAATGAAGTACCTTTTCTTATAGTACTGGGAGAGGTACAGATAAATTCAGAATCCATTAAAAAAATAAGTGGTAGATTGTCAGGTAACAGCAGTTCTGACATTATTACAGGCTAGTAATGGGTACAGCACGTACTCTCTGCTACGAGCAACTCCATTCCCTCCCTCTGCAGTCTCAAAATAAGTGCATAAAACTTTAAGGCTGTAAGGTTGGCTGATCCATGAAAACTCAGGTCCCTTTAAAATACTCATTTAGAAGAGCAAACACCTTTCTCTTTCTTCTGTCAATAATCATCTGAGAAGACACGCGGTTAGTGACTGTATTGAAAGCCAAAGCGTCTACAAGCTGAAATAGTAACAACCTGCATTTCTGTGAAGACTAAAATGTCATTAAAATAAACTCATTCCAGCCGCGCTACTCAGTGAATGCCTCTCAAAACACTTTGGGAAGTTGCCGTCCTGTAATGCAAGATCACATGCATTGAAACACAGCGAATATGGAATGAGTGTATGAAATTGAGAAAAAAATCAGATTTATAAAATGAGAAGTAGCAAGCAGCTTTCCAACAAACCCTTCATTTTGCACTTTCACTGAAGGGAGGACTTCATCTGTCTGTCTCTTGATGATACTCTTCAAAACTGGGAATAGCAAACAATACCATTTTGTGAATGTTCTCTCCTAATCGAAAAATGCTGCAAAATAAACCAGAAATTTTCAGAAACTTGGCTATGAGTTACTGTTTTACTGGGTGGTTTTCAATAATTGCTTCCTATTCTTATTGCAGTCACTGCTGATCAGTCAATTAAGAACTGCAAAGAATGGTACTAGGGCACCAAGCCAGCTCACCAGGACACTGTAAAAGTCATGGGACTGTTTACAGCAAGCTGTTAAATCTTTTAACAAAATGCTTCATAGACCAAATTTTAAAGACTCCCTGTAATCATTTTATACTGTAATAAGGAGCAATCATCCTAGCACCTTCCTAGTCAGATATCCATAGGGAGAAGGTAAATGCAAATACAAGCACCTTGAATACAGAAAGCAGGAGAAACTGTAATAGTTAACTGAATCAATTACATTAATCTACAGTGTAGTACTCCTGCAACATGCATGGTATTTTAAAAATAAATGGATTTTCTTCATTTCCATTCTCTGCTGAAAACTGAAGGGCAAACACTTTAAGGATACTAATTATGAAAGCCTTCTTACTAAGCCTTTGTATACTGTTTGTATGTTATAGGTAAAAGAACGTTAACAAGTATTGTAAACAAGGAGCAGAGCTAGTGAAGTCCCTTATCTCCACTCCACTTTCCATTCCTCTTGAACAATCATCCCAGATCCTACTCGCAGTCTCTTGGCCCCATCAAGACAGGTAACTCCTCCCTGTTTGACGCCAGCTAAACAGCCAACACAAAACAGCAGAGATCAGCGTGAAGATCTACACTTTCACACCTCTGACAAAAAATGCTTACCACAAGAAAATAACCATGTCACAACTCAACTCCATGACAAGTATCTTGGAAAATAGCAATGAACGTCTCTAAAAATAGTCAGATTGCTTTCTTCCTCAACTGGTAGGTTCATGAGGCAACGGAATTATCTAGGACCACGCTGAGCAGGACAGGGTGCAAAAGGCTTTGCATACGCTACAGTTCTTCACTGTGGACATTCATATGAAGAGGAAACAATTCACATTTTCAAAGGAAAATGAAAAAAGAGAAAGCTGCTGAGAAACAGTGCAAAACATGAACAGTAAGTTTTCTGTTGACTTCATCATCATAAAACTGAGCAAATTCTGTATTAATGGCATTACTCTCTTAAAGCAAAACGATTCCAGAAGTATTTGTTGCAAAGTTAAAGAAAACAGGGACCTATATTTGCAATTCCAGATGTGAACAGGTGGGCAGTAACTTGGATGTGAGAGGGACTAGTTGCAATTGATTTCTAGTGAGATCAGTTTGATCTTTTAAATATTACCAGAATCAAATGTCACAGGATGACTTCACAAAAATAATGGAAGAAATTATTTTAAAGAATTAAAATTATTATGGAAATTAGAACTATAGTTTAAACAAATTAGGAATGTACCAAGTGTAAAACTGAAAATAACACTAAGAGTTCCATATGCATTCCTAGAAATTATTATTATTTGAGAAAATTATGGAAGCCGATACAGTGTCATCTGGAAGAGCCAGCTAATGCTCTGTACTCAGAGCACTCATAATTTTATCTCCAGATTCTATGGCCTAGTATGTCTTCTTTATTTGGGGAAAGTTAAGAAATGTCCATGCATACATACAGATGCTAGGTGTCTAACTACACTAATGATAACAGAACGTGAGCTGTTTACTTATATTACTTCATTTTTATTTTTTTTAATTGAGCACAAATGCTAAGAAACATTCACTGAACCCGTATATTTTTGTACTTGAGTGGTACAGAGAAAGATAGCAAACAAGATTCCTTCTAACCCAAGACACAGTGAGGGGGAAAGCTGCATTGTGAGTTCCCTCTCAACAAGAACACACCAAAGGGTCACGTTGCAGATCTGCTCTCTAGGAAGCCCGCATAAGAGAAGTATGCCTATCACCTCTTGATTTAATTTATCAGTTATAGTGGTCACAGTTAACATCTGTAGGCAAGTGAAGGTATAGTTCTAGTATCTTTTTGATAGCAATTATATCAAAGAAATTACTGTCGTCTTGATAGTAATTCTGGCCCAGAAAGTCAACATTTTCCTCGTGTGCACTGAAGTGAGGGGATGGGGCTGATAGAAAGTCAGGGCCAAAGGAATTATTTTTCCAGCTGGATCACTTCTCCAATTCTATTCACTACACAGTCACACAAACACTTGTACCAACACAACAGGGAAGACTGGACATTTTCTTAAATGGTCCAAGAAATACTCTACAAATTTGCAATTAATAGGAATACAAAAACATTCTTCTAGGTGTCACTGAACTCCGCTTGAATTACCTCCCAATTTTTATGTTGACAGTAGTTGCGACACAAAGCTGACTCAGATTTGGGACAGAAAGCCGCTTCTGAAAACCATTCATTAGTTACATTTTTCTGTGGCCCAGTTACTCCAACCATTTGAGAGCTAAAACACGGCAGGAAACCATACACTGCTGCTGTCTACCTTCTCTCTCTTCTGCAATAATTTTCAAGGCTAACAGGCAAAAGCCTGAAAAAAATAGTATTGCATATTCTAAAAATGAGAATTCATATTATATTATGTATAATAATGACAAACCATATTTTTCTCCAGGAGATACAAATGAAAAACATAAGCAAAAATTATTCTACAAACCAAAATAAATGGAATAAATTAGCATCTTCCACAAAATTGAAGATTCACCCAAATTAACGATCTAGAACGTAAAAATTCACACACGTCCCAAAGATAAACATATGCACACACTGTCAGTAATTTACTTTTCAAGCATCTGCTTAAGGTTGACAATATCTGAAAAGTTCCCATTTCTTTCCACAGACTCCATAATGTGAGTCTAGACTGGAAAAATATGGGTGACTACAGCATACATGCAACCATAGGTTAGGCAAATTTCACCTGCACAGACAAAACTTACTCTTCTCACAGTTTGGGATCTGAGACAAATTCCAGGAGGATGAAAGGAAGCAGGAAGACAGTGAGAAGTATCCATGGCTCATCCAAAGACTACCAGGTGCAATTTACAGTAAAAAGGGATGAAACAGCAACCACCAATCTCTGTACTCTGAGGCACAGCTGTCCTTGAATGTTGCAGATTTGGTTTCTTCTAGCAAAGCAACTACCCTTTTGAACTCTGAGAAGTAGGCATTTCCCGAGTCCCGTCCTTTAGATCCCAACTTTTCTTGCCTAGAAGGCCAAAGAGGACAAGGGCATAATCTGCTGATGCATCGCCCTACTCTGCAGACCTTTCCTGTCCACTTCCAGCACGAAAAAAAATATGCTGCTGGAGACATAGAGATTTGGCACTGATACCTCTACCCTGCATATAGAATAAATTCCCTAGGGATGTACTCAGTAACAGGAGAACAAAGGATGAAGTGTTTTCTTCTTTTGTCTTTTTCACTCATTTCTCACAGTATTTGCAAATGGCTCTGATCAGGAAGTGGAGCAGAAGAGTCTCTTATAAAAGGCAAGGGGAGAACTGGGTAGCAAGCAGGGCTATAGTGACAGAAATGTTTAGTTATATTTGAAGTAAGATTTGAAATGTTTGTTCTGGTTAGTTCTTAGAAAGTAAGACTGACAACTGTATCAGCAAGTAAAAAAAAAAGGAAAAAGAAAAAGAAAAATCTCATTTCAAGGGCTGAAGTGTTAACCTGTTGCTGAGGACCAGTAGGTCTGATTTGCCAAAAATTTTAAAGGGTGCTGAGATACATCATTGCAATTAATGAATCGCAGGTCTCCAAATAACATTGATCTAATTTATTTGAACTAAAGCTAATCAAAGAGTTCTCCTTGTAGACAGTCTCTTCTCATCCTGAGCTTCCAGGTGTCTAGCCTTCCTTGTTGCCTATCTCTGTATCTTTTCTAGTCTAGATAATGCTTCCTGACCAGAAACGCATATAGCAAGTATTCAAAATGGGGGGTCACCAAAAAGGTTACGAAGGCATGTGATTATTTTTCAGTAGTTTTCCCACTGATTTCTAAAACTTAGCTTGACTACCAGTAGACAGTAAGCTGATGGTCTAAAAAACAAAACAAAACAAAACAAAAACAAAAAACCCCCAAACTATTCAAATAATTATTTTCCTATCTTGCAGAATTCCATTTACCAAAGAGATAGATTTCTTCTACAATTAATATCCGATATGTAGCCTACTATACCTGGGGTAGGAGGAAGAAAAGGGGTAGAAAATAATAAATAAATAAATGTAAAAATAATTTTTGTAACAAAATAAAATAATTCCATGCTGATTTACTGTTCCTTGCTCAATAGAAAGCTCAGATACTTAGGAAATGGGAATTTCCAAATTACTAGTCGGATGCACAAATTCAGGAAGTCTTTCCAAAGAAGTTAGGTTAACAGCAGAGTACATGCTACCTTAATTTTCAATAGGATATGAACAGGCCATCTAAAGTGTAAGAAAAAACCCCAAACCCTCAAAAACAACCTTTGAGGTGCTTTTTAATTAATTTAAAACAGCAAAAAATGAGGGAGGGGGGCAACACAAATAAACAAAAATCCAAACAAACAAAACGAACAAAAACCAGCTCCAATTGTAAAGAGAAGAAATCCTCTTATTTGTGGTATTGTGCCTTCATTTGTAGTAATACGCATTCAGACAGTCTCCTTGCAGGCAGGTTCCTACCAAAGAGATTAATTTAAATGCCAAAATTGGTATGAGAGGTGAAGAGCACTGAAAGCAGCTACCAAGTGTATCAAAACACCATCATACACTATTTTTTGATATTTTAAGAAAGCATCCATGTGAAACAACATGCCAGGTTTATGCTCTGCAGTCTTGGGGTGCTAGTATATGTGCTTTTATGATTTCTCCCCTTTATAAACTGAGTAATAAGCAGCACTT
The DNA here is from genome assembly GCA_008921705.1 of Burhinus oedicnemus. Taxonomy (NCBI): domain Eukaryota; kingdom Metazoa; phylum Chordata; class Aves; order Charadriiformes; family Burhinidae; genus Burhinus; species Burhinus oedicnemus. The sequence continues at coordinate 1,424,794 of VFFE01008969.1, forward strand.
GTTGATAGAAGACTGCTCATTCTTCTGATGGAATCTGTAACCCACTTCACATTACAGGGAAAAGGTTAATTCTGCTCAACAACATGCTGTGTCCTTTGGTATCTGATTTTATGTACCATTCCATGGAGAGCTGGTTTTAATAGTTCATTTATTTTTCTTCCAAGTGCAGCTTTTGAAACTGAGTATTTTGATGCTTTCCCTGGAAGCAGATAGCATCGGACCCCTTGTGTGAGGGCAAATACAGAACCACAATGAGAACATCCAGTTAATACAAAAAAAAGTCCACAACAATGAGATACTCTCCGAAGCATGAAGATTATGAGATACAAAGAGACAGACGTTAGAAAGAAAAATATTCATCAAGCACAGTATGCAACTATCCACTTCAGAATTTTTGTACTACCCCCTAAAATATTTAATATTGGTCAGGAATTGAAAGCAACCGCACACATATCACTGATTCATGATGTCAGAGAGAAAAGCTCTGGGACCATGCATCACTTGCCAGCAACGCAGAAAAACTTGGGTAAATAGCAAGGAATATAACAGTTAAGAGGCCTATTTCAGTTTGGGATTTAGTAAACTTTCAGAAATAATCAGGGAGTTACATTCAAGATAACATAATACTCAATAGAACACATTCGATGCTTCAAATTGATAAGGGATCTCAAGGAAGAGGAAATCAGTAGCATGAACCAATTCATCTATTCTTGTGTCAACACAGCATAATCCTACGAAAGGAATTAGTATTTTATACCACTCTCAGTACATTTCTGTTATAAAGTTTACTAACAATATCAAATGAATAGGAAGCATAAATAATGCATGAATCTCTAAAATAAAAAAAGCATAACACTTATTAAATAGAAACAATGTAAATTCAGCAGGAGCGGAAGGACATTATTTTAAATAAGTTCCCTTGATATAGATCCAAATATTCACATGACATTAAATTACAACATCTCTATTGTTCCCTAATAATCACTGGGAAATAGAGGTCATTATTTTACATTCCCTAGTGGCTTGTTGCTGAAGTCACTGGAAAGGCAGTGGGGATGAATCTGACTTTTTATCCTATTGGTACCCTACTTGTAAAACCCAAGAGTCAGAGCTGTTTGGTTGGGGTTTTTTTAATGCACCATTTACCAACAGCATCATTAAATTAACAACACCATGAAATGACAGATATCAAACTTAAGGCAGTATATCATAAAAAGGTGGCTTATAAGTTACTTTTTACTTTATTTGCTCTTTAAGGGGAAATGTTTGGTGCGTGACCTCTGGTTTTTCTACTACTAGTCATATTTTTAACATCAGGAAATAAAAGACAAGAATAAAAGAAATTGACTTACAATAATCACATTATTACTGCTGCCAATAATAATGCCTGCAAAGCTTTACACAACAGAGTATTTATTTGATACACAGCTTTATTTAACCTTACACTTCAGTGTTCTTCCCAGGAATACTGTTCAAATCTTGTTTCATTAGCTTCTTCTAAAGAAAACTTTTGGTTCTCTACACAAGGACAGAGGACTTGTTAAGCACCTCTCAAACTATTTCCTTGACCATTGGAAACACTTAATTTATACATTCAGTGGACAAGCACTCCAACACACCTGTGTTCACCAAAACAAAAAAATATTTTTATTTATGCAGAATTTAATAGGTATCAGATGAGAAATAAATCGGTGATATGAATATATACTTTCCACATTCAAATCTGATTCATGCACTCATATGCATGCTCATAAATTAATACTACAAAATTCAAGGTAGGGAAACAAGATCACTAGCTGGTAAGTAACATTAACATCTGTCATTCTATATTCCCGTACATCCAGAATTTGCTGATACAATACTGTCTTTTACTGCTACATACTTCAAGAATTAAAAGGAAGTTGTAAATGGTATGATGAAGTGTATTCATAGTCTCAAGTTGCTTTTCTCCAAGCCTTCTACAAAATGTCAAAATGAAGCAGCTTTTTTTTTTTTTTTTAAACTTTTGCAAGTTTTCTCTTTTTATGCACAAGTAAAGGAAATAAAATTCTTAAAGACCTGCATGCCTGTCTTGAGCTTTCTGGTCAGCTGAGAACTTCTTCTGAACTCATGACTAATCTGCAAATTGGCTGAAGTTCTTCTAGCAGAGGAATCAAAGGGTATGCATAATACTCCATACTTCCTCAGAAATAGACAAAAAATGTTTTGAAGATCTCACAGTTAAATCACAACTTTGTCAAGCAGAAAACTCTTATTACTACCCATCTGTTCACCAGCTAGCATGGCCAGCTGATCCTCACAGGGACCTCTGGATTCTCTGATGGCATGCATAAAATTGCAGAAAGAGAACTGGAGAATTAAAAAAAGAGCATCTTTGACAAAGGTGATAGTTTTTGTATTGCTTTTTTTTGTTTTGTTTTTAAGCTTCTAAGCCCTTATAGCAAAGACATATACCATAAGATACAATAAATACATTCATTATAGTACAAAAAGCTGCAAATTAATGGGTTTCAGGTGAAAAATGTCAGGAGAGCCTGTCTTTTGCCTCTAAATAAAATCAGACACAATTTTTAAGTCAGTACACTGCACCATAGCAAGATCTCCGATTTGTATGACTGTATGAAGTTAGTAGAGCAACAACACTTTTGGCTACTTTTACAGAGCATTTAGAACTTTGTGACCTAGGCTCAGAGCAGTTAGTAATGCAGCCCACCATGCAATGGAAAGCATCTCTATCCAATCTAAACCTCCCCTGGCATAACTTGAGGCCGTTTCCTCTCGTCCTACCACTTGTTACAAGAGACCGACCTGCCCTTCTCTACAACCTCCTTTCAGGTAGTTGTAGAGAGCAATTAGGTCTCCCCTCAGCCTCCTTTTCTCCAGGCTAAACCACCCCAGTTCCCTCAGCCGCTCCTCGTAAGACTTGTGCTCTAGACCCTTCACCAGCTTCGCTGCCCTTCTCTGGACACGCTCCAGCACCTCAATGTCTTTCTTGTAGTGACGGGCCCAAAACTGAACACAGTATTCAAGGTGTGGCCTCACCACTTTTTATATATATAAATATATATATATATATAAAAAAATAGCGCTTCTGGCGGCATAGAAAAAAGTACTTATTTTATACAAAAAGAGGCCCAATGCAACATATTATTCCCAGCAAACTTACCAGTCGTCTCCTCTCCTCTTCAACAGCAATCAGGAGCCGAGCAAACTCTTTCAGTGACTGGGCTGAAAAAAACCCAAAGAAGAACGTCCTGATCAACATTACATTTTAAGACCAGATGAGTCCGTTATCTGGATTTAAGTTGTAGTGATAGGATACTGTTCTTATGTAGTACTTCACTGAAATCAGTAGTCATTAAATGAGGCACAGATGGAAGTGAGCAGCAGGTCAAGGGCAGGTAAAAAAAACAAAGGAAAAGAACCTGAGTCTAACTCATGTGTACTTAAAAAATAAATTTTTAAATGGAATATGGCAAACTGATTTTCCAGAAATGTGCAAAGGTCAGTTTCAAAACAAAGAATTCTACAATCAGCCATAAAATTTACTTTAGCACACAAGGAGCAGAAAAAAATTGCAAAGAAAAATCTTGAGTTTCTCCTATTCGAGTGCAGCAACAAACATTTGCAAGATCCCTGAAAAATATTCAGGTAAAAATGTGAAAGTCAACTTTCTAGCAGAAATGCATTACTTATGCCAAACGTTTAGCTTTAGCCGCTCTTTGGCTTTACGTTTTGGAAGGACAAGCTCTCAGGTGACAAGAACAGATGATTGATTTGAATTCTGTTACAACTGTGAGATAGTCTTTGCTCAAAACTGCCTTCAACTATAAGTCAAAGGACTATAGCAGATGTCAACAGAAACATAATAAAAGCATTAACCCTTAGAAGAGGGCAAGAAATGGGAAAACATTAAAAAACTTTTAAGGCTTTATTCTCATGTAAGCGAGTGGTGCAAATCTCTCTAGAAAAATCTGTCTTTCCATTTATATTACTTTCTCAAGGGCATACGGGTTGTTCAGAATTCAGCATCACAGCTCCATAGACAAAAATGCCAGAGAAGAATCATGCGAAGAGAGCTAAGTAGCTCTTTTTACTTTCTCCTGATGCATCTAGCAGTAATTGCTGCCAATGACAGGATGCTAAATTTCATAGTTTAAAGCTCTGATGTCAGGATGAAGATTCATAAATCCTACAGCTTTTCACAACAAACTTGAGGCAATCTAAATCATCTTTTAAAGAGGAAAAAACAAGGAAACAAAACTAGTAGAATTTCTCAAAAGAACAGGTTTCAAACAGTATTCACAGTTAACCAACAGACACTGCTGAGGGTATGCTAATAGAACTCGTGTCCTCTTAGCTATTCTTCCACCTTCTTAAGTGTTTTTACAAAACGTGTCACTCCCCAATAATATGGCTTCATCTCCTCTCTAACTTCCCTGAAAGATTTAAGGAAATAAGTATTTTTTTCTACAGGCTCTACTATGTTCCAGTATCTTCTAAGAGGGAACCAGCATCTAGCTTGCCTTAACTTGTCAGCATTCATGAATTGCTACTTAGTTTTTGGACCATACCCAAATCATTTTTATCCTTTATCCCATCTGGACGTTGCAGAGGTCACCCTTGCATTCTTCTTGTTCTCTTTTAACTTTTACAGCTGTTTGTTCCAATTTCTTCTGCAAGACCTTACATAGTTTATTTTTTGCAACTGTAATGCTGTATCTGCACATCTTGACCTCTAAGTCATTCTTTGCTGACAAATCCTTTTTTCCCTTGTTATTAGACATGAGCTCTTTGTTTAGTCCAAATACACCTGGTAAGTTAAATGTCCATCCAGTTGGGTCTCAAGCCTTTTCCTTTAATATTTCTCCCTGAGAACACAAACACCAGAAAACATTGCCACCTCTCAAGTAAAAGAAATTCTGTGCCTCCTGCACAAACTTCTGAACTCCTTGATTCAGGCTTACCAGCTGAGTCTTTCAGTTACTGACCTTCAGTTACTTACCAGCTCAGCATTTATCAAAGTTACATCCTGAGATCCAGAACTTGTTTCCTGAATTAACTTAGTCTCTTAGAGTCAGCTCATAATATCCCAACTGTCAAAACCAGGTAAAGAAATAGATGATGAACTGACTGGTTAAGTTACCTGATAAGAAGTTTGTTGAGTGTTACACTCAAGAATATCTATGCACCCATTATGAAACCCTAAACACTAAATAAACAGTGAGCCAAACACACATGGCCAAACTATTTCTTATTTTCACACTGATATCCCCCAAAATTTAACAAGAAATGATTCTTGCCTGTAGAAAACAGCACAGAGACAGTTCATCCCTTGCAGATGTGGCAGAGTGATTCTTTACCCACCATTTAAAAAAAAAAAAAAAATCTTCTCAAATAAACTAGATAAACATATTGTTTGAATTTTATTATCTATTTGGGGAATTAGGATGCACTTCAGAAAAACAGCTGACTTTCTAGTAAAGCCAGCAAAAGAAATTGTTTCCAGATTATTTCAGTGAAATAACTGGTCATTTTTAACCACAAGATGATGTGTTACTGCAGTCACATGTTAAAACACCATTTCCCCTCTTTTTTTCGCTCTTTTATTGTGGAGTCACTCACAATGATACAAGTATTTCAAAGAGAAATGATCATACTGAACACTATATCTTTGTGAGGATGGCAGATCCAGAACCTAGTGAAATTTAAGTTTTCCCTACCCACATCAAGCCTTATAGTACTCTTCACTTAAGTTTCTGCTCACATCATTAAAACCATCCTTAATACAACAAAGGCCCACGAATTTTTTTTTTCTTCATCATCTGCAATGAGAAAGTTAACACTTTACACCTTTCAGCAGCCAAGCACAAATACTGCCAGTTCCCAGCCCCACGGTACAGGCAGGACTTTATCTAAATCAAATAGAAAGGGTGAGGAACAGGCAGGTAAAAGCAATACAGTGTGGTCAGGCAATATTCAGAGTTTTAGGAGCAAAAAGATCATAAAGGAAGAACAGCAGGAAGCAGAGACCAAGCAAAAGGATGAATGGAAACTGTAAGGAGGAAGAAAAAAAACAAAAACCAAACCAACAGTAAGAGAAGCTTTTGATTCATCTTCAATTTTGAGGCAGAACCAAAATGTTTTTTAGTTTCAAAGTCAAAACTTTTGCTTAGGATTTAAATAAAACCAGGACAGAGAGAAAAAAAACTATACAAACATGTTCTGTAAGTGTGCAAATCAAGATTTTCCTCAATGTTTGACACTAATATAAAGGTACCAATATGTCCCCTGTACAGTGCCTCAACTAAAGACTGAGAGCTGTTTCTATCTTCTCTTCCCTGTTGCCTCACCCTTGGGAGGATTATAAAAGTCAAAGTTTCACTAAGAGCACAGAACCTACACTCTTCAGCAGTGCTAAGACAAACCACTCCCCGACCCTAGAGAAACCTTTGTTGCAGAGACACCTTTGTTGCAGAGACACCTTCGCATCAGTACCGACTACCCCTCCACTGTTTGCTGCCCAACATCCACATCCATCCTTTTTGTCCTGGTCAATGCCCAGGAAGCCATGGAGCATCCCTTCCCAGCTCAGGAGGTGCATGGGGAGACCAAGAAGTGCATCGTGTAATTCAGACCGTAATGAAGGATGCACGCCCAGTACGCAGACAGAGCTCAGCAACATGGACGTCTCTGGTGACCCTGACGGTTCTTCTGCCCTTGCAATGGCACCACGTAACATCAAAAAAGGTTTTACCACCACCAGCTCTCCTACAATACCAACGAGCACTGCAGTACTTCTGAGTCTTTCATGTTATTACACCCTTCTTCCCATACATCCCCCACTCAGTCTGACCTCTTTAAAAGCCAGGGCCCATCCCCAGAGAACCTCGTCTGTGCTGGAAGCTGCAGCGGGAGGTGGTAAAGGCAAGGCAAGACAGTCCTCGCTCCTCTTTCCCCACTGGACACTATTCCCTTCTTCCCTTCCTCTTTTCCCACGGCTCCCCTCTGGTTGCAGACAGGTGACAGCTCCACCTCGCCTGGGGACCCGGCTGGGCAGACAGAGGGATGTAGAGTGCAGGGCTCCCCGTGGGGTGGGTGTCAGGGCTCCCCGGGAGGGCTCCCCACAGGGGGCGCTGGGCAGGGCACCGCTCCCCTCCACAACTGGGCCCCCTCTCCGGTTTCAGCACGAACCCACCGCTCAGGGTAACACATACCTGATTCCAGATTCCCAGCTCTCAACAGGAAACAAACAAGTATTTCACCAATAAATAATCTGAGGTGCTTTTGCATGCTTAAAAACCACAAGATTTAAAAATCAGAACCATTTGTGTCAGGTGCGGCCCACTGCGGTCCGTCAGGAAGCCCAGGAATTACACGCAGGTCTCACAACCTTTTCTTACTAACACTGCAACATTTTTACTCCCTGTCCCCCTGCCCCTCTTTTTAATCAGAATAGACACAGAAGAATTAAAGTGAACTTTGTAAATACTGAAGGGGGTGAGGGGAAGAAGGGTCAAGTATTTTAAAAGAGGAAATGTCACTGGAATGTACTCATAAGAAATAATTCTGAAAACATACCAATAATATAAAGTATAATATGTAAATTATATTAAATATGAAGGTTTTTTCATTATTTTCAAAAAGCATTATTGTTATTGGTGGGCCATTTTAAGTAAAACAAAGTGCTGTCTTAATACTTTATTCTAAGTCATTAGGAAATACTGGCTTACAAAATCCTAATAGTTTTACAGTCTGCTCTTTATTTAAGGGCTATTCAAAGAACTTGTAAGATACTCTTGGAGTCATAATGAAAACGATGTCTGTGAAAAGTAACGCCCAACAAGTAAGAACAATTGTATATGTATCCAGCTGTACACTTGTGGTCTCATTCATCACAATTAAAACAGGTCACCAGCTGTTTTCTCTGGAGTGTTCCCAACCCAGAAATAATTTGCTGCAAAATTTCTCTTGTTCAGGAGAAATAGCTCCGATTACTTTATTTAAAGAAAAAAAAAAAAAACAAATCAAAAAACCAAAAAACCCCAACAACACAAAAGAAACGCTTTTTATTTTTAAATGATAAGTCTTTAAATTAATTTGCTCCATAAGGAAGCAAACTAACAGTACCAACAGCTTCAATCTTAACGATGTTCCAAAAAACGCATGTGTTTCAGTTGATTTTTTATGCCTATCATTTCAAACATACAATACAGCTCCACAAAAACCTACACTTGCATAATCAAAAGAGAACCGATGCTTAGTGTAAGACTAAGTGAATGAGGGAGAAATGTAAAAGGATAAAAAATTATTTAACTGAATTTATAAAATGCATTATTAAAAATACGCCTCATATGCTCTCAATCCCTTCATCCCCCACTCTGTATTGATACTGGGGGTTGCCCCGACCCATGTGCAGGACCCTGCAAATTGGCCTTGTTGAACCTCATGAGGTTCACATGGGCCCACTTCTTGAGCTTGTCCAGGTCTCTCTGGATGGCATCCCATCCCTCAGGCATGTCAACCGCATCACTCAGCTTGGTGTCATCTGCCAGCTTGCTGAGGGTGCACTGAATCCCACTGTCTGTGTCATTGATGAAGATACTAAATAGTATTGGTCCCAATACAGACCCCTGAGGGACACCACTTGTCACTAGTCTCCATCTGGACACTAAGCCGTTGACCACTACCCTCTGGATGCAACCATCCAAACAATTCCTCATTCACTGAACACTCCACCCATCAAACCCATACCTCACCAATTTAGAGACACGGATGTTGTGGGGGACTGCGTCAAGTGCCTTACAGAAGTCCAGATAGACACATCCCTAGCTCTTCCATTGTCCACTGATATAGTCCATTATAAAAGGCCAGGAGGTTGGTCAGGCAGGACTGGCTCTTGGTGAAGCCATGCTGGCTGTCTCGAATCACCTCCCTGTCCTCCAGGTGCCTTAGCATAGCTTCAGGGAGGATCTGTTCCATGATCTTCCCAGGCACAGAGGTGAGGCTGACAGGTCAGTAGTTCCCAGGGTCTTCCTTTCTACCCTTTTAAAATATTTCTAACATTTTGAAATGGGTGCAATGTTTCCCTTTTTCCAGTCAACAGGGACTTCACCTGACCACCATCACTTTTGAAATATCATGGAGAGTGGCTTGGCAACTGCATCAGCCAATTTCCTCAGGACTCTGGGATGCATCTTGTCAGGTCCTATAGACTTCTGTATGTTCAGGTTCTTCAGGTGGTCACGATCCTGATCTTCTCTTACAGTAGGAGGGACTTTGCTCCCCTAGTCCCTGCCTTGCGGTCCATCCACTTGAGAGGTGTGGGGAGAGAGGTGGTCAGTGAAGACTGAGGCAAAAACATTGCTGAGTACCTCAGCCTCCTCCTTGTCCTTTGCTACCAGTTTGCCAGTCTTGCTCCTCAGAGGGGGTACGCTTTCTTTGACCTTCCTTTTCTGTCTGACACACCTCTAGAAGCCCTTCTTATTTTTCTCTGTGTCCCTTGCCAAGTTCAGCTCCAGCCGCACCTTCCTGACCCCATCCCTACACAACTGGGCAGTGTCCGTATACTCTTCCCAGGATACCTGTCCCTGCTTCCACTGACTGTGCATTTCCTTCTTGTCCTTTGATTTGACCAGCAGGTCTCAACTCAGCCATGCTCGTCTCTTGCCTTCCTTTCCTGGTTTCTTACACCTGGGGATCGAGAGCTCTTGAGCTCTATGGAAAGTGTCCTTAAAGTTCTGCCAGCTCTGTTCTACTCCCTTGTCCCTGAGGGCAGTTTCCCAGGGGGTCCTACTGACTAACTCCTTGAAGAGCTGGAAGTTTGCTTTCCTAAATTCCAGGGTCTGAATTTAATCTTTGCCTGATCTATATCCCTCAGGACTGTGAACTCCACCAGTGCATGATCACTGCAGCCCAGGCTGCCTCCAATCTTGACGTCACCAATTTGCTCACTTGCATTGGTGACCAATGGCGGGTGACCCCTCTGGCGGGGCTGTCTGTTACCTGGCTTAAGAAGTTACCCCCAATGCATTCTAGGAGTCTCCTGGATTGCCTACAGCTCTCCCTGCTACTTTTCCAGCAGATGTCGGGGTGGTTGAAGTCCACCAGCAGGATGAGAGGCTCCCCTTGATCGGGCAGCCTGTGGTAGACACCAACCACAAGGTTCCATTCATTGGCTTGGTCTCTAATTCTTACCCATAAGCTTTCAACCTGCTCGTGGCTATTCTTCAGAGACAGCTCTTCACATTCTATCCGTTTCTTGATGTACAGGATAATGTCTCAGCCCCTCCTTCTTCACCTGTCCCTTCTGAACAGCCTGTAGCCATCAATAGCCACACTCCAGTCATGGGATTCATCCCACCAGGTTTCAGTAATGGCAACTAGGTCGCAGCTTTCTAGCAGCACGGTAGCTTCCAGCTCCTCCTGTTTGTTGCCCATGCTGCATGCATTGGTGTAGAGGCACTTCCACTGGACTGTCAGCCACATCATCTTCTTAGAGGAGCACCCCTTAATTCCTTTGAAGTATTTCACTGGTGTTTCCCTCTTGGCTCCTATTACCTCAGGAGCCCCTGGCTCATCTCTGTAAGACTTCAAGAGAGACATAAAGCCAAGTTTGGAAAGTAATGTTCAAGCCAAAAGAGAATGGAAAGTTACTGTAGAAAACAGAATAAAAATAAACATACTTTTCTGTGAAATGGACTGTTGGTTTAACTTAGACATACAGTATTAAACAATGCATACACAATTTTTAAATACTCTAAAGTACACTAAACAACATTTTATAGTATTCTAGGCAGATATCACCACTATCTTCAGATACATGAATGCCAGCATGGAAAAAATATACATACAGAACTATGTCATTTGTTCTTACGACATCTTGCTCTATAAGAGGCAAAAATGTGCCAGCCTGTCAGAGATTTCCTTATACCTTCCTGATCTGACTGGGGAAATGCCAGGACTGTGCTGTACATTGCTCCCAACTCACTTTGGCAGAAAGGTCAGTCAAGTACATCCTCTCTCCAGAACAGATGTGCTATAGCAGGCTCTGAATTCATGCCTGAGCAGAAACTTCAACTACAGTCTCCAAGCGATTTTTTTCCAGTAATACATTACCAAATCAGAATTCAAGATGGACCTAGGACCCATAAGGAAATTTCTTAAGGATTAGCACTTGTTTACTAGACTTCAGTGACAAAGCAGAATAAATGTAAGACCAATGAGGGCTGGGAGAAGAGACTTTCTTTCCCAGTTCTAAAATGAGAGTAAATATTATTAAATAGTTACTAATTCACAGATGTATTTCCAGAGCTTTTAATGACTAGCATTAGTTGCAGCCGCAAATGCTATTTCAAGCAGTTTTGCAAAAAACCACAACATCGAATAAAATTTCCATTCTCCTTTCTGTGACTTTAAGCCACAAAAGTACAGGAGGGTGGGGGTGGAGGGGGGTGGAGGGGAAGCAGGACAAGAGGAGCAACAGATGGTTTCCTGATCAGACGGAAAAATCACAAATTTCAGATTAACACTGGCAGGCCACCACAAGTATCTGGAATAAAGAGACAATAATCTGCTTTCTCAGTACTTTCCACCTAACAAGAATGGTGGATGTCATAAAAGCCACATAGGATCCATAGTGTATATCTGAAGGTAACTAAACTGGATGTCTTACAATGTCACCACTGTGACAAGTTTTCAACATGCCAAAATGTAAATCCAAAGGAGGACTGTCTTGAAATAAGGCTCCCAAAGCTTCCCATTCTCTTTATCTTTCAATATGTTGGCTACAAATTTAAATACAGCCTTACCTTATACACCACAAATTTCCTTTACCACTGTCACAACTTGGACTGATTTGTTAGCAATTCTTTTTCTTCCTTTTTTTCTACTGAATAAAGGCTCTAAGACATTAAAAGTGTACAATTATCTACAGCTTTAAATGGAATTACAGTTTAGCCCAAAGGGAACAAGCTGCAGGATAAATGCCTTAGTCTGCAAACTGAAATAAAGAATAATTTGTGCAATTTATAAACATTTCATAACCAATGCTGACTGGACTTGAGTACTGCTGTAATATAACTTAAAAAATAGCAGTGTAAGACAACTGCAACATATCCCTACAGAAAGCAGATTTTCTTTTTTTTTAAACAGATTTTCAGAAAAGCTATATTTGAACAAGTACATGTCTGCTAAATCTTCCCAATTATTGCTCAGGTTTTCATTTTTTGCTGGCTGCTGCTACTTCCTCTGCCACTTCCATCCTAGGTCCGCTTCCCTCGCTTTTCAAGTAACAATGTCTTTTGAGAAACTTCAGTTTGGAATACTAATATCAGTACCATAAGTCATATTTACTGGTAAAGTAGAAGATAAGACAAAAGAAGGGGAGAGGAGTGCAGGATTTGAAACTGTTGTTTTTCTTACCAATTTTGTTCTCTTCTGGGTTTCACTCCCAAGATATTAGAGGAAACAAGAGTAACTGCTTTCTTTTGTTTAGGGTTAAGGTAATATTGCTTAGGTATCTATGTAAATTCCAATTTATAAGATAGAAGCACATCAGATGCACTTTAACTCAGAGCTGACTATTGGTGTCAAAAAATACATTATGTTAGACGATTCCATTGTGGAAAAAGAAGTTAGAATAACAAGATAACGCTTCATCTCTTCATGGTGTTTCAGTCTCGTTTAAATTTGGAAAATTAATATTGGATGAGCTGCCTTACCCTCCATTCAGTTTCTCTTCCTTCCTTAATCTGGATATCAGATTTTATGGATCTGTATTAAGGACCTCATGCATTCCTTTAGTCTCTGTTTATATTTACCACAACCTCCATAAGAACAGGAAAAAAAGGCTATTTGTACCTTCCTATAATACAATGAAATATATATTTCTGATAGTGAAAGACACAGGCTGAAGCAAAGACTCAAGTGTACAGGTTTTATAATTACATGGCAATACCCCAACAGACACTCCCAAATTGACAGCAAATTCTGCCAGCAGACAGTGGTTTAAATTCACAGCCCCAATAACCACAAATTTCCTTGAAGAATTCCATCATGGGAAGGTACACAAAGGTAGAGGCAACTCTGTCTGGTTTGTACTGCTCTTGTGACAGAATCAAGACATACTAAGAGCAGACAAAGCGAAGCAATTTCAGACTCAATAAATGAACATTCTTACTATCTGCTCCATAATTAATGGTAAGTAAGCTCTGAAAGGGCTTAATCCAATGCTTTTTTATGAATTAGTACCATGATCTTTCAGATTTTGAAGCAATTTCTACTTAATCCAGACTTTGAACTTTCAATTCTGATTAACCAAAAATTAACAAAAAAGAAAAAAAAATCCATCCAATTTCAAGGATGGTTTATCCTGACTTAACACAAGACGCTCCCACAGGAAAAATAAATAGTAACTATTGCTGTAAAAGTTAGATCCTCCCAGGGAGCAAAACTTACAGTGGTAATTCTGTTTCCTGTGACAATTACCACCTTGATCTGTGAAGAAAGGTATTTTGCCAATTTTTTTCAGTTCTTGAAAGTAAGTATGCTACCTTACAGAAATAAATACAAATTTTCCAAACAAATCCATTATACATCAGGAAAGAAAAGTATGATAAGGGACACAGAGATGAAAGATGCCTGCTTTAAAACTTCTGCAAAGAAATTACACAAATGAGGAAGCAAGAAAAATTACAAAATTTATGCTTTTAGGACTACATATTGTTCTCCGAATATGATCACATCTTCCGCTATATACGGGTAAGCAGAGAACTTTATCAGAGCACAGCTACTGAAATCGATCTAACTAAAAGTAAACAAACAAAACCCAAGGCTTTTCTCTACTTCATTTGAGTTTAAACACTGTAAACTCACCATAAATGTGGTGGTATTTTGTCCTCTACATCGTAATTTGGAGCATATTGGCTATTTGCAGTGAGATGGCTAGGGTAATAAGTGGTCCAAATTCCCCATGAAGACAAAACCAGAAGGGAAACTATCACAGATTCAGTAACAGTCTCTCCGCTTGACCTCCTTATGGTTTATTGCATTCAATCCCTATATGTTTTTTAGGGAGTGTTCTCCATGAACAGATGTTGAAAAGCTTTTCCATTGCTGACTGTTTACCAGGCACAAGCATTTCCCCTGACCAGTCTTCTGGGTTCTGTCACGCTATAAAGGCAAGACAAACCAGCAGAAGAGGCCAGCAAGTTCCACAGTAACAATGGAACCTCCCGTCTGAGCACAAAACACACGTGCCTCAAAGCACAGAGTAGTATGTGAACCATATAAGGCAACAAATCAAGATCTAAGCTTAATCAAAGCCCAAAGCTTTGCAAGATGTGTTTGCAAGTACAGTATACTATGTACATACCGTATTAGGCAATTGGAATTTTAACTCAAAAGTATTTTCATCTTGCAAAACTTAATGAGCAAATATAGCAAGGTATTTGATGACGGGTTTTTTTTCTGAACATATGTAAAGCATAAAATGTAGGGCTGCTATTAGAAGTAAAAATCCTTTCCCCATTACAGAATTTTATTGAAACAAACCTCTGTCAGCATAACTATCTAACTCCAGTCACAAACAGTATTATAATCAAGAATTCTTTGCTGTAACAAGTAGCTTTTGTGTCACAAATATTTAAACAAACAAATAAATATACGCCTTGTACAAAAGTTAAATCAATTCTTTGAGTCAAGACATTTACACTTTCCACTCCTTTTCAACAAAGTCTATAAAAAAAGCTACATGTGTTTATATACAAACTACGAAGACTTGAAGGAAAGTCAGGTTATCTAGAATTTCCAGATCCACTGTCAGCACTTGTCAAACACAATACTTGAAGATATAACCTTAAGACATGCAATGTTACCCAATTTAAATAAATCCAATTACTTGACTTAATATTAGTAAATTGCCATGTCCTACCCATGCAGAACCTCACAAAGCAAAAACAAGTAGAAAATTCTAGATGGATCAAACAAGGGCAAAACATTTCCTAGAGTCCTAAAAGATTTTCAAAGCTTATAATGGCGGTCTATCTCACAGTATGTTAGTAAAAACAAAAACAACCCCACACCAAACAATTACTGAAATACCACCGTCACACTTTTAACATTTCATTAAAAAAACAGCTCCAGTATGTCTACCCTGTGTTATTGTTCTACCCTGATTATAAGAGCAGCGAATATTTTGAAAATGCATCATTCAATTTGGAAATATATCTATCTTCTGCAGCATGAATTCTTCAACACAACAATTCTTCAGTGCAACACTAGTAGAGCTCTGGTAGAAAAAGCCCAATCTAGACGCTATTAGCCTATAGCACCTCGCCCAGAATGTGGCATCTTGAAGCAACTGCAGAAAGATTTTAAATCATCTAAGCAATTTCATCCATTTTGTTAGCAACGCAGGACTGAATGGATCTCCCAGATAATCCCAGGCAATCACTTGCTCTCACAGAGCAGTATATCAAAACGCTTCCACAAATTAGTAAATTGCTTTTCTTGTCTCCCCTTTTCCTTCTACACTTCCGTGAAGGAGTGGAGGCTTTTGGGACTAGCCAAAACAAACCTTCTATTCTCATCACGTTCTCTCAGAACAAAGAGATAACGGTTTTAGACAGGTGGTCATTAAGAAATACTGCACCTCTTTGTCACTACAAAATACAGTTTAAAATCATTGTATCTGCCAAAGAGAAATCAGCCTCTGTTTCCACCTGATGCAGCCACATGCATGGCAGTTCTGGGGCTGAGCTCCATAGCCGCATAGCTCAGCAGGGTGTGAGGAACAATACATTATCTTCTGTTCAACAGGTATGAAGTGATCTTACAGTGCTTCTGGAGACCTACTTTGAAACCCTAGCAGCTTGAAACTAGCAGCATAACTTCCTATACTGTAAAAGTTCATTTAATCCAACTAATCTTTACCTTAACTAAATTAACCGTTAACATTTGACTTGAATAGATCAGACCTCTCCGGAGCTGACTGACATCCACAGGCTGTCAGAGGAAGAACAGCTTTAAAAAACATGGAACATTCAGAAATAGATAAGGTGAAAGGTAGATTCTGGCTAAATCAGATTCTTTCAATCCTCTCCTGCCTTCCTTTGTGCCTCGCCCCCCAATCCCATTATAAATTGACTATGAATACTATTGCTACTTCATGCTCAAGTTTTTTTAACAGCTGAATAACAAGACAACGTAGGAAATAACCACTGGGCAACATACAACATATTAAGCTGAAAAAGTAATATTCAATCCTAGCATTCCATAAACAAAGGAGTTAGAAGTAATTATGATTACAACTCAGGCTTGCCAGATCCCCGATTCTTCAGAGGCACATCCATACTTTAAATGAAGGCAAAAAACCTGATATTTCAGTCTTTCCAGCTGTACAAACTTTATTTGTGTGTGGCTCTTTGTGGGTGATGAAACAGGGGAAGTAAAAGGAAAAGCAATATATTCAGAATGCAGCTGAGAATCATTAATACCATTTTTCTGATTCATAAAGTTTAGTGCATTTATTACTTGAATGGTGAAACACTTTAATTAGGAAAAATATCACCAAATACTTCAACAAATGTTAGGTTTGCCATAATTGCTTTGTTGAATTTAGGCCTACAAAGGGATCAAGGACTTCCTGTGCTTAAAACTCTGAATTCTACTACGGATTTTGATTTCAGAAAGTACAAGTCCTTCATCTTATATGCTCAAACCTGAAGATAAATATCTCAAAGCTGAGTTGATCAAACCACTACGTGTTTTTCAAAATTAGTGCCTATTGCTCAAGAGGTATGCTAACTTGACAACTTTGAAGTGTTACGCCTGTTTACTAGAAGCATATTATATGCAGCAACAGTACAAACCAGTTATTTTCAAACCAACTCTGTAAGGCAATTCTCTAGTCCTCAGACTGTCTCCCCACAGGCGTTCATACTTCCACTGGAATGCCCAACTCTAGAAATAACAAAGCTAAGTGATGAAGGAGGGGAGAAGAGGTATGTTGAAGGCATGGAATGAGGACAATAAAGTAGAATGCATCTACAAGAGTCCAGAAGATCAAACTATTAACGAGGAACACAACAGATACTTCATCTTGATCCATGAGTGACATGGACTTGTCTACTTGCCTACTCAGCTGTTCAGGTCAAACGTTGACTCAGTTAATCTCCTTAGCAGAATGCACCAGGACAACCAAAGCCACTGCTGTCCATCACCTGCCTAAACCTCTTTCTGTAAACAGCATGAGCTCCAAGGCAAGTGGCAGTCTGAGACACCACAGTCTGCAGTCCAATATATTAAAAAGAACTAGCATGAATTTTAGACTCCTTCAGCACACCAGGATGTAAGCTGCAGTGACTCAGGAGATCCCCTACTTCACATTCAGCTACTCCTGCCACAGAAGAAGGGTAGGACAGACAGGAAGGTCAGTAACTGCAACTGCCACCCCAATCTAATTTTTTTTCATTTGAATATACATCTTAAGGTAACAGAGAATGGAGCATGCAAATTCTCCTAACAACCTTCTGATATGTATCTTGGAGAAGAAGAAAAAACAAGGCCTGTGTTGTTGATCTGCTTTTACCTTTTCCTCCTGCACAGATAAAGGCCTACTGCAACGTTGTTTTATTTCCTGCTTTGTCAGCCTCATTTGACCTTCCACAGCAAGGACAAGAGCTTTGGGGCTGGACCAACAGAATGCTAACCTTCTCTTTTTGGTGCAGATGCTGTTTTGAAGCCTCTATGGGATCTTAGCATTAGCATAAAATCACTCATTTCTTGAAGTCAAAAAATAATAGTGTTCCAGAAACAGGTGGCATTTGTTTAAATACGCAACAGGGATAAAAAAAAATAATGGTAGGAACAGATTTAAAACAAATACTTCAGGCATTTCACACCCTGATTGTTCTGAGTTCCTCCCATAATTTGTTACTGTTTAACTTCTGTAGATAAAAATAGTCCAATAGGAGTACCAAAGAACTCTGTCCTGTGATTTAGATCTTGCAGTAGCTTATGCGAAGTTGCTTTGAAGGTCACCTAAAAAGTTAATCTTAAAATTCATTCCTCCAACTGGAGGAAAAAGAGCTGGCAAATCTAGGCAGGTAATTACTGTGGAAAAACAGCATGCAATCTTGCCATGCAAATTCACTTGGTCGCAAATAGCTTTCTATGCTAATTTAACACTCAACCCTTCTCCACCCATCTTAAACCCCCCCCGCCTTTTGTAAATACACTTGTCTCTAATATGTTCCACAAGGTCAACAAACTCAAGCACTAAGAAAGTTATTGCGATGATGCCCATGCTAAAAAATCCACCCCTGAAACTCTACCCTCATGGTGATGTCAAGATCCTCCTCTTTCCTTGGTTTGGATAAGGCAGTAGTAGACCTGAGCAGCTGGAATTCATTTTAGACTTACTTGGTATTTGGTAATTCCATTCAGAAACCTGGTTACAAACGGGAATTCAGTGCAAAGTAGGTAGAATATTAATCCTAAAAAGAACTTTCTTGAACATCAAAGCTAACCTCAAGTGATTAAAGAGATGACCTGTAAAATATCCAAATGATTCAAACCATAGGTAGCTCAATGGCATTTAATAAGTAATTCTGAAACAGCCAGGCAAATTCAAGAGGCCATTGCACACCACAAACAATAGAGACACTGTGGCTTGAAATCATGACTAGCCTGACAGCTACCTACTGAGGTTCCTGATTAGCCTCTGAGAGGCTCCAAAAGGGAGTCTCCTAGCTTGGCGACTGTAATGTCCGCAGATTGATTTGTCAGGATTTGCCTCCACACACTTTAGGCAGGCATAACGCTCCTATAATTATTTTTTTTTTCATTTTACTAGAGCATTGTATGCAGTTTGTACCAGTAAAAAATTGGAATTTGGCACCTCTTAATGCTAATTAACCTTTTACATCATTGTAAAAGATGGGGAGAAGGAAACTTTCTGATCTTTTCTCTTATTTGTGTAGTTTTACACACAAATTTGCCAAGACAGATCTATTTGCTGCTTTGAATGACAGGATGCTTGGCCTCTGACAGGCTCTCCGAGAGGGCAGAACTGCTGCTAACTCAAAAGCATTGTGCATGTGAATGCCCAGTACGACTGAAAACGACAACGAGTTTCTGGCATGGTTACTCACCTCAAACAATAGAGCCTTAAGAACACAGCAGTGGACTCTAACAAACAACTACTGTTAAAGGTTTTTTTTTCCTTTTCTCTTTTTTAGAGTTCTTTCTCCCCAGTACATTTTAGTTGATTTTTCAAAGTTCAACTTGAAACTAACTGCAGTATACAACACAATTGCCTGGTATGAGTTAACAGTTCTGTAGGTGGTTAGCTGCTAGCAAGTTTAATAATCCCATGAATGACTTGAGGTGTGAGTCAGCAAAGATCACATGAGCCACAACTGCCAGCACTAAGAGGAGAATTCAGCTCCCACAAGGAAAGATACCACATTTTAGAACTTCTGACCTTTTCCTTGTGGCTCAATTAGTAATGATTTTATATATCATCATAATCCTACATCAAGCATCTGATGTTACCTGAAACATGCAACATAATATAATTCTCTTCAGGGAAAAAAAAATTCAAACCCAGCAGTGACAGAAATATACATGCCTTTCAGTGCTTTTTCCTAAATAGCACACATTAATAAAAAACAGATACTAAAGCAGAATGCCAGAATATCAGAATGTATTTATTTGTCTTGGTTTCTTTTCATTCTGAGGATCACGGTCTTACACTGCTGACACTAAATCTCACTGATTTATAATTAGCCATAATACAAAACAGACAAGAACTTGTTAAAGAAACAAGACAGAATTCCATTGAGTAAATAATAATGTTTACTATATTCATCTGTTTCAGCCACAATCCAGGTAACACGAACAGAAGAAAAGAGGATAAAAACAGGGAGATTCCTGGGGAAGGAATCACGTGACACAAGCTGGATAATACTAGGAAAGGAGGAGCTGGGCAAGCCACCTTCTTGCAAAATTTATGCCTACACAGTGTATAGTGAGGAAAAAGGCACTTGCTCATTAAAAACAGTTTTTACCATCTGTGTAACATTTGATGTTAGTTATCAGGTTTGACACATGTAAAAATCATGCATCTATTTTGCACAAAACTCTCACTGGGCATGACAAATGACTGACCTCCTTTACATTCCCTCACTATCAATTTAAACTATTTAATCTTTGTGCAAAATATTAATTGCAAAGGGAGCTGAGAGTAACTGTGCACAGAGTGAACGGCAAAGCATTGTCAAGTCTCAGCTATTTCAGAATGAGGAAAGCACAGTTGTGAGTAAGATGGGGGAAGCAACACGCTCTCCTTAGAGTAAGGGTAAGTTACATCAAACCTTCATCATTATGCCTTTTTAGTATTAATGATTCACTGCCATTCATTGTGTTATTTTTGCTTTAAAGATGCCCCTTTCTGCATAACTTTTCAATTGCACAAAAAAATTACAGCTCGGCTGAATCACATGCAACTGGAGCTAATATCCACGTCCAACTACCAATTAGTATGGCCCTATCAAGTATTATGGCCCTTGCTTTGCTGCAGATCACATGCTGCCACGTGCATTTCAAAACATGGGGAGAGACAACACTGGCAATTGTTGCTAGTCAGTTGTTTTTAATGGGAAAAGCTAGTAAAGCTGGGGAGCACTGTTTCCCAAACCCAATTTGTTGGCAAAGATCTGAAAAAGCTTTTTATAGCATGGATTCTTTGATGTTCACAGTTTAAAAAAAATAAAAAATAAATTGTTGTAGATGATCTGAGGAACAACCCAGCCTGCTTATTCAAGAAAGTCAGGGGAATAGCTTACAACACATGCACAAAATGTCTGACTCCAAACGGGGCATGTTATATCTGAAAGTGGCTACATAGATAAACTGGGTAACTTGCAACAACATGGAAACATTACCTAAAATGCATTATACAGCCACAGAGAGACACTTAGATTTTTTGTCAAAGAACAACACTTTGAAGTGTTGAATCAAACATGTGTAATTAAAAAGTAAGATATAATAAAAATTGGAAATCAAAGGTAGGAATTAAAAGAAAACAAAAACCCAAAATAAATCACTGGATTAAATAATAGATGGATTAAAATAAATATGAAGAACACCATCATAATTCTGTTTATACTGTGTGTGTCATGCAGCTTAACTAAAACTGCTTCTCATGTAGTTTGTGTAATGGGCTTATTGGAATAGCTGAGTTGTATAAAGAGAGCATCTAAAAAGGCACAGGTTACAGGAAATGCAAATAAAACTGAATGCTGTTATTAGAGCTCAGCTTGGCAATAAAAAGCAAAAGAATTTATGTTGCACTTAGTTACAGAGACCTTCAATTCTAGTATTGCCTCAAAAAACCCCCCACACCTTCATGGAGCTATCAACTCAGTTCCAAATACTTAGCATTGGTGAGAAAAAAAACAAACCAATCACTTATATTTCAATTTTGAAAAAAGTTGAAGCTTACTTTTACTTTTTTTTTTCTTTAACAGAAATAATCACATCCTGACAGAAGAAGCCTTATTCAGAGAGTGAATTTCCAATGTTAAGGTGGATTAGGGTGGATTTTTAACTGTAAGCTTGAAATAGAAATGTATTTTAAAATCTTCAGAATGTAGTCCCTGTATTAACCCCCTATGTATACGGTGGTTTTGTACAAAACTTATCAAGACAGAATATCACTGCAGACTGAAGTAAAACTTCCCAGTGGCCTGCACAGTCATAGATATTCTTAAAAAAAGGAGGTGAAGGCAGAAGGAGGCACAGAGAGCAGGATCCATCTATTCAAAGTTGCCTTTGATGATAAGCAAACATCTGGCGTGTTGGGGCATGTTAAAGATATGGATAAATTCTAGGTCACTGCTCAAGGGAGATCAAAAATTGAGCCTTACCCTATAAAAGCACACAGTATCATTCAAGCTCTGTTAGACCTGAATTTGATTCCTGTCAGTTTACCTTTTACTCTTACAAGCTTCTTTGATGTACATGACAATCCATCAGGCAATGGGTGCTTTAGATGCTAGAAATCCCTTCTTTGAAGCTCCAAGTGAAATAAATCAGCTGTCAAGCTTCATGAACTCTGTTTTTTTCCTAAATAGTTTTAAACGCCTGTTTAATGTCCAAACAATAAAATGTCTTTTCTTTGCTACATTTAGGTTACAAGTAAAATGGAAGTTCTTCGTCCTCACTCACTTCATTTTAAATGTTAAACCTTATGTCTTTAAAAATGTTATTGACCAAATCTAAAGACATATAACTGAGATACTGTAGGTTTAGTTTAAATGCATAAAATCTGTACAAGCTAACTTTAGCAGCCAAGAAATAATATGTAGAATGCCAAAGAGTGCATACATGATTCAATTTTTTTGTCTATTTCCAAGCTTGATACACCTGAAGAATGCATGTAGATTTTTATCTGAGTAGAAGCAGCTCAGTGGTTTCACTCTCCCGCTTTTATATGTCAGCAAAATTAAACCTCCCCTCCCGCCCTCTGCCAAAGGTTTGAGGGAGGCAGTGACCAAATACCGGCCATCTTTGATGACAGTCTCCTAACTATCACAGTGTCGTAGGGTGAGGAGGAGGCAAACCTTCCCAGTGAAAGCAAGCGGGTCAGACCTTTTGTCCAACGATTAGTAACTCAGTCAGGAAAAGGGAACTATTGAAGGGAGAGCAGACTTGAAAATAGGTTATAATACGAGATACGCTTGGAAAAGCCTAAATCTGAGTTTTCCTCTCTGCATTACGTAGATCTTTTAAAAAAAATACTAACAAGTCCTACGTTCCCTTTTGTACTGCCAAATCATTTATTTTTAGAAGCAACTACTCTTTAACAACCATCTGCCTTCCTCTCAGATGTTTTGGGAGAGACATGGGGGCCATGTGGTGTGTAAGACTCATGACACTGAATTCAGCCATTCCAAAGGTGGATTATAATCCAAGTTTCTCACCAGTGGGAGCTAGAGCACCCCAGCTGCTGCGCTACTGCCCAAAAGCATCACTGCAACCACGGCAATGCCTTGCAGTAAAGAGTGGCTGAATTTCTGAATCCTGGAAACATTTCCAGGATTAGTCTGCTGAGGGAAGAATATTTTGATGATATTAAAGAGGCTTATGTTCAAGACAAGTTGAGCTGTTCAGTTCTGTGAATGACCGAGTTTCCGGGTGTGTGTGGAGGCAGAACATTAAACAGCTAGTAAATTTTACTGGCAAAAGTTCAGACAACTATATACTTAGGAATGCACTAGTTGTAAAGAACATATTCCTGTTTTCAGACCCTTAAATACTTCCTGTGTCTTACTGGGCACTTAAGTGGTTTTTGCAGACCTATGTTATTTCATAGGAAACTTGTATACCTTTTAGTATCCCAAAGAAAACTGTCTGCAAATTAAAAATAGCAGCAGAACTTATAAGATTCACAGCTGACTCAGTTGACAAAGTAATGCTGAATACTTTCCTCTACAATGTCATGAAGACATATTTTTTTGGCACGTATTTTTAAAGTCTTGCATGATTTCTACTTAGTGAAATTTTTCTATTTTTGTTACATCCCCCATTAAAAAAAACAAAAAACAACAGTGAACTTCTTGCTATATTTGTGGTATCATATTAAATATATACGAAATAATATAAAATGTTACTGCAAGCAGAGCACATAACGTACTTACCAATATTAATTTCATCATCAGTTTCAGCATCTCCAATACACTCAAACTGGAAATCTTGTAAAGACTGTGAAAATTTTTGCACTGCCATAGATAAATCTAAAATTCAAGAAAAAGAAGAAAAAAAAGAAGAAAAATCAGAGTTACTCCATTACAACTTCACTGGAGCAAGGTTTCATGCATTTCTGCATGAACCATTTTTTCTGTCTACAAAGCTTCCTTTCTAGTATCTTTTTTGGACAGTAACTTCATTCAAAAATCCCCATCACCATTTCAAAATCAAAGTATCTTAGATATCCCAGAAACCTATGAAACACACTGATACCAGACTTCAAACAATACAGGTATTATGTTGACAACTGAAGAACTGCTATACTTCTTGAAAAATAAGAAATTAGTATAAGAAATGAATGTCTAGTGACAAAATGCATATGTAAGTAGACCACTGTTGTTTAAAATACCACAACATTAGTTTGCAGATTAAAATAAAGTGACAATTTCTTTCATAAACATTACCAAACAAATTACATTCTAACTATTCTAATAGATTAAAACATTATACAGTGTTGTGCAAAAGCTTTGTAAAAAGAAATTGAAAGGAAAAAAAAAATAAACCACAAGTGCTTGCCAATCTACTAGGGTGTCCATGGATTATGAGCACTATTTTCACTGAATTACACAAAGTGGACCTTCGGACCAAAAAATGTCAAAGCAATCCAAACTTCATAGCATAAAATCTCATGAGAATTGTATACGCTCCAACAAAAAAAGAAACAAAATGTAAATACCTAAGGTCAATGGAACCACATAAATCTGTTCTTTTCTTTTTTAGGTATACTAATGGTAAATGCAGAGATGAATGTGACAACAAATTAATTTGGTCAAGACTTAAAAATGCCACCAGTCCAGATGAGCTCAGAAAACTAGCAACAATTCTTTATGTCCTAGAGGACATATCTATGGTATCTATTTTGAAGCTAGGAAAACTGGCAATTAAGATTCTGATATCTGCTAAATCTAATCAAAAGTCATGGTAAGGATAAGTTATGAACAAAAACCCAAGTCATAAATTGTGTTTCAAAAGCATCATGTATCTGTCTCTGTCCTTGGGGACTTTAAAAAGCTGTCTGCACATGGTCCTGGGCAACCAGCTCTAGGTGGCCTTGCTTGAGCCAGGGGCTTGGACCAGACGACCTCTAGAGGTCCATTCCAACCTCAGCCATTTTGCGGTTCTGTGATTTCCTTAACCTTCTGTTATGGTAAAGCCATAAATACTCATTTACTCAATGCTGGACACAAAATTTGAAGGCTAACCTTTTTCCTGGCAGGAATAAAACCTAGCATATAAATACACAAATTGGCCTAATGTCCTAAACCAAGACACACACACACAAAGAAAAAAGTGTCACTTAAATTTCAACAATCTCAAGTAAAAACCATTCCACAATCTCAAATGAAATGAGGGTTGAAAATCTTTTAAACACCTCCAAATAAGAATCCACCCAGTAGGACGAATGATTTTTTTTTTTATTACTATTTTTTTTAATTAAAGGTAACCACTATCAAGTGACAGAACCCCTACCAGGATTTTGCCCTACCCCTGTATTTGCACGGTACCTGCTGCCTTTGTATTTTTACATGCAGCTAGAGTACATCAGTCCAACAAAGGAACCACCAGTCTAATAGCTAATACAGACATGAAGAGATTTTTTTTCTTGTATTAGTAAGGAATTCCATATGTTTATCTGATAAATAACTAGGGTGTAAAGAACTGGGTAAAGAAATTCTGCATCTTTTTGATAAAAAGCATGGAAAACAGGAAAGAACGCTCCCTAGAATTACTGCATCCTTACTGAACATTTCCTACTGTGCTGCACATGAAGATTATATTATTAAGTGTATTAACAAATTAGATGCTAAACACAAAGTGTTTCCTACTGTTTGGATAGATGAAAATAAAATAGATCATTATAAGCTGAAGCATTCAGTTTTATGCAAATACATCATCTTTGATATCTAAGTAACTGATTGTTCTACAGCTGTTGGAAAGACCTAAACTTGAATTTGTTTGCAGCAGGATGCTTTGAGTTTAAAGGGAAGAAACACAGTTTTATTCTTGGCTCTTCCACCAAGTTACTACACTGAGTCCTAAACCCTTCTATAAAATTGCTGCATACCAACTGATGACAAAAGGAATAACATGGCCTTAATGTGACTGAATGAAAAAGGTCCTATATTGCAAGTACACTGACATGTAAAAATTAACTATCGCTAACAGGAATGCAGATTTATTTCCTCAGGACAATCTAATAGCTGCCCACAATGACCAGCATATCTGTGAACGTGAAAGGAAATGAGGGAGCATGGACTCTCCTCTATCACTCTTCCCCGCCTGCAGGGCTCAGTGGAACAAATGTCAAGGGAAAGGAAAACAAATGATAAAAATATCGAAGGTGGAGTCTCCATTTTATATCCTGGATTAGTCATACAGAAATGCCGCTCTCTCTTTCACTATATCAGCAAATCAGACAGTGTTAATGCTTACACATTTTGAACCTGAAGGAGGCATATTTAACCTAACTCAGAAACAGTGGGTATTAAGAATGTAGCAAGAATTACAGAGCTCATTAGATAACTTGATAAAATCGTCCAGAATGTTACCATTTGGAGATTTCTATCTATATATAAGACTTATTTTAATAGCTTAGAAGTATTAAAAGATACCATATTAAGGTTAAAGCTGTTCAGTGTACCAAGGAATAAAATGAAGTTTGAGGGTCAGATGTTTCCTGTGACACTAATTTACAGGTTCCGTACAAAGTTAATTTTACCTGAAAATATAAAAAAAAATTAACCTACAGAAAATTCCAGCTTACTTGGACAGCCTCCTAGAGTCTGTAATAGGATTTACTCTAAGAACTCAAAGCTCAACATCACAGTTGAACCACCAACATCAGACCAAGGAGTGCAATTAGTTATATTTATCAACTTCATTCTTAGGAGCACCATCACTATACTTGATTACAAAATTCACCTGGTCACAGAAAGGACTACTTGTGCAATAAGCAGGCCTGCTTTAAGAGATACAAAGATTCCAAACTGAATTAAATCAGATTTAAGAGCAACTGCCTCTTCAATCAGGAAGAGGCAAATGATATCCCTGCCACCTTAATCTTGTCTGGACAAAAAAATGAAAAGAGCAGAGAGGTGGAGCAGAGACCTTGTCCAGCTTTACAAGATGCCATTTATCACTGTATATTCCAGAGTCTTAATGTCACTGAGAGACCTCAATACATCTGCCCCTCTAGACATAGGAAGGTAAATCACCACACCAAACAAATTGCCTTTTTCCCATCTGCAAGCTATGTGGCACTGCAAGAGTTGCTCTTACTCAGCTTCTCACATGTTCTCTTGATAGTCATGTCACTGTTCATGGGGTCCACATAAACTACGATATTTCACTCAGCCCAGGACAGAAATTCTCTTTAGAGCGGAGTCAACTGATCTTCTAAGTTACTATAAAAACCTTATCAGCTTTATTGACTGACAGTCCACGTCTATTATCCAGGGAAGGATGGCTGCCCAAAAGAATCAACGATAACATAAATGTTGTTGCCCCTGCTGTTCTGCAGGCACTCAAATAGAGTAATTTCTCTGGGTGCCAGGGAAAGAGTGAAAAAGCACTCTTTTATCCCTCAGTTGCCAGAGGGAAGAATTTCTAACCAGTGATTCTGTTAACATTTATTTTCCAACAGTACAAACCTGTACCTTTTGTTTCCTGTTTTCCCCAGTTCCAAAGGAGGATTCAGTTCAGTTTTGCAGCAAGGCATATAGTCAAAAGTAGCCATTTACACGCTACTTACAGTCAGCGGACGGAGCTAACCAAGATAGAGTTGTCTGGTTTAGTAAGGGCTGAAGCAAGTCAACTGGCCAGCAAGATTTTTTTTTTTTTTTTTTTTGTGGAGCTCTGACAGAGGAAGTACTAAAAGAAGCATACTACAATGTGACTAGAAACAATAAAAGGATAATTGCAGCTTAATCACAAGAAAGTAATGTAACACCAGTATTAAATATGGATACATATAATACCAACCGTCAGTGTCATAATGCTAATGAAAGAATAACAAAAGTCATCATCCATTCAGGAAACATGTTACTCTCTCGTACTTCGTCCTAAAGTTTTATATTTTTGATCAATCTGCTTAACACATATTTACCCAATAAAAATATGGAAAAACCCCTCTGCACTATCCTAGAAGTCAGGTTTATTTAAGATTCTCTTAGTTTCAAATGGCCAAAAAGGAGGGTTTAATTTGAACTGTAACATATTAACTTATTTTAGGATTCATATAGGGTCTTACATGCTGGATATACGATGACAAAACTATGATACAGTCCTTTTGCATTACTAGAATTGTTCTTCACCTTTTTTGTCCTAGATTTGTTAAACACATCATAAAATAAATTCTTATGTACAGCCTTGAGGAGGTGGAGAGAACAACACATTGCAACAAAGTGATGAAACAATGGATGCTATTACCTGACGGATGAAAGAACGAGTATATTGGTTTAGGCACAGTCCTTCCCAACAAGGATCAAGTTCTACAGATATGGAAACTTGAAAAGATTTCTACAAGTTGGTAAGTACAAAGAATTTTTTAGGTTGGGGTGGGAAGGCTGTTGCTTGTTTTTGCCAGTCTGACAGCTGGAAGAACAGAAGAAAACGCAAGCCTTCGACAGGAGTCAAACAAGCTCCAAAAGCAGAAACTTCATGCACTTGCAAAGGACCCATATGCCTACCCTAATAACAGCCTGCAAGAAACTGTTCTCAGCAAATACGTCAAAGTCTTTCCACTTGTTTACTTACAAAGATGACTTCATTAGCAAATGGAGTTCCAATAACCAACACTCTTCCTGACTTATGTCAATCATCCTGGAAAAGCTTGGTATCATTCACTGGGTTAATAAAGAAAAACAGCAGTTGAAACCCAGTGAGAAGATTAAACATGCCTAATGAACTCCTGAGCACCAGCTGGAATGCAGTAAACAGGACTTCAAACAACAGACGCTCTGGCTAAAATAGTAACAGCAACATATCTGGTGATCTGACACAAAGCTAGTTATTACCCTATGGCTTCAAAGACAGGAGAAACAAAGGGGCGATGGCTGAGCTGGCAGGGTATTAGAGGCAATTCTTCAGTCAGCTGAATTTCGGGACAGTTGAAGACTGGAAAGGAGACCACATACAGTCACCTTCAGTGTTTCAAACCTTTGGGCAGTTTGATTCCTCTACCAGATACGACTAGATGCACTACAGTGCCATGCTTGATGAGCTATCTCATTTGGTCATGCACTGACACACAGGTTTATTAAAACTCAAGCTACTCAACAAACCTGAGCATTAAGGAACCATAATATGTGAATAAAACACAACAGAAACTGAACAATAGTGCCAGAGTACCTGATAAGACAGCATGCAAAAATGCAGAGAACCATTTATCCAGCTCATTGACTTTTATTCCTCAGTACTTGAAAATGTGTCACTGGTTGGGCGGGAATGTTAAATTGCTTTACAAGTAAATTTATTTTCTTGATTTATTTCACAAGCAACTCTCATCCTATAAACAATTTTTCTAAGTTATAAATTTACTTTTTCAAGTATTTAGATAACAGCAACATTATTGTGAAACAGCAGCTATGAGCATAATTTGCAGCATTCTTACTGCACCAAATGACACAAGCAAGGAAACATTTAAAAATTCATACAAGTGAAAAAAGGACTTTCAGCATTACAAATGCAAATCTGTAAAACACTATTTTATCCAGAAAAATACTTGTGAGATACACGCCTGCTTAAATAGTTCATGACATGCTTTTTTACTGTGAAGATGAACCGGGAACTGCCTTGGTTTTGTTATTTTATATGAGAATGAACTTCACAGAGGCAAACTATATCAACAGCCAGAAATAAGCTGGAGGAACAAGAACACCCCACTGAGAAGCACTGAACTTCAACAGCTTCTGTGTTTGCTACAGTCAATTTGATTGTAACTAGAACATGTCACAGTGGGACATCTTTTTCCACATCATAGACTGTAAACACAGCAGCTGGCAGTACAATTATATTTAGGCAGTATGAATGATTAAGCAGTTAAACGAAGTGATCATACAAGACTGCGTATATCACCACTATATTTCAAATTTCTTCCTGCCTTAAGGGTTTTCTCATTAAAAATCCCAGCTTCACAGTTGTTGGTCTTAATTCAGAAGACAGCACCAAGACGCATTTTCTTCACAATTTTAGCCTTTTTCCACTCTTGATCACTCACTACTGCTTTAAAATGAAAAATAAATGAAAATCAACAGCCATAGGTAACTGTCACATACAGAAAATCTTCCCATTTCATGGTGTATATGATAGCAGGTCAGCACAAACCAGGGGACCTGTAAAGGACTTACAAATTAGCCCAAAGCAGCAATGGTGAGCATGGGGCTGTTGGCACATATCTCAGTACTCAACTGTACGTGAAAAGAATTCTGGGTTTTGCTGCCAGAACAGGTAACCCCAGCTTAACAGAACATCACCACCGTAACACAAGGGCACGCCCATATCACCTACAGTTAGAAAGCAATTTAAAATGCATGTTAACATGCTTTTAAACACACAAAATTTTGTATAGTCAGCTGATAGACCTTCTGCCATCTTCAGTTTCCAGTGGCTTTCAATACCAGAGTCTTTCCTACCGCACATGGTTTATAGCCTACACCATTGCATGGAATATTGTCCATAGCACTTCTATTTTTA
The DNA here is from genome assembly GCA_008921705.1 of Burhinus oedicnemus. Taxonomy (NCBI): domain Eukaryota; kingdom Metazoa; phylum Chordata; class Aves; order Charadriiformes; family Burhinidae; genus Burhinus; species Burhinus oedicnemus. The sequence continues at coordinate 1,455,301 of VFFE01008969.1, forward strand.
GAAGTCTATTTGATGACATTATTTACACACACACTTGTTATTCTTTATTTCTCAGTTCTGACTGTCGTAGGGGAAAAAAAAAAAAAAAAGACCAAGGAAAAGAAGAAAAAAGGACTCTCCTCTTATGACTAATCACATTTTTTCCAAATTTCTGCAGAAGAATTTAATTTGGCAGAACACAGGCAAGCTGGCACAGAGGAGAGGCTATCTGCAAGGGCAGATGGAGCTAATGCTGGCCACTTGCCAGAATGCCTTCTAAAGAAGCCACAAGAAAAGACCACAAGGGAATACAGAATCCAGTGCCCAGTGCCAAAGATTTTGCAGCACAAGGGCCACTGCTCTGTATTGACATAGTCGCTTATTGTTGCTATCAATGAACTTTTTATCCCCTTTATTTGCTAGCTTCATTGGTGTATATTCTTTGCCAACTTGCTATTTATGGAACAATAATAAGAAACTAAAATAAACAACCCCTTACTCTAACAATCCCACATTACTTTTTCACCTTAGGCTCAATGTTTTGCTCTTAATTTCAGGGAAGCTGGTTTCTTTCACATAATCTCCAGGGAAAGAACATCAGCGAATATGTCAACATGTAGCCCATGCATTGCTGCATTCCTCTGGGGTTAAATAAAGCACTATAGCAGTTTGAAATTTTTCAGTGTCATTTTCTTACTCGTTAATATTTCCATGAGAAAAGTGCACAATTTACTTTCTCATTCTAGTAAGCACTGAGAAATCCCCTTGATCAAATGCAACAAAATCCCCACTTTCTTAACACTATGATGCAAGAGCTATTCAAAAGTCTGTATCTTCTACAAACTTCATAGCTATTCATACCAACATTTTTAAGTCCCAACTTCCTTATGTTAGAAATTTGTACAGTACTTTGGATATCCTTAGTATTTCTCTATCGTTAAGCACTAAATCCAACACATTCTTGAAGAAGACACCCCAAGAATACTGATGTTTAACGAGAGGGGGAATTTTTTAGGCTACATTTGCATGCTTACTTGATAAAATCATACTAAAACTCCCCAGAAACATAACTGTTGAATCAAATAATGTTATACAGTCAAAAGACAATGTTGGTAATATTCCATCCCTCTTTACACCATTTCTCTCCTTACCCCAACTCACTTTGTCTCTAGATGTTGAAACTTAACCTAAGTCACATAATTAGAAGGACAGAAAGAAGTAAGTTTTAGTTTAGTATGCACAGGCTGTAAAGTCTGTAACATGACTAACTCGTTTTGACTTTGCATAGTTTTAAATACATGAAAGAATGAAAAAGCAACTAAAAATGTGTGGCCTATAACCATCAATGTGGAGGACACCACACAGTATGTACTGCACATCTGCTTCTCTAAAGTTAAGGCACATATATAACTTCATAGCTCTTTTCCATATTAAGCGGTGTCATTTTATTTAGTTTCGATACTCCCACCATCTTTTATTTCTCATTACCTCATTCCTACAAAATCCTTTCTTTCTCAATATTTTAGTTTATAAGACTGTTCAACAATACTGCTGCATTCGATTAGAAAACAAACTAACTATGCAGAGAATTACTACGGTCTAAACCTTCCAATCATCAAACCATATTCACAGAATTAATGCGACAGTAAAACCTTTACAAGTGACTAACCACATGGTTAAAAATAGAACAGAAAATTTTGCTTTGCTATCAATTGCAATTTTTTGAATATTTTCCACAAATATGACAAAAAGTTTCAGAAAGCATTTTGTTTCATTTTACTTTTGAAATTATAAAGATTGGCTGTAGGGTATAACTTAGTACTATTTCTAGCATATTATTATATTTTTCTAAATTACACTCAGCCAAAGTATTTCTATACAATGCCAGTTTTGCAGATACGCCTATTTTCATTCAGTAAGCTTTTTGGCCAAGATCCACAGTAAGGATTCCAATACTTCCAATACTGGAATATTCCAATATTTCTTCTCTGTTAGAGAAGAATAAATCTTTGAAAACAAGCACATTTCCCTGCTTTTTTCCATTCTCAAATAACTGAAACTCAGTACTCACTCACCCACGCTTTTCCAGTATTTTCCCTTCCGTTGATAAATCTATTCCATAGTTCTGTATCAGGAAGATCTCAACTCTTTAGCTTAACTTTTTAACCACTCAGTAAAGCACATGAAACATACCTGAGAAGAAGCTAAGATTATATCTGATATAACATACGGTAAAGAATCACTCCTTACCCTCCCGCCGGTTTAAAGATTTATCTGACATTCAAGTTGCTTACTTTAGTTGAGGGCTGTATACGATTCTTTTCCTAAGCCTACTGCCTTTCAGTACATTTTGCTACACTTCCCAGAGAGATGGAGTTTGCTGGTCTCCAACTTACTATGTACACCAGAAGAGTCCGAGTCATGGTGGCACACAAGATGTCGAAGCTGAGCCACATGATGAATCCTTTGTCCACGTAGTCCACATCATACACCAATTCTCACACTACAAAAGGATATTAATACTGGCGAGAACCTTGTGCAACATCTCAAGTTGGTGTAATTCAGGCCGCTCTAAAATCTCAGATCTAAGTGTACATCTTTCAGATATCTGTAGTACTAACGTAGATTGCACACCAAGGTATCCAATTCAAGGACACACAGCCATGTGGAACCACTTGGCCAACATCAAACACTGCATACGTGCTGGTTTCCCTCCCCTTTACAAATACAAATAATTTCACGTTTGTTTCAACAGTCATTTGAATGACAAAAAAATTAAAGCAGCAGTCAGTGTAACATTAGATAGAAATCCTAAAGGACTGGAAAAAACTAGAATATGTTAACTTTTTTCCCTACACTGTTTTCCCCCCTCTTTTTTTTGTTAGTTTTTCATATTTTCTTCTATATTATTTTACTTTAATTTCTGCATAGTTTTCTACCACTCTGTTATCCATCCTAGGTTCCTAAACTTTCTTCCCTGCAATTTTGCTTTGACCCTCAACATACTTTCTCTTATTCCTTCTGGGGATTTTAAATACTCTTTATGATCTTCCACATTCTTCCACCACCCCATGGATGTTTATTTCCCAGAACAGTGTCAGCTTTTTCCAGGGAGCTGGGTCCGCAGCCCAATCTTTCCCCCAGTCTCTTCCATTGAAACACAGTTTATCAGGCTTGCTGTGTCACTTCTCACTCCTCCTGGCACATCCCAGAGATGGAGAGCAGTGAGCAGGCAGAGAAGCACCACAAAAAAAGGACAGAGAAACTAAGAGCAGATGCTGCCAGAGGCTGAAAAAGCCGAGAGTGACTTCCTGTCTGGCAACCAAGCAGTTTCCAGAAAAAACATGGGAATTCCCAGATTTCTAATGCAACGTAAGCTATTGGTGCATCAGACGGTCTTTTAGCAGTATTTTAAAACACATTTTTCTCTGTTCTTAATCTTACAAAGCATCCAGAGAAATTTTTAAAATGCATGTGCCTATTTACCCACAGCGAAACACAAAGCAATATATGATAATATAATTTCACGATATAATTAAAGCCTACGTTGTAATGCCTTCGTAAGGAGCCACAGTTCTGACTATTTGGGCAAGATTAGTTCTGTCAGTTTGGTGCTGCATACACGTATGTGTAGAATGAGATGCAATTTCCCCACTACTAGCCCTACCCAAATATGTATCCAGGGGAAAAAATAAAAAATAGGATTAGTCAGTTCTGGTATGAACAGGGAGCTATTAAGAAACTGCTTCTAGAAAAACCAAAAATATATCACTGCAGCAATTATCATGCAGATCTTTAGAGGTAAAAATTTCTGCAATATATCTTTAAATGCTTTTATGCGCCATGATTTTTACATTAAGTAGATTCTCCCATTCTGTGAAGAGAGCTGCTCGAAGGAGGACGGGTCACGTTGGCCTGTGCTGGCTGGCGGGGGAGGGATGAAAGGAATGAAAGCAGTTATCAAGGCATTTGTAAGTAGGGAGCTCTTGGAACAACATTAGAGTTGAGGGTCATGGGAAACAGAAGCTTTGCTCACCCTTCTTCCTGGCAAAGTTTTCTGCACTTGGGCAACAAAGTGAAATGTTTTGTAAGAACAGAAGGAGGAGAGGGAAAAAAATTAAAATGTGTATATTTAGCTCATTTAAAAAAAAAATACTACCACTTTGCTTTAAAGGAAATGAAACACTTTCTATATGAAATTCTTTTGGGCTCTTAGAGCTCCAGAATACAACACTTGATTAGATGCCTTTGATCAGACAACTAATACCACAGTCACATGAACTACAATACTGCACATAACAGGGTCGTGTGGGGTTTTTTTTCCTAAAACAGACACACACGCAAACAGATGTAAGTAATATTTGTTTAGAGAGCCAGATATGCACTTCCAGACACAGAGGACAGAAACTGAGACCCCAAATCAAGCAGGATTTTGTCCAGTGAAGTTAGAAGGCACTAAATGTCTTTACCAAATTTGGCCTAAAGGAGTTTCTTGTACTCAGATAGTCTACCACACTACTACTCAGGGAGACTGGATACCAAACACATCAGTTTTATATAGCAAACTAGCTTAACATGCTAGTTAAACGCTCTTCTACCTTCAAAATATGAAAGGAATTCAGAAAATGCAGAGATGAGAGCTGTGAAAGCACTTAAAAGCATTACGGATACATTTTTTAGGGTTTGGATTCAATCATTTGCAGTATCCTAAACTCAAAAATCTGTTACCAAAATACCTACATGTTAATTTGGGGGGGGGGGGGGGCCGCGATATCAGCCAAACAAAATATGCTTCATTAAATAATGAAATGCACAACTATAAATCTGTTTCACCAGGTGAGCTCCTGTTTGTACAGCCTGTGAATCGAGTGTTCCCAAGGCATTTGCAGTTAATTCCAATTTGCATGTGACTATTTCCTTAACAGTTATGAAATAGTTTTTGTATTTTACATACTTCCCAGTTTTATTGCATTCAGCTAAAGAGGACAAGAAATAAACCCTGTAAAAAGCAGTAATCATATTAAATTTCTCTCTATGTACAAAACTATTTCAAAAAACAGGCTCTTCACATTTTACAGGAAAGAAATACCCTTCACATTAATTTCATTGGACTCTTATTTAATTAACTTCTCAGACGAAAATTAGGAGCTTTAATGATCTTGTCTTCTGCTGAAGTCTGCCTAGTTTTTCGTAAGTCAAATAACTTGGAAGAAAGACCAACTAGGCTTCTACATATTTCATTTACTAGTTTTTTCAACTTTTAATTCTCTGGAATTTTGCTCTACTTTCCCGTCACAAAAAGATTTAGGAACATATGACAACATCCTCTTGTTATCTTCCTGGCAGAGTGATATCCTTTAATTAATAATCTTACCATCCATTAGTACTAGTAGTGTTTATATTATGGCATTTGTAATGAGTTCTGAACTAACTATTATCACTCGCGAATGAGACCTTGTCATTAAAAAAGATAAATAATAACTAGGTTGTTTCATTACTCTACACTTGGGTCCAGTCAATAAACAAATTAAATATTAGTATTTGTTTCAAATCAGGAAAAAGGAACAGAAACAGAAGTATCATTAACGCCACTACATCAATCCATGAGACACCTGTATTTAAACATTATGTACAGATTTTGTCTTACTCCTTGACACCATCTCAAAGTACCTGGGAAAGGTATAGGGAAATAAGGCAAAGGTAAATAGTGGCAAGAATATCTTGTTTAAAGAAACACACGCACAGTCATCAGCCTGAAAAAGACAACTGGGGAGCCATAGGCATTCTACAAAATCACAAGCAGTACAGAAATGGTGGCTGCCTCTTCCAAAGTGAAAAGAAAAAGCTATCTAACATAGCAAGAAACAAGCTCAAAACAAAGAAATAAGATGCTTAAATGCAAGAAGACGACGTATAATGCATAGTTAAATCATGACGCTCCCTGCCACCGGATGCTGTGGATATTAAAAATTTATGTGGGTTCAAGAAAGGACTAGATAAGTTCACAGAAGAAAAATCCACTGAGAGCTATTAAAGACATAACCCCTTGCTCAGGAAATCTTCAAGCCCCAAACCACCGGAGGCAGCAGAATTATCCCTGCATTCTGCCTGCTCTTATTCTCTACCCTAGGCAGTCAGTGCTGTGCGTGAGAGAAAAAACACAACTCCCAGCACTTGTATCTAGAGACAGGATATAACTTCAGATAAGCCTCAGGTCTGACCCAGCATGGTCGTTCTTACGCTCTTTGTAGTAAGATTTGGACACATACATTTTGCAATAGCTTGAATGACTCAAGACACCATTAGCTGATCACCACCATCTGCTATTAGGAGGTTATCACTCTCCCGGGTGAGCCAATACACCATCATGGGTAAGCATTCTTTAGCCACCTATCAAGGGTCACCTATTTTAGCAACAAACGACAACAAAGGAAGAGGAGCTGAGTTAGCACTGCAAAATTAAGGATCATGAAGATGTTGTATCTTGCTGGGTGAACCATGGGAGATATTCTCCAGGGGATGAGCGATGACAGGTAGCTGGAGGCTGTATCATCTTCAACTGCTCCAGAGCCAGAGGAGGTGGACCACTATGCCTTTAGTCATATTACAAGGCTGTAATTTTTCCAGCAAGGAATTGTTTAGCTATTTGTGCTATGAGCTATGTTAAACGTAATTTTTAACAGTAAGATTAACTGCATTAATAAATAAATAGCTGACAAAAGTTGATTTGGGCTACCAAGCCCAAATGGCTTAAGTGAAGACTGACTATACAGCTTTACTCCTTTCACACTCTTGTGCTTGCACACACATATTATCTTCACCCTGTTCCTTCAAAACTTTCCCTAACTTAGTTCTTAGCATGAGGGTGGTAACTATGTGGACAACTATTCAATACTTGGGGAGGAAGAATGCTAGGCAGCAATATAGGCTAGGAGTGGACCTGCTGGAAAGCAGTTCTGAGGAGAAGGATCTGGGGGTCCTGGGAGATAGGAAATTATCCACGAGCCAGCAATGTGCCCTTGTCGCCAGGAAGGCCAAGGGAATCCTGGGCTGCACAGGGAAGAGTGTGGCCAGTAGGTCGAGGGAGGTCATTCTCCCCCTCTACTCAGCACTGGTGAGGCCACAGCTGGAATACTGTGTCCAGTTCTGGGCTCCCCAGCTCAAGCGGGACAGGGAACTACTGGAGAGAATCCAGCGTAGGGCAACAAAGATGATTGGGGGATTGGAGCACCTCCCTTATGAGGAAAGGCTGAGGGAGCTGGGACTCTGTAGCCTGCAGAAGAGAAGGCTGAGGGGAGACCTTATTCTTGCTTAGAAGTATCTAAAGGGTGGGTTGAAGGAGGATGGAGGCAGACTCTTTTCAGTGGTTCCCAGTGACAGGACGAGGGGCAACGGGCAAAAGTTGGAACACAGGAAGTTCCATTCAAATATAAGAAAAAACTTCTTTACAGTGAGGGTGACAGAGCATTGGACCAGGCTGCCCAGGGAGGTTGTAGAGTCCCCTTCTCTGGAGATTTTCAAGACCCGCCTGGATGCAGTCCTGAGTAATGTGCTCTAGGCATTCCTGCGTCAGCAGGGGAGTTGGACTAGATGATCTCTAGAGGTCCCTTCCAACTCTGAAAATTCCGTGATTCCATGATTCCATAATACTTGGGTTTTTTTTTTCCCTCAGAGTTCAGTATTGCTCTCTCCTTTTCTCCTCCCACTATTGCTTACTGCATACCATCCACATCCTGTAATGAATATAGAATTATCTCAGCCTTCATGCAAGCCAAGTCTAGAAAGACAGTAAAAGAAGGCTATTTCTGTGCTATATGGAGCACCATTACCCTTTTTGACAGATGGAGATGCTGAAAGCAAGACTGCCTGAGGCCACACACCAAACTGGTGATTAGGCAGACCTTGTGGGTCCCTGCTTCGTGCCCATTATTCCAGATGCCGTTCCTTCAGACCAGGAGATGCTAACCACAGCTACAAAGAATGCAGTTGCTCACACTTCCCTGTCCCTGCAAAAGCTGCAACTTTCGTCTTCCAAGGGGGCATAATTTTAAAAAATAAAGTTTAATATTAAAAGGAGAGAACAAAACCCTAATTTCATTAAAAAGAAAAAAAAAAAAAAAAAAAAAAGCAGCAACACAACCTTGTTTTGATCCATTTAATGCAGCCCCTACAGAATGCCCAGTTACTTCAGCTGCAGCAGTGAGTGCCCTGTATCTGTTTCAGGTCAGTCTCCAGGAAAATAGGGAACACACCACACACAAACACGCTTGCTTACTTAACAGTCACTTATTAAACTTTAGTTCAAGCATCTCGAACTAAAAGCGTCAAGAAAAAAAACAGACTGGAACAAAACCAGGACAGAACAATTAAGGTTTGCACAATTAAACTCTGATGTTTCTTAACTGGAACAGTTTACATTTGAATAACTTTAATATAGGGTTTTTGCATATAAAAGGCTTCCATTAGTTTTCAGGTGCTGCAGAATTTTATTTCCCTTTCACAAAATCATGTTAGTTCCCACTAACTAAAATTAATTCCCACTCAGATTTCAATCTAACCTTATCACAGCTCAATCTCAAGAATCAATATTCAGGGAAATACTGAAGAGACAGAAAACAGAGCATGTTTGTCTGTGTACAAGTTCTAGAGGAAGCCCGGACAGGTTTTCTCCAAGAGAAATGGGAAAAATTCCTTCCTGAAAGATACAAAATGACACTGGAATAGCTGATAACAATGCTTTTAGAAAATATCCACCCATCTCATTTCCACACAGAGTGGAAAAGTCAATCATAAGTCATTGTCAGTAATTCATTGGGAGGATGAAGAAAAAAGTAGAAATAGTCTGAGCCTGAATCAGTTATTTGTTAAAAAGGTATAAAGAAAAATTTGGTGTTTAACCCTAGGACTGTATTTTTATCCGAAGACTGACTGCAGAATGTCCCTGACGTCACCATAACATCATTTTCCTTCCAGCATGCCATAAGAAGTTGCACTTGGAGCACAAGCTTTGCATGGCTCACACTTCGTTGGCTCGCTGGACTTCCAATCCAGCACACCCCCCTCTTCCTTTTCTCAATGAAAAGCAGCTTAAAGGAGTTGTAGATCCCATTTCAAAAACCCAGCAGCATTTAACGTATTGGCTTCTCTATCCTCCATTTAATACAAGTGGGAACATTTCCATGAAGTTATACTTTTCATAAAAACATGGGAAATCTTAACAAGATTAAGACCAAACAAGTTCTGTAACTGGATGGAATTCTGAAATCATCAATTCTTTTTAAAACAGAACTGGAATTCTCTGTAGGGAAAAAAGTTTTAGTTAGTCTAGGCAACACTTGTTGTTTACAAAGCACAGTATGAACCAAACTGACAAAGCACAAACATGGTAGTGTGGATCTTGGACACTGCTTTCCAAATGCAGTATTTTTTCTTTTCATAAGTGTGTAAAATGCTTAACTGCAATGGATGATCCTTTCAGAGCTCAATGTGTATTGACTATAATCCTGTTTCATCTCCAGTTGAACACGTAAGTAAATATGAATCAATGAACAGCCTATGATCTTTGAATTACCCAAGAGACTGCACGAGTAGCCAAGCTAAACAACTTCTTCCCAAAACATTCATGTTAGCTTCCATGGCATTAGCAAACAGAGCACATTAAAATATCAGCTGCAAGAGGAGAAAAACATAGCACTAAATAGGTTGTTTAATTATTATTTTTAATTCTTTTATTTAAAATTACAGCATCCAATAAGCAGATGGTTTTACAGATATCTTTGGGTCTACCGTGCAGGGTAAGACATAGTTTCTCCAAAGAAGTCAATTCTGTTTTGTTAATTGTTTCTGAATTAAGGACCTGCAATCTACACATTGTCAAGATGTGACATAATGACTCCTGCTAACTGTTGTAATAGCTCACCTATTAAGGACTGTGATTCTCTGTCTCCCTAAACATACAATGTATCATAACATCTCTTATCAAGCCAATTATTCACAAAGACAGGCTCGCTAAATCCTTTTACAAGCACCTTTCAATACAAAACAATACTCCTAGGATCCACTCTGCTACAGACAAGAACCCAGAGCACTGATATAATCGGAGCTACCTCAATGCAAGCTGGTCACGCTTACTACTTAGCAGCCAAAAAGCTAATAAGTTTAACTTTGATATCATACCCTCAAGCTAAATATATAAATTAATCTTGTGTGCTCTGCTGTCAATTTTCATAATGGCTGGGTAAGAAAATAAAAGAAGATCACTGTGGAATATTAATTATAAATTGGGTAAAGACTGTGCTCAAAATTTGCATGGGAAGCAGTCATCATAAATAATACGGATGACAGAACTAATATGAAGTTTGACATAAATAGACTCATTGAGCATTATTTTCCTATTGGTTTTGGAGGCCACCAAGACACATACACAGTTACTAAGAAAAAGAACACCAACTAAGTAAAACAAAAACTGTGACCTACAGTGCCAATTTCTCAGTAATGACACTCAGGTTGCTTCCTCCCCCCCCTCCCTCCCCTATTTCTAACATGAAAAATGAAACTTCCCTTCCCTCAAAGAAAAACAAAATCCAAGAATGACCCTCCAAAGTTCTGCCTTAGCAGCAAAATTTAGTAAAGGTTTCATCTTAAGAAGTCTTCTTGAACTGAATTTTCCAGTGACTAAGAATTTATGCAGCTGCTAACTTTACTACTCGGTATATAGCTTCCCAAATATACCTAACAAAGTGATTTTAAAATTCATGGTTTTGTGCTACTGAATGAAAAAAACAGAACACATTTCTGGGTGTGAATAATAGTCAGATTCTGTTTTTCATCATCTCCCCACAAAGAAACAGAAAAGCAAAGCAGACAGGCTTGAGAGAATTTTAGCTTCTTAAGACTTACAAGTTGGAGCTCTGATAACTTTCAAACATACGTGTAAATGATTCTTGCAAGAAAAATTAAATAAAACTACATTTACTGCAATAGTACAAAACAGCACAGATACATGAACGTTTCCTTAGCACTTGTTGTCTACATGACTGCAGCAGGGCATGGTAGAACTCTTATAAAACTTACCACTGACACTAGTTATTTTAAAAATAAATGCAGAAGGCTATGCAACACAGACAACATTCAAGGTAACAAAAGATAACTGAAAAATACAAGAGACAATTTTTTCTTTCAGTAAGAACTGTACCATAACAGAATAATAGACCTAGCATTAACTGGAAATAACGCATAGAGTGAAGATTGCTGTAACAAATGCAGAGATATTACAGAAACAGTATATAGTCTGCAATAAAAAGCAATAGACAGAAAATTTATGTATTACCTGGCCTTTAAAAACAGCATTTGATCATTTAATTAAGCATCGCAGGACTGTGTTTGCACAATGACAGAACAATTTTATGATACAATTTTGTATTTATGTTGAAATGTGACTTCGCTAAATACTTCCATCCTTTGCACAACATGTTTTCACAATGTTCTAGAATCACTCTTCTTGCTATGGAATTTTAGATTTTAAAAGATAAACACAAGAGCAGAGTTATTTAGTCTCTAATAGTATAATATTCTGACATCTTAAAAAAAAAAATTCCTAGTGGTACACCTAAAGGCCATAACGGGGAAATATCTTACTGGATATCATTCATCGTCTTCTCCTGGGTGTTCACTCTCAAGGGTATGCAGAAAGTCTGGCATTTTTTTAAGTATGGCATTACTAAAACAAATTTTTCCTCGCAAGGCATAATTTATATAATTCTTCCTCAGGACTGTATCTTGAAAAGGAGAACAAGTCCTCAGAATGAATTCTGAAGCAGGAAGAAGGGGGAAAAATAAAGTCTAATCTTTTGCTGAAAGCACAGAAGAAATATGGATATTTACTAACAGTCCATGTTGCACTGTCATGATTGGTATTTCCTAAACTGTCAGGGTTTGGGCAGCCTCTGGTATTGGAGATGGTTTTTCCTTTGCCCCTTTGTCTGGAACCCTGAAGACTGAACCCAGTTGACATTTTCTGGTTAGTTAGAAGTCCCAAAGATTCTTCCTTTCTTCTTGAGCCCCCCTCACACCCCCTTTTCAAATACTTCTCCATTTTCAAATACTTCTCCATTTTCAAATGCTAGCACTAACATTGAGTTTCTCTCTGCGACTTAGTTCAAAACCTCTCCAACAGACAAAGGGGACAAAATTAGTTTTCTATGCTATGGTCATCTTACTTTCCAAAAACCTACCTGCTTGGACAATGACTATTCACAGTAAGCATTTTTATTGCCCTTATTTGAATGTATAATTTACAGAGAACAGACTGCCCCTTCTGCAGCACTCAGATTAATAAAAAATTCAGCAGAATTGTGAATAGTAAATAGGAAGATCCCTCAGACACCACAGACTAACAACTCCAAAATCACTTCTCTCTTCATATCATCCTTTCAATATTTGCAGATAGCCACCAAAACACTCTCAAGCTTTATAAAATTATTAGAGGGGAGGGGGAAGATGCATTCTGTCTATGGGTTATTATTTTTCTAAGGAGGCTGTAATGGAGCAAAAAGATAGAGTCCAAAAGCCAAGGGCCTCAAAACCAGTTTTTAGAGTTAAGTATTTGTTTCAATATAGCATTTTGACCAACAGTACATAATGACAAGAGAACAGCGGCTGCCTAGAGCTCTCACACTAAGTAGAAGAGATGGCTGACAACAGCTCCAAAAGATCAAATCATCATCATTGATCTCACACAACTTTCTCTAAAATACTTCATAAATTGCAATTGGTATTGTCAAGAAGTGTTTCTATTCAGTGACAAAAAAAAACCCCAAACCACTCCACACCAGCAGAACCAGCCAAATGACTAAGACATTAATGAAGACTATTCCCTGACATGGACAAAACTCACCTGAATGAAAAAACAGAAAAAGGAATACCAAGGAGTGCTTGCACAACAGCTTTTTGAGTGAAGAGACACACATTTCTGAAAATCCCATTCCAGTGAGAATTCAAGAGCTTTTAGCTCTTGTTCCTCCATACTCCTGAAAATTTCATTAGCAACTTACATAATCCTCACAATATTTTGCAATCCAAACAAATCTTTTCATTTAAGGATCAAGGTAGGGCAGCAGTAGAGCTGTAGGGAGGGTAGCAGAAGACTCTTCTCTTAAAGCTTCAGTTCTGCTAAGTACTGAACTCAGCAAAGCGCATATTCCAGCTGAGTGAGAGTATTCATCTCGAAAGAAACACAAGAGGATGTGGGCTTTAAGCCAGTAAAATATTCAATGATCTGGAATCTCACAGGATAGACCTACCAAACTGGTTTCGCAACTGCCAGTCCACAAAGACAGAAATAAGTACTTGACTTGTTACAGCTTCTTATAATGGAATCAAATTTGAGTAGATTTTCTGTATTATCACTATTGACATTTCTCTTTCCTGCCAAATAATTCCTTTGTAGATCTCAAAGGAGCCTTACTATTTATCAGAGCCATCAAAAAATCTGGAGATCAGATTGGAAAAAGGGTGTTAACACCGAGTAACATATTTTGCTGCCGATATAGATGTTTATAATCAACGTTCATATTTTCCTTTCTTTAAAAGCAGCAAAAGGATGTCACAACCTTAGACGTCAAGGAGGTACGAAGACAGAGGAAAATGAAATTTAGGAAGCACACACTAATGCACATGGGAAAAAATAATCTCAATTATGTCCACATAGTGATGGGATTTACGTTAGCTTTAATATTCTGGAAAGATCTTGGAATCACTGTAGACAGTTCTTTTACAATGTCAGCTCAATGATCAGTAACAGTCAAAAAAAATAATGCTTATTAGAGGAAGAAAGCACAAAGTAGAAAATATCATTATTTGATGTGTTCATGCCTTGAGTATTTCATGAAGTTTCTTGCAATCCATCTCAAAAAGGGCACAGTTACCTCGAAGAAGGCACAAAGGAGGATGACAAAGGACAAATAGAGGGACAGATTTGATTATTTAAAAGCAGAAACTAACTAGACTACAACTTTTCAGAGTAGCTGGGGAACAAAACCTGCAAGGAAGAAGAAAGAAAAGAAAGGTCTTTAAAAAAAATCCAAACCCATATGAACAGGATAGGCAATGCATATACGCAACAGTTAACTATTTCTCACAGGACAAAAATTGCCATCATCAGATAAAATGACCAAGCAGCAGGCATACAACAAAGGAAGAACTTTTGCCCCTGCAGGGCACACAAATCGTGAAACTCCCCGCTTGCTGTCACCGACTGTAATGGAGCCTAACAGGACACCTGGATTCAAACCCAGGTAAGGTAAAGCCACTTCTGAAAAGGGGTTCTCTTCAGACACTTGGGGGAACTTTAACAGAAGGCTACCTCAATTTAGAGGTTCTCCTCACGTGACCTGTTTTAGAAGCAAAGTACTTGTGCATGGGGTCACCGCCTGGTGAGTTTTATTCCGGAGGTCTGAAGGCACAGTGCATGGCTCTGCTGAGACTGCAGAGATGCTGACACATCTCTAAAGTAAACTCGCCTCACAAAATCTGAAACTTGTATTTCAGTAATAATAGGACTTAATTACGGACTGCATTAATTTGTTCCATGGGGAAACAATTAAGTTTTGCAGAAGTGGAAAAGCTGTTGTGTCTTATCACTTTAAGGTTGGTTGGTTGTTTATTTAAACAAACAAACAAAAAACCTTTCCATGTCCTTGCCATCCTTTTAGAAGCAGAAACCAGCTTTGTAGAGACCAAATCCCACATTGTAGCTCTGGATCTCGCACATAGTAAAAACACAATAAATCCTTCCTCCTAAATTTCTGAGAAAGGCAGAAATACAATCCTTACATTGGAATGACTAAGGAGTTAATGGAGTATCAGACTCCATATTTAAAGACCCAACATACTTTTAAGGAAGTTTAACAAAACAGAATGACAACATTTCTACCGGAGAGTATGACATACAGCAGTACAAGTTCTACTGCACTGACAATAAGTATTATCTGAATACTTTAGCTTCAGAAAAAAACCCACTGAACTCCTATGCTATTTTATTAAAAAAGTACTAATCATCTGGTTTAAGATCTCCATCCTACACTAAAAAATGCCTTTTTCAGAAGTACCCAAATCAAACAAATTCAAATAACTTTTTAAAAACAGTATTTAACACATTTATAGATAATAATGTTTATTTTAAAGTAAAGCCATACATGGAAATTGAGATGGAAGATAAGTTCCCTGTAATACTTAATTGCCGCTTAAATTAAACACCTGCATACATACAGCAAAAGACAGGGCATACGAAATCACTATCCCTACAAAGACAGGCAGAAGTTAAAGATAAGTCCCCCAAAACCACAGGCTTTATTTTACTGTGGGACCACTGAGACAAGAAGAAAGCAAGAACTGGGCATTCAACTGGTCTAATTTTTTTATCTGCCGACAATCCAGACACAGGATTTGGTACGCAGAAACTTCAACACCCACAGGTACAGAACCTCATAGTCCCTGTCCCTGTTCACTGCACTCAGCCCCTCCTGCATACCCCATGAAGGTAAGGGGGGGAATAAATAAATAAAAACCTAACAAACAAAACCCCCCAAAAATGCCATCAACCCACTAAAACATCACCCCCCCAACCACTAGTGTTCACTAATAAGAGTAACACTGCTGTCTTGTACTTCATTCCATTTGTATAAATATATCATTGTTTAAGTGCCATTTTAATTTACAAAGGGACAAGAGAAGCAGTTGTCAAAATAACATGAAATTCTGCTGGATACATTAAATGTTCAAGAAAATATTGCAAGATTGATGCTTAACCCAGCAAAACGCTACTCAGTGCTTCATAACGACTCCTCTAGACAAGTGACAAAACTAGGCATGACAGTGAGTTTTTATTGTAAAACTTAAGGTCTCAAGGTGCATTGAAAACTGTAGCTTCTCACAGAAGACAAATTAAAGAGGCTCCGCAGTGCCAATGACAACAGGAATTGCGACAGTTAGCATAATGTATATTTTACTGATAAATTATTTGGAAAATGTCAGGAAACTGGTGGAAAAAAGTGATTTGCAATGTTATTTTTGTAAATTTAAGATGATTACCACTCCCAGGGAGATTTGGGATATGTTGCATTAAGAGACAAGAGTAGAAGAACTGAATCAACAAAACAAAGAATTACATCATTGCCGTACTGTAGCAACATAAATAAAATAAGAATAATTACATTTTTAACCTGTTGTATTTCAACTTCATAGCAAAGGCACTAAACAGAAAAAGCAGTATTATGTGTAGTTATCAATACTGTACAAGAATATAAAATCAGCAGTTCTTCAGTTTGTATGGAACCAAAGGAAGTGAGTGGATCCTGTGAATTTCTGGGTTAAATTTACTTAGATCAGAGACTAATTTGTCTCTTGGCATAGGGGGAAAAAGAATAGAGAAACCGTGCCTGTTACAAAACTTGTATTTTTTCCACTTCCCAATGAAACATGAATAAAGAATTGCCAAACAAATGACTTAAACATGGTGTTAACGTTTTCATCTTCAGTCCTGAAATCTAGGGATAAACAAAAGGTGGTAAGACTTAGATGAAGATCATCTCAGTTCTCTTCTCCACAGGAAAATGAGTTGCACCATATTGGCCAAGGTGCAGATGATGGCATTTTCAACAAGCTAAGCAACAGAAGTTACAGCTTAAAGTGCAAACTCAAAAATCCTGCATAAGTGTATCAGGAAATCTCTCAGCATACAAAGACGATTTGGCTACATAAACAGGAAATGTACTGCTGTGCCTACACCCCTCTTCATAAAATGAAATATTTTGGATTTCTCATTTGACCTTCGGCTCCCAAACAGCATGAAGATGCAGCAGCTCTAAGCTCACACAGCAAAAAGCCAACCATACCGCCTGTATTTGTGAGAAAACTTCATGAAGTCTATTGCCAAGCCTTACATTTATGCCTACAAGAATTTGTTTGGAGACACACTTCTGTGTTTTTAAATCAGTGTATCTGTCTATTTTTCAATTAAACCAGTCATGCTAGTAGATGACAAAACAGCAGATATACACGAACTATAAGAATTTTAAGATGTCTGAAGTACTTCAGACATTCTGTATCTCAAGAGGCTAACAAAACTAAACTCATAACCCTGCTTTCGCTAATACTAAGGATCTTTCAAAAATGTTAGTTTTGCTGTCTTTACATACCTGTAAGCGTAGCAACTTGAACTGAACATATTTATTTAGTGTGTGTATACGTGGAAATAAAGGTAGTATTACCATCTTCAACTGTTTGGTTTTGTTTCAATGCCTATTTGCACATGCATGTATAAACACTAAAATAAGCCATCCAGTCTGGCATTTAAAGCTAAGGGGAAAAGACAAGATGACGAAAAAAAAATGACCACTAAAACCAACCAAACAAAAAAACCCCCACCAAAAAAACCCCAAACCACCAAAACCACATACTAAAACCACCACCCCCAAAATAGTTATTACAGGGTAAAACCTCCATTTCAAATCACGATGACACCGAAGTAAGGAGAGTACCAGAAGAAACCATCTGAGGCCTCACTTGAAAGCATTTTAAAACATGACAAACATTAAACTATAAAATGTCTTAAGGATGTATTCTTCCCAGATTTCAAAGTTCCACATACACGTGCACATTCCAGTAATGTAAACCTGAAGACTTCAAAGTAGACTGAAAACATTTCTTTCTAAGGCAAAAAGGAACCAATGTGATCAACAATCCCAGCTACCACTGAACAGGAGTTTAAGGACTTAATACTTCAAGTCTAACAGGTATAAGTGAATGGGACTGCATCTTGGGGGGGGAAAAAAAAAAAAAAATCCAAACAATTTCAGAGTTTCCAGCAATGGAAAGTCCATCACAGTCTTAAGGAAATATCTTACTACCTTTACAGTTGCACATTTCTAATCTTAATTTGTATGGCTTCTGCCAATGCTTGGATCTTCTTATGCCTTGGTCTGTTAGATAGAGAAATTTTCCATCAAGATTCTTTTCTTTGATACAAATAAATCTTTAAGTTTCTCTTTGGATTAAGCAATTGCAAAAACCATATGGTTTATGGTGTTTGTGGTTTCCAAGGAGCTCGAGCATTTTCATATGCTCTTCATATGTTCAAAGGGTCTTCTCTGACTCTTCACAATTTTTCAGCACTCTCCTGAACACAAGCAGCAGGACCAGACTCAACACCCATAAATGCAACAAATACAGCCAATATCCATAAACCCCTTCAACTTACACTTGCAGAGATCATACATTTCTGACAGCTGTCAGTCTGCAAGCTCATGTTCAGCTTATTAAATATACTTACCTTCCTCCTCCACCAACCGCTTTTCATAGCGTTAACTGGCCTGTAGGCATGCGACATTCGCTATTTCTTGACTTGTTGAAAATGTCCCCAAACAGATTATGCAAGAACAAAGAGTGACATTTGCTCTGATTCTAACAATTTTATTTTCAACTCTCAAAAGAGAAAACCAAGTTTTCCAACACAGAAATCTCACCGTACTTTTTAAAAACAAAAAGCAGCAGCAAGAGAATTCCCTCTAAAAACCAGAGCAAAGCACTGGCAATTATCAAGAAGAAGCGATATTGAGCAGCCGAAGTACATTCACATCCTCACTACTTCATTTGTACTGAATTACATAAACAAATTTATGAAATTAAGGTAACATATCCTAATATCCAATCTGTACAATATACCCAGTTAGTAATTCCTCAATGAAGATCTGAGTCAAAAAACATCTCTTCAGGCATTTATGTTTTACCAGCAGGCTTGGACAATAATATGCTGCAACTTGCGGGGGGGAAGTAGCACTAGACATAGCACATTTCAGGAAAAATATGTGCACATGGTTAATCAAAAATTAATATTCCCAAAGATTATTTTACCTCCACATCTTTTGTTTTAGCTTAAAGCAAGTCCTGTTTAACTGGATCTGTTACCAATGGAAGGTAGCAATTCTTTTCCTCAGGTCTGTTTCGAGCTATCAGACCTCTGCTGGTCTCCACTGGCAGGCTCCTCAAAGCACAACTCAGATGGAGAATTCAACCCATAAGATACTGTGGAATGCCAGTCCCCAACTCTTGAAGACTCTGACTGACAACTATTAATGAGCCTTTTATGTGAATAACACATAGCACCGGACAAGATTCACAAAAGCACTTCTGGGTACACAGAGCAAACTGAAGTCTTTATTATAAGCTAGCTATAATTTTTATTAAGCAGCCCTTAGACCATTTTTCCATCTGTGCTAAAACAGACTCTTTACAGAAGTATATTAGAAGGTAAAATATTTGACAATACTTTACACATGAAGGCATGTATTTTGACACGTACACGTTGGTTTTAGCTGTAGCAGTCGTTCAAATGTTCTCACAATTTCTGCCTTCCCCCAGAATAAGGGGATTTTACCTCTCCTACAGTAAAAGCTCAAGTCTTACTTATTTCAAAGTTTCCCAGAAGGTAAGCTCCATAGCCCTCGAGCTTCCCTGTATGTAGGCTAACTGGTAATTTACAAGAGGGACAAGGAAGCATATTTCAATTTTTTCTTCAAATATACAGCTTCAAATGCAGCTTGTTTTAATGGCATTGGTAGTGCTAGACACAAAAAGGTTGAAGAAGGGAAAAGGGAACAATTTTTAATTTTTTTTACTAGATAACCTCAGGCTTGGAGCAATCTTTTTCAAAGCAGCAAGTTCCACCTGCATGCTTCCTGCAAATTATAAGGCATTTTAGCCTTAGAGGGAAAATATCACCCCTCTACAATATTCATGGCTTTAAAATAACAGTTTATACAAATAGTACACCCCAAGGAAGCAGAGGTCTTGGGTTCTCCCTCCCTCCTCTCCTCCTCATCATTCGTAAGCAAAAGGTTAAAGGCAAACAAGACAGGACAGAAGAGGGTGAGAAGATGCAAAGAATGGACAAAGTGAAATGTAAACTTTCTGAATGGCACAGTTGCAATGTTCCTAAGGCCTTGATTGCACCAATAATCTAGGAAGGTTTTTGAACACCAACATGCACCATCACAACATTGTAAATCTGTCTGTTCTTCACTTGAATATGACCTGCACTTTTAAGAACTGCAACTTTTAAGAACTGATTCACACATTTACACTGACATTTGGCCGCCTCTTGAAATGAATCGAACTATCACAGCAGAAAAAAAAATGCTAAAATTCAGCCAGTTATCCCTTCTTGTGCCCTTCCAATTAGCAATCAAAGAACTTAGTTGACTCGAAAAGAAAACGTCTTTACTATGTATTGCTTGTTTTACCAAGAATTTGTGCTCTTTTTGCATGGTAGTGAAACAGGGGTAAGGGTGAGGACTTGGGAAGAAAAGCTAAGACTATTTTTATATCTGATAATTTTCTAGAAGCAACCAGGTTCTTGCCCTGGTAATTTTTTTGCAGAAAGCAGGACAAGGTCATCATAAAAAATTATAACCTCAATAGAAAAGTAAAAAGGTCATCTGAGTGCCTACCTCATCTAAGATTTATTATAAAAGAGTTACAAGACTTAGCAGTTTTTAAATAATTCATTCCCCTGTTCCTTTCCTTTTATAAATTCACTTCTCCCCATCAACAACAAAAAAAATTCCCAGTCATCAAATGCATGGATGGCAGCTGCTTGATGGAAGGGGAACCAAAAGGTGTCTCTTCCAAAGACAGAAGTACTGGAAATACTTGAAGAGCTGTATTTGGTTTACATGGCAAGATATTGGTAGCAGGGGAGGAGGGCTGCAGGGGTGGCTTCTGTGAGAAGATCAGGAGCTGACCCCCACGTCAGACAAGATGGTTCCAGCTGGCTTCAAGTCAGACCTGCCGCTGCCCAAATCCGAGCCCATCATAGAAACAGGTGGTGCCTCTGTGATAACATATTTAAGAAAGGTTAAAAAACACTGAACAGCAACTGGGAGAGAGGACTGAGAAAATAGGAAAGAGCGAGCCCTGCAGATACCAAGGTCAGTAGAGTGGAGGAGGTGTTGCACGCACTGAAGCAGAGATTCCCCTGCAGCCTGTGGAGAAGATCATGAGAAAGCAGGCTGTCCATCTGCACCCCATGGAGAACTATGCTAGAGCAGATATCCACACTGCAGCCCGTGAAGGGCCCCACATCACAGCATGTGGATGTGCCCTGAGGGAAGCTGCAGCCCATGGAGAGCCCACGCACGAGCAGGCTCCTGGCAGGAACCTGCTATGGAGAGGAGCATGTGTAGGAGCAGGTTTTCTGGCAGGAGCTGTGGCACTTGTAGAACCCATATTGGAGCAGTCTGTTCCTGAAGGACTGTACCCTGTGGAAATGTCCCATGCTACATCATTTAGTGAAGGACTGTACCCCATGCTGGAGCAGGGGAAGAGAGTGAAGAGGAAGGAGTGGCAGAGATGAAGAGTTATGATGGACCGACTGTAACCCCCAACCCCATCCCCCTGCGCTGCTCAGGGGGAGGAAGTAGAAGAGTTAGGTTAGGAGTGAAGTTGAGCCTGGCAAGACAGGAGGGCTGGAGGGAAGGTGTTTTAAGTTTTGTTTTTATTTCTCATTATTCTACTGTGTTATTAATTGACAAGAAATTAAATTAATTTCCCCAAGTCTAGTCTGTTTTGCCCATGATGGTAATTGGTGATTTCCCTGTCTTTATCTCAACTCACAAGTCTTTCATCTTATTTTCTCCCCCAGTCCTGCTGAAGAGGGGCAGCGAGAGAGCAGCTGGGTGGGCAGCTGGGAGCCAGCCAAGGTCAACCCACCACAAGAGCATAGCTCAGAAGTCACACCTCTTTAGTTCCCAAAGAATAAGATTATTACAGAACAAAAGACAAATGTGACTTAGCTGTCACTGGAAACCTGTACATTAACTTTGGCTATATTTTGATGTGCAATTAAGATGTCACTGCCATCAAACAATAATTTAATGTCCTGTCCCTATTCTTCCTCCTACCCACCAACTTCCACAATCGTTTCTTTTCCCAGATTTCCCTGCACTCTGCCAGCATGAGCACTTCCACAGCTGCATAATGAACCAAATCAGGAAACTGAGACACGTGAAAAATTATTCAGCAAATATTAGCAGTGAGTTTAGCTCCCTGATCTGGTAGGCCACACAGCTGAGCAAACAGCAATGCTAATACCACTTACGGGACAGAAAGGGGTGGAAACAAGGTCTGAGAGTGGGAAAAAAGGAAGGGGCAGGCTCTGGAGATTTTCCATTTGTTTGTTTAGTGGTAGAGCTGGCTTAAAACTACACAGCAAGATGTGGCTTCAGACAGATGCTCTATAGTAACCTCCTTTGGTCAGAAGTTCTGGAGATCTACTGGACAGTTGAACCACCCTTCACAGGAGAGGGCAGACGTGGAGGCGCTAGAACAGGAGATACAAGAATTCAAAATAACTGCACAATTACTGACATCTAGTAGACAACACCTATGACCACAGTTCTGAAGTAGCAGGGGGATAAAAGCGAATTCACATCCCAATTCACCTGATACACCATGAGCCTTCCTTCCTACATGTGTTTGTTTAGTAAGGGACTGGCCTAGACTGTCATAAGTTTCATGAATATGTAACTTGACAAAAACCTGTCTGACAAAATAACCTAAGTAATCATATGCTCATCCAGTTTAAAATTATACAGAAGAACAAGAGAAAGAAGATTGTAACAGGAGTGCCACATTTCAGAAAAGCAGGATGGGAGTAATTAAGGGAACCTGAATTTAGACGTGACTATATACAGAGAAATTACAAAGGTAAAACATGAGTTACCTTGAATTTGCATGTTACTTGCAAGAAGAACAACCACATAAAACACAATAAAATCAGTGTTACATGAAGAAATGATACAGAGATGTAAGCAGAAGGATCATGGACTAGGCGGGAAGTGACGGAGTGTGGAATCAGTACTCAACTATAAGTGCATATTGATGTATTTTAAGTAGTTTAGATAATCAGGTCTGGTACCGGAAACTAGCAGAACTGCAACAGCAGAAGAGCTTAGTCAGCTACCAGTGTGATGCTGTGGCACTCCGGCAGCTGCAGGTAAAGCCTATGCACTCTTACCAGAAACTGGGTAGTTTCAGCCTAGGTCAGGATATTTTTCACAAACACATTAATACTTCGAAAACTACCATTTTGTGCAGTCAAAGACAAACCAAAGTAGAACTTAGAAAGTATGGAGAAACAGCTTTTTAATCTATAAAAAACAAAAGGGAACACAGAGCAAAGAAGGCCAATATGCCATAAAGATGACACAGAAACGGACGCAGCCTAAAGATTAAAATATGATCCAAACTAAAATTAATGTTCAACCTCAATTCTCAACAATGCTACCACTGTGAAAACAGCAGAGAAATTCATATGAACGAGTACATTAAAAATGCAAAATGATCATGCCAGTACACAAACAAGAAAAAGAAAGAGCTCCATAAACTCAAACAGGGCTTAGGATATACAATTTAAAACCAGAACTCAAACACATGAAAACACAAGACTTTGTACCCAAGATTTTTAGATTGACTTAATTAAGGAGTCTGCTCTCATAACATAGCAAATATATGGCTATATTGCAGAAACAAAGATAAGGATCAAACAAGAATGCTCCATTAGGCTGACCTTAAAATCAAGCAACCATTTAGAACACTGTTTGTAGAAAAGAAAAATTAAAAGCTCAGAAATTGATAGAAGATAGAGTAAAAGGCAACACAGATTTATCAAAGGTAAACTGCATCAGATCAGTGGATGTCTCTCTTACACAAGGAGAAAGATTTATTTTTAAAAAAAAAGAAAAAAAACACAAAACCACCATAGATCTAATCAACTAGTCACCAGTAAAGCACATGATACCAAGCTGCAATAATAATTAAGGTGGAGAAGATGAGAACTTACCAGAAGCTATATAGATAAGAAGGAACTAGAAAAAGGCTTTGCTGCAAACACCCAAAAAGAGGGATGTCATTGTTCAATATTGGTCAAGGGCTGATTTTGAGACCAATCTGATTTAACATTTCAGACAGGGCTCTGATCTAGTTGAAGATGTCCCTGGTCATTGCAGAGGGGGTTGGACTAGGTGATCTTTAAAGGCGCCCTCCAACCCAAACTATTTTATGATTTCCACCCTGACTTTGGGAGAGCTTGGCTGCTACCACAGAGCAGGGAGGCATCACTGACACAGAACACTGGACTCTCATCTATAAAAAAAGAGGGGAAAAAGAGAGAAAAGAAAAAAAAAAAGGGGAGGGGGGAATAATTTTGAGGTGTCAGGAGGAACGAAAAAAAATAATTTTGAGGTGTCCTCACCGACAGGAAGCAAGAAAGATTTTCCTAAAGCACAGAAGGCAAAGAATAATTAAAATAAGAGGCTTATTTGTCCTTGTAATTCTACAGGATCAAATCACATTGATTCATCTTATTGTTACATGTTTTATTTTTCATAATGTTTACTTGACTTAAAGGCTCTTTACAGAAGAAAAATAATCCTATTGGTGATACCCACTTTCATTTACGTAGTATCTTTCAGTGAACAGAAGAGTACCTTTGCAAAAAGAAACTACAACACACATCTGACATGCAAACCTCTCTTTTTTAAGCATCTTGCAAAATATCAAGTAACATCAGTAGCAGAACCAACTATATGACCTAGGCATTGCAGCACCTTGTATCCTGCTTTCAATATTAAGCTAAAAGAAGATAAGATTTCTAAAGACGTACAGAATTTCCATACTATTTTCCCACGCCTGAATTATACTAAGCAAAACACCAGCACAACAACATGTTGTTTAAGCTTTTGGTGCCCTGTGAAACACAAGTTTACGTAATTCAGGACAGGGAAGCAATTTAAGTTGATAACTTCCAAACGATCTGAAAAACTATACTGTAACACAGCCCAGAGTTCATAACCTGCTGTGAAATACATTATCTTTCTAATGAAAGTTATTTGCACTTCACGGGGTGCCAATGGGAGGTTAGATTACTGCCCAACAGTACTTCAATCTCATATTAATATGGAAGGTCAAGCTATTTTTCTTCAGTTTAGTATTTACTTCATTGCTATTGCTTGTACGACCCTGAGACTTCTTCACTTTTTATCATACACTTGAGGAATCCATAGCACCACATAGTCAAAAAGACGACCATAAACATTGATTGATGTTCTCACAGAATACGATGAGCGAAGATCTAACCTGTGAATGTTATTACACTACTTTTGTTTCCCCTACTTTTACTTCTAACCTCCTGAACATTTAAAAACAAATTCAAAAAGGCTTAGAAAAGAGCTACTAAAATGACTAAGAAAACAGAGAAACTCTTAGGAGAGAGGATGAGAACAGTTTGTTCAGTCTACTAAAAGGATGTGATTATTTCCCAAGCAAATGCAAGTAAACAACAGTGCAGAAATGTTGAGTGAAAGGAAAATGAGCATAAACAAGTTTGAATTTCCAGATTAAATTTATTTTTAATGAGTTACTCAACCCTCAGAGTAACAAGGTTCTACAATGGCCTTCTAGCAGAAATAGTAAGGATAAAAACTGGTTTTAAAATGGAGTTTGACAAGTAGGGATTACGTGATGTAACACTAGCAGGAGACTGGATTTAACAAAGGAAATCCATGGTACCCTTAAATATCCAATCCTCCTATATTCCAAATTTATTTATAATTACAGTGTTGAGACTATAGGAAAAAGCAGAAAGGCAAAGACATAGCGCTGCTTTACATATCATTCAGCAGAAAGATGGATTGTATTGTTCTCTGTACTTTTCACAGAGGATGAATACAAAGTTATTTACTGTTACAGGAAACTGCAAATTGCTGTAGCACTTCTGCCTACGAAAACCCAAGAGATCTGTAAAAGTTCAGTGACCACAGGATCATATTTTCCATTGTAGTAAAGACAATATTCATGAAGCAGCTGGTCTCTTATTAACAGAATTCATTTATCTTATTCATAGCAAATGAAGCATGTAGTAGACAACAAGCCAACTGGCCCATTAAGAAATAGATTAAATTTGATCTTTTCAGAAATCAGTTTAAAAGTTTGAAAATCCTAATTTAAAAAAATTGCACAACATTTTCTTAAAGCAGAGACATCATTTCATACGGCATTTGAAACTCAAACCCACTCCTTTTGTAACTGACATCATCCAATTACAAAATTTCTCTAAAGAATACCTGTTCAATCTTAAAGCACAAAAACACCCATTTTGAGTCATTCAAGGACTTTATTAACACAGTAGTCATTACTGACAGTATGGGAATTCACTTGCAGGGATTCTTGGTTCAAAATGAAACATCATGTGACAGACAGAAAATACCACCCTCTGTAACAGTCCACTACACACTAGTATTTGTGTTCTCCGTACTTATTTGGCTCAAGATAGCATGATACAGACTGCAGCTGCTTTAAACACTAAAGGAAGCAATTAAGCTCCTTCTCTGGCCAAGAACCAGCTTATCACTGGTATCGTTGCATAAAAGCCTGCACACTGTTGGAATTGGTTTTGAAAATTACATCCATAATCCATAGATAACT
Source organism: Burhinus oedicnemus (assembly GCA_008921705.1). Lineage (NCBI taxonomy): Eukaryota > Metazoa > Chordata > Aves > Charadriiformes > Burhinidae > Burhinus > Burhinus oedicnemus. The sequence continues at coordinate 1,481,818 of VFFE01008969.1, forward strand.
CAGCAGAAGTTGAGCAGTACAAGTGCCTATCAGAAGTAACAGAACCGCGAGGGAGAAGATGACTTCAAAACATTAATGCCAATTACTAAGTTTCAACTTCCTTTTGGTGGGAAACTTTTTTTTTTTCAATTGGTAGGGGAATCATGTATTTAGAGACCAAGAAATGTAACCTGTTTTAATGCCCTGCCTCTCACCCAACTCTAGCATGAAGGCAAGTATTTTTGTATTATATTACTAAAACAACTAAAAGCAGTCATTTTTCAAAGGCAATGTGAGTTATTTCTGAATTTCTCACTAGGAAGCTATACTTCTATAATTCCATGTTCGCCATCATAGTATCCCATAGGGAATACAAACAATCAGTTTTTTTACTTAGAGTCTAAATTAATAAAAGAAAATTATTGCTACCAAACTTAAGTGGTTATTATTCAATGAACTCAGTCCTGCTCCAGTTAGGATCTGGAAAAGACATTGTAAAGATATAATCTCATGAAAATACGTAAGTCCAAGATATCTGGGAAAATGCATCTCTCTGGAAAGATACCAAGGGGGGGGGGGGGGGGGG